>WBNM01024647.1:122592-205467 GCA_013399055.1 Ramphastos sulfuratus
CCCCCAAAAAACCACAACCCTCCATCCCCAAGCCCCCTTCTTCCACACCCAAAAAACCCCAAACCACCAACCCGGAGCCCCCTTTTTCCACACCCAAAAAACCCCAAACCACCAGCACCCAGTCCCCTTTTCCACACCCAAAATCCACAGCACAAGCACTGACACGTGGATGCAGATGCGAGCCCTTGCACCCACCCGCTGCGGCATCCTGCCCTGTCCTGCACCCGGTGGATGCCGATGCCACACCCGGTGCATGCCAGGTGCTTGCAATGGCGAGCACCAAGCCCCGGGGGCTCAGGCCCTCAGCGTGGGGCATGCCAAGCTGTGTTTGACCCAGGAGCACCATCCCCGTGGGGAGTGAGATGTTTGACAGCTCTGTCCAGCCATGACAGCGCCCATGGTGCGGGGAGGCAGCGCCTGCGGGGAGGCAGCGCCTGCGGGGAGGCAGCGCCTGGGCACCATTGCCCTCGGAGCCTGGCTCCCGGCGTGTCTCGTGTCCCAGCCGGCAGCTGATGTCAGTGCTCAGAGAACAGAAGCCCTCTCTGTGGCTCCGGCAGCATGAGAAGGAGGTTTCTGTGCCAGGCAAGGTTGCTTGCTGGAGGGATGCTAATACTTTAACCCACTCCTGACCACAGCCTCCAGTAACCTTGACACTGAGCTGGGAGAACTACAGGGTTTTGGTTTTCATCCAGACACTCCCATACCCAGCCCTCTCCTAAATGCTCTTTGATTACAACCCCTCTGGACCAGGCTGCTTTTCTTAACAGTGCTCAGAGGATTGGATGCAATCTGCACATAATGCTCTAGTGCACCCTTGAAATGCAAAAATGCTCTTATATACTCTCCTGAAATGAAACAGTGCTGAGGATTGCATCCATTTTGAAGATGCTAGAAACCCACTGCCACTTAGTCTGCCCTCCACATCTCTCTTGTCACATTTCCCACTGCTCCAACAACCACAACAGATGCATCAGCAGAGCCTGTGCAGCACCAACCTCAAGGCCAGCTGCAAAACTCAGCCAAGAAGACAAATTCCCCAGTATGGTCCTTGTGGTGCCAAATCACTTCATACTCTGAAGGCCGAGATGGGGCAGAGGTCCATGCCAACGTCATGCAGCATCCCCACACCCAGGATTCCTTATTCAGACCCAAGTCCAGCCACCTTCTAAGGGCAGTCCTCATCTCCAGCTCCCCCAGGATGCAAACACAAACTGCAAGGAGTGATTGCTGCCAAGCAGAGGAATTGCTCAAGGTTTCAGCTGGGGACAGTGAAAATGCAGCCAGACTTTGGGACCAAGAGACCAAGATCTTACAGACAAGTGCAGAGATGTGCCACATGATTTTGCTGAAATCTAGTAAAAGCTGAACCTGGTGCTTTGGTTCAGCCAAATACTGGCACTGGCTGCTGGGAATTTACTGGAAAGAGTGATTTAACAGAAGGCAGCAGTGATGCAATCCTAGCCTACACACCGAGCAGCAGCACACACTGCAGGGAACTGGTGTCATGACTTCCTACCACAAAACATCTCCCCACTCATCTTCAAATCTCTGCCTCACAGAAGTCTACATAAATTTGCAACAAAATACTGGGAAACCTTGTGGGTTCTTTTTTCCTGACTTTTAAGCCACACTACTATTGTTTTACTATTTTCATCTCTAGGTGCATGAGGGATCTGCTTACAAGGATGGGAGAGAGGAGCTAAGACAGCAGCACTAGGGCAAGGGAGGGGATTCTGACCCTTTGCTCTGCTCTCCTCAGACCCCATCTGGAGTCCTGTGTGCAGTTCTGGAGCCCCCAGCACAGGAAGGACATGGAAGTGTTGGAAGGGGTCCAGAGGAGGCCACGAAGATGCTCAGAGGGCTGCAGCAGCTCTGCTGTGAGGACAGGCTTAGAGAGTTGGGGCTCTGCAGCCTGGAGAAGACTTCCAGGAGACCTTAGAGTAGCCTTCCAGTATCTGAAGGGGGCCTAGAGGAAGGCTGGGGAGGGACTATTGACAAGGTCTTGTAATGACAGGACAAGGGGCAATGGGTTTGAAGTGGCAGAGGGGAGATTGAAAGTGGATGTTAAGAGGAAATTGTTTGCAGTGAGGGTGGTGAGACACTGGCACAGGTTGCCCAGGGAGGTTGTGAAGCACAGAATCACAGAATGTGATCTTCGATCACGTTGGGTGATTCTGTGCTCCACAACCTCCCTGGAGGTGTTCAAGGCCAGGTTGGAGGAGGCCTTGAGTGACCTGTACTAGTGGGAGGTGTCCCTGCCTATGGCAGGGGGTTGGAACTAGATGATCCTTGAGGTCCCTTCCAACCTTACCATTCTATGATTCTATGCTCTGCAGATCTTCCACCAGCCACATCTTCCTGACACAAGCTACAGCTCTGCATCATGCAAACAGGCATTTCCCATCAAAGAGGGCCAGCAGCAGAAAATGCCAGAGCTTCTCTCAAAGCCCAGCTCTAATACTTGAGTCTTTCAAACATCAGAAGAGGATTTAATCCATTTTGCAACTAGCATCAGATAACAGTGACATTAAAAAGCAGTCAGAGCAAAAGCAGCAACTCCTCTTTGAGGCTAATAAGTAGAAATAAATTAACTGATGTCTTTATGTTGAAAATTCCTCTCTGCAGACTAAGATCAAGGCCCACTAAAGCTCTTGATGGCTCTGTTTGCCCATCAGCCATGTGTGCATTGAGGTTAAACAGAGATCTACACTCACAGAAACTCCTGAAGATCTCAGACCTTTGGATCCAGATGACAGATGCAGCCAGGGCTTCCAGAAGTTCAACTCAAAAGGTGTTGGAAAAGCCACTTACACAATTAGGCTGTTTCTAAATTTCTATATCTGGTGTAAATCAAGAGGCAGGTCACTGGCATTATGTGAGACATGCCAGCCAAAAAAAAAAAAACCCAGAATGAGGTGAAAACAAAGCCTTAATTTGTGTGGTGCTATTCACTTCTCACTCTACAGCCACATCATGCAGGCTGGGCTCTAAAGGTGAGTTGTAACTTTGCAGCATTATGTGGCTCTAAAGCTTTGATTCCTGTATTCAGACTCTAACTTACTGTTTGTAGAGTGACATTTCAAATCAGAGAATCATTAAGGTTGGAAAAGACCTCTAAGATCATCGAGTCCAGCCCAGCACCACCGTGGCCACCAGGCCATGTCCCAAAGTGCCATGTCTACAGGTTTTCTGAGCACCTCCAGGGATGGTGCCTCCACCACCACCATGGGCAGCCTGTTCCAATGCCTGACCACTCTTTTCAGTAAAGAGAAATCTCCTGTGGCACAACTTGAGGCCATTTCCTCTTGTACTGTCTCTAGCTACTTGAGAGAAGAGACCAACATCCCCCTCACTACAACTGATTCTCAGGTAGTGGTAGAGGGCAATAAGATGTTCTCTTGGCCTCCTCTTCTCCAGACTAAACAACCCCATCTCCCTCAGCCACTCTTCCTAAGCCCTGCTCTCCAAACCCTTCACCAGCTTTGTTGCCCTTCTTTGCACATGCTCCAGCACCTCACTGACTCTCTTATACTGCAGCAGCCCAAACTGAACACACTACTCAAGTTGTGGCCACCAGAAATGCCTCCATGGCCATCACTAGGTTTTGAGGGAAGCTTTTGGCTACATGAATACAAACCACTGCAACTGCTCTGCAGAGATTTCTCTACTGCTTAAAACACCCAACAGGCAGCAGAGATTATAAACTGATTTTCTTATCAAAGTTCTTATGGCCCAATTACAAACTATTCCAAGCTGCTCTTGCAAAGCCAGACCCATTAGTCATCAGATCTGCTCCAGGACTGAACATTCACTGGGACTGCCCTGGGTTTATGCCACGGACCCTCAAACAAAGGGCAGGCAGAGCTAAGGCAGCTCCACTCAGCCCTGCACTGACACCAAAAGGCTATTTTTATCACAAGGAGATGTTGTAAGCTCATAGGAGACTGGGGGAAGGGAAAGAAGGTGGAAAATAAATTACATGCTGAAGTATTTATGTACCATGCCAGGTCATATAAGAAGGCAGCCCACTGCCCTGCCCCACAGCCAGGTAGCCCTGTAGGTTGTTTCAGACATAAACCAAACCAAAACCAGCCAGGTGGTCCCCATCCCCTGAGGGGCAGCAGGATGCTTCTGCACCCACCAGTGCATCCTGTGCCTCACAAGGCTTCCCTGCTGAGCAGTGAGCTGGGCAGGTGACCTTGTTCTGCACCACCACGCTCTCCTACACTATGTGCCTGGTCAAAGCCCAGTGAGCTGCTGCTGGGCAATGTAAAAACAGTTGCTGTTATCATATGGCTTCTTATTGCTCTCAGGGACTCTCTTTCCTAAGGAACCAAAGCTTATGCAGGCATTGTGAATCTATGTCCTCCTCTGGCTTTTAGCATCTTGGACAATTTCAGTCAGCTCCCCACAGCTGCTGAACACTCCACTCTTTTGCTTATAAAGCAGTGGGATCATTAACATGCTTAAAAGTCAGTCTTGCTCCTGCTTTTTGTAGAGCAACCCCTGCAGCTGGGCACTGCCTCTTGTTCTCTGAGGGGCCAGCATCTGCCTGCTCTTACCTTAAGCTCAACTCCACCACCATCCTGCTCTGCATTTGTACGGTGCTTAGCACAGCATCACCTTAACCACCTTCAGATCTTCACCTGGGAAAAGCCAGGAGAACTTGCCTGGAGTTGGCGGAAATACAAACAGGAACATCAGCCAAGGATGTGGGCTGCATTTGGGGAAAAAGTGATGATGAAATAATCCTCATGCTGCTCTGCCTGAGAGAAGCTGAGACACAGCTGGCTACCAGCCTGACCACACACATTAGCTGGCTCAAATCTTCCCCTCCACTAAAAGCAGCTCTTGATTTAGCTGATAACGCCTTTGCAAGAAGAGAGTTTCGATTCGACTGTTTTACTTCACAGGCTTGTCTTGTCAGCAGTTAAAGGATGCTACAGGAAGCATCTACAGCACTTCTCCCCACTTGCAAGGAGATGGTTCCACACAACTGCTTTATATAGCCCACATCAAGCTGCTCCCACAGCTCCATTTCATCAGATGTCGCCAGGGCTTGCATGAGGAAAGGCATCTCAGTGCCCACGTCACAGTGCTCTGACCACAGAGTGAACCTAATGGGAGGGAGCAACTTCCCACACCAAGACCTTCAGACATCACAAACCAGCACATACATTGATGGAGTAATGCAGATTCCCACCACCCAAGGGAGAAATAGGGCAGGAAAAATAACCCACAACCCACCCTTGCTTCTCTTGCACCTCTCATGGAAGCCTGAATCTGGACCAACCTGCTGCCGTGACCTTGATGCTGCTACAGTGCCTTGAACTGAGACTTTGCAGATGGCTTTTTCTCTAAGCCTTTTCACCAGCATCAATTTCTCTTTTGCTTCAACCATCCTTGCCCACAAGGGAGCTGCAGCCAAGCCTGAGAAGGATGTATTGCAGGGCAGTGATTTATTGGCAAAGGTAAATGTGTCTCTGAAAGGATGCTGGAGAAAATGCTTCTCCTTTGAGCTGTGCGCTCTCTTTCACTGCTTTATCCCCAGCGGTTTGCAGCATAAAAATCTTGCTGACTGCACAGAAGATGCCCTGAGCCTGTGGGCCCAGCAAGGGCCCCCCTCCTCTTGCAGGGCCAGGGAATAGGGACCCATAGCAGACACACGGCAGGCTGTGCAAACCCCTAAGCACAGCATTTAACTGCAAATCACTCCCTGAACTCCCTTAACAGCTGGAATGCCAGCCACAGCAGGTGAAAATCCTGTTCCTCCTAACAGGGACTGCCAGCATCCCCCAGGACAGCGACGGGAGATGTGCTTTCAGTCTTTCCCAAGACTGATCCTCCCAACATCACAGCACTGTCACACCCTTGCGGGGCTGGGCTCTCACCTCCTCCGCTCCTGGCTGATGGGCACAATTTTCCTTGGCACCACATCCCATCACCACAAATGAACTGAACCATGCCCATGCCCATCTACCAGAAACACAGCCTTTGCCCACTGCAAAGCCCCCTCCCAAGCCCTCAGTGCTCTGCTAGTAACTGGGAAGAAGGAGTGCTGCTAGCTGAAGAAGACAGGGTGTTTTTCTGAGAGGTTAAAGAGCAGAGCAGAAATAAATCAATGTCTCAGGAACTCCCAAAAAGATGGCAATTCAAAAATAAAACCCATGAACTGGACCAGCATTTGGACACCCCCCCAGACACCCATCATCCCACAAACACCATGCCACCACCCTTCCTCTCTCCTGCACCACGTGCATCACTGGGTTTTCCTGCCTGTGTTTGCAAAGCAAAGGGGACATGAACAGTTCATGTATGGCTTCACACTCCCTTCTTCATGAGCCTCTCCTTAAAGACCATATGCATTAAGGGCTTAGCAAATGTATCCAGGGGCCCTGATGCTTTATTTCTTTGCTCTGCTTGCCTGGCAGAGTCCACCCTATGCTACAGCCTGCCTGATGTGCAATAAATCCTGTGCCCTTTCAGGCTGCTGTTAGCAGAGGTTTGTTCTCTGGGTGTTGCTCAGCTCAGTCACGCAGCAGCATGGAGAGCAGAGCTTCACTTCTGAGGCTGGGAAAAAAATCTCTTGGTAGGGCTGGTGTCCCCCTGACACTCATAGCTCCCTGCTGGTTTGCTGAAATGGGATAAAAGACAGCAGAGGACAAGGTCTGTCAGCTAAAATAATTGAGTTTTAACTGCAACGCTGCTCACCACTTTGTCTGATCAGGCCCAAAATAAACTGCATTACATCACTGCAGGTCAGACTGAGCTAATCAGGGTATCCTTCTTACACTGAGAAAGAACATATGCATGTCCCGTGCCTTTTCTCTCCTGCTTTGCAGGCAGAGCTCCTTCCAACTGTGCAAATGCAGGGGAAAATTAGTTCAGACTGCTGCCTGAATGATGCAACAGCCACATGGGCTGGAAAGTGCACATTAACAGATTCTACTATTTTAGTCTTGTCATTTATTTTGCCATCACACTTGCAGACAAATACAAAATAACATACAAGCCAAGTAATCTTTAGGGTGTTGGCAGAAGGCAGCACAAGTGAACAGGCACCTTCAGACAAAGGCTGTCCTTTGTGACTACCTGGGTAAACCCTGAGCTACCTCAAATGATGACAGTAAGATCTTCCCCATAGGGCTAAAGATCATAGAATCATAGAATGGTAAGGTTGGAAGGGACCTCAAGGATCATCTAGTTCCAACAGGAATACTAAGCAATAAAAGCTTCAGATCATCTTTCATCTTGCTAATGTGCCCAAAAATCTTCCCTCTATCTTCCACCTTTCTCAGCTGCTCCACTGGAAGCTCTCAGGCTGTCTAAGGTGGTAGCACCATATTCACAGAATCATAGAATGGTAGAATGGTAAGGTTGGAAGGGACTGGACTTCAAGGAGCATCTAGTTCCATAGGCAGGGACACCTCCCACTAGTACAGGTCACTCAAGGCCTCGTCCAATCTGGCCTTGAACACCTCCAGGGAGGGAGCAGACACAACCTCCCTGGGCAACCTGTGCCAGTGTCTCACCACCCTCACTGCAAACAATTTCCTCCTACCATCCACTTTCAATCTCCCCTCTGCCACTTCAAACCCCCTGCCCCTTGTCCTGGCATTGCAAGACCTTGTCAATAGTCCCTCCCCAGCCTTCCCACAGGCCCCCTTCAGATACTGGAAGGTTATTATTAAGGTCTCCATGTCTCCCCTGGTTAAAATAAATCCATTTAATTAAGAAAAATCAAAAGCACCCAAATGAATTAACTTTCAGCAGGACTTTTGGGAAGCATTGTAGTTACTGCTGCGTATCAGCAGCAGGGGGAAAGAATTGTGCAAGCTTTTTAAAATGGATCAAAACCTTTTTACAATCATCAGACCTCCCAACTGCCTTGAGATTCAGATCTGGACTTGGACAGCAATTACCACCATCCTCCATTGCTAGGAGAATTCAGCACCAGTGTCCCATTAAACTCCATTAAAAGGGATAATTAGCTGGAGACTGACAGTAATTCAGTCAGTTCATTTATCAGAAGGGATAAAGCCAGCCATAAACACAGTAATGGGAGTGCCTTAAACCCAGTATTATCCTGTGCAACGAACGCATCGCTAGCAGAAGGGACATGGACCAAGCTGTTAATTGGGATTGCTGGGGTGTAAAGAGTGTTTTGCTTCATAAAGTCTGGCTAAGGTTTAGCTCTGGCACTACAGCCCAGTTGAGAGCTCAGGTGTATAAAAGGGTGCACCTAAGAATCGATGGAGGAGCACCGGAACATTTAATCACTCTCTCGCTAATCTCCCTGCACTACCTGAATCCAAACTGACTCCTCACACTGCAATCCTGAGTGCCCACACTGCAATCCTGACTGCCCACGCTGCGATCCTGACTGCCCACGCTGCGATCCTGACTGCCCACACTGCAATCCTGACTGCCCACGCTGCAATCCTGACTGCCCACGCTGCGATCCTGACTGCCCACGCTGCAATCCTGACTGCCCACGCTGCAATCCTGACTGCCCACGCTGCAATCCTGACTGCCCACGCTGCAATCCTGACTGCCCACGCTGCAATCCTGACTGCCCACGCTGCAATCCTGACTGCCCACGCTGCAATCCTGACTGCCCACGCTGCAATCCTGACTGCCCACGCTGCAATCCTGACTGCCCACGCTGCAATCCTGACTGCCCACGCTGCAATCCTGACTGCCCACGCTGCAATCCTGACTGCCCACGCTGCAATCCTGACTGCCCACGCTGCAATCCTGACTGCCCACGCTGCAATCCTGACTGCCCACGCTGCAATCCTGACTGCCCACGCTGCAATCCTGACTGCCCACGCTGCAATCCTGACTGCCCACGCTGCAATCCTGACTGCCCACGCTGCAATCCTGACTGCCCACGCTGCAATCCTGACTGCCCACGCTGCAATCCTGACTGCCCACGCTGCAATCCTGACTGCCCACGCTGCAATCCTGACTGCCCACGCTGCAATCCTGACTGCCCACGCTGCAATCCTGACTGCCCACGCTGCAATCCTGACTGCCCACGCTGCAATCCTGACTGCCCACGCTGCAATCCTGACTGCCCACGCTGCAATCCTGACTGCCCACGCTGCAATCCTGACTGCCCACACTGCAATCCTGACTGCCCACACTGAAATCCTGACTGCCCACACTGAAATCAATGTTGTTAAGATGCTCATTAACGAAGGCTGTTTCAGAGAAACGGAGCCATCAGGGTCTGAAAAACTAACTGTGGGGTACAGGAGCTGAAAGCTGTGAACTGTGTGCTCCAAGGCTCCCTGGGAGAGCGAGAAAATCTCTAAGAATGCTCATACAGGAGTTTCCACTACAACCTTCCACTGAGGGTAGGCAGTTGTGACTACAGGTGTAACAGCACAGCCTTGAGATGCTGATGCTGGACTGATCCAAGATCCATGGAACTAGAGCCACGGCTCCTTCTCAAGGTGAGATTCTGGTACTGCTACTTCCCATCCCTCTATCTCCTGAGGCAGACATTTCCACTGGTCTGGGAACCAGCCAGACCTTCTTGGGGCAGCTGTTGCCTTTGCATCCCACACTGTCTCTTATTTATACTCCTCACCATCGTAGATTCATAGGATACCAGGTTGGAAAGGATCTCAAGGATCATCTAGTCCAACCTTTTAGTGTAAGAACATAGTTTAAATGAGATGGTTCAGCATCCTGTCAATCTGGGCCTTCAAACTGTCTAATGTAGGGGAACCCACCACCTCCCTTGGGAGTTTACTTCAATGTCTACTAGTTTGAGTAGTGAAAAACATCACTTCTGGCATCCAGTCCCATCTCCCCAGTAGCAGCTTATACCTGTTACCCCTTGGCTTTACCATATGACTCTAAAAAAGGAGTCCCAATAGCCACCCTTCAGGTACTTCTACATGGTTATGAGGTCTTCCCTAATTCTTCTCTTCTTGAGACTGAACCAAGCCAGTTCTCTCAGCCTTACTTCATGTGACAGGTCTCCCAGCCCTTTGATCATTCTTGTGGCTCTTCTCTGGACCCTTTCCAGCCTTTATCAGCTGAAGAGTTTGCCACATTCTCCTGCCAGGCTTCCCTGCATGACTATCCCTGCTCTGACCTGCGTGTCTGACACTCCTGTCCCAAGACTCATTTCTCCTAAGTCTGTCAGTTGGGCTGTGATAGCTTCTGCTTGGCATTTACAGGCTCCAGACAGTCTCTCCCCAAAGGATTTTCTGAAAGACACTGAATTTCTGGCCAGGGTTTCATCACGCTGCCTGGAAATGGATGTTAGTCAAAATTATTCAAAGATAGCATTTTCTTATTTTATTTTTTTTTTAATGCAATTATTGAACAAATATCAGAATGCAAAATTGCCCCTGGGATTGGAAAATGGAATTAAATCTTCCAACAAACATGAGAAAATGGATAACTATGTCTCTATTAGCAACAAAACGTTTCATGCTTAGAAACTGGCAATCTAACACCCCTCCAGGGAATCCAGGATGGTGAGAAAAATTGGTCTAAGGAAGCATTAGAAAGAATGAGATGTGCACACATTCAAGTGAGACACAAAGTGGATGTGGGGTGGACAGGAGGGTGTCCTTTCGTTGGCCACATTTCAGTGCAGTCCCAGGAAGTTCAGGAGGTCATTAGTGGAAAGAAATGGCTCAGATCCTCTGCAGATCCCAACCATGCTGAGCCTGGCATAGCCAGGCACAGAAGGTCCACCCCATGCTGGGTGCATTATCCAAGACAGTGGTGTGGCCACAAAGCTGTACTGACCTCTTCAAGCAGAGGGAAGGGCAGAGCTGGGATGTGTTGGTGTGGCTGAGCTTTTTCTGCAAGCAGCAAGCTCCAGCCTGTCTTGGGAGGGCTGATGGATGGCACAGCCCAGATAAGCTCTGACATCAGTGGTTTACATCAGCTAGGCACACAGGTGGTGCAGCACTGTGCATGACAGTGACAAGACATCCCCATTTCACCCAAGTGATACAAGATTATTGACAAGATCTTGCAATGCCAGGACAAGGGGCAATGGGTTTGAAGTGGCAGAGGGGAGATTGAAAGTGGATGTTAGGAGGAAGTTGTTTGCAGTGAGGGTGGTGAGACACTGGCACAGGTTGACCCAGGGAGGTTGTGGAGCACAGAATCACCCAACGTGATCAAAGATCACGTTGGGTGATTCTGTGCTCCACAACCTCCCTGGAGGTGTTGAAGGCCAGGTTGGATGAGGCCTTGAGTGACCTGTACTAGTGGGAGGTGTCCCTGCCTATAGCAGGGGGTTGGAACTAGATGATCTTTGAGGTCCCTTCCAACCTTACCTCCCTGGGCAACCTGGGCCAGTGTCTCACCACCCTCACTGCAAACAACTTCCTCCTAACATCCACTTTCAATCTCCCCTCTGCCACTTCAAACCCATTGCCCCTTGTCCTGGCATTGCAAGACCTTGTCAATAGTCCCTCCTCAGCCTTCCTGTTGCCCCCTTCAGATACTGGAAGGCTACTCTAAGGTCTCCTCAAAGCATTCTCTTCTCTATGCTTAAAACTCTGCATTTGCCAGAAGTACCCAGTTGAATCCAAGCTTTTACATCTAGCAGCTGGGTAGTATAATTGAAAACATTATTCCTGGGTGAACATTACACAAGCATTGGCAGATCTATTACAAAACTATCTAAGAAATCAAGCTATTTATTGTTAATAGAACATGTCCAACTCCAGAAGACTGCTTGGAAAAGCCTAAAATAAAAATGTGCATAATGTACTATATATGAATATGGATACCCCACACACAGTATGTGCATGCCTCATGGATCCAAAATAGCAGAGCAGAAATGCTCTGAATGTAAGTTGAGACTATAGGAGATAAGGTTTTAATTGTGGTTTTAATAACAGCAAGCTGCTGGAGCGACCTGCTTGTTATTAGTCTGGAAAAGCAGCATGAAAATAGTATTTTAACCTTTCATCTGTAATGTGGTCTTCACTAATAAAATTATCCCAGAGTCATCCAAGCACATAGCTGGTGTCGGCTACTTAATATGCAGGATAAATTAAATGCCACTTACACACAGCAAAGGAATACCCAGCTAATTTCATGCACTTTGGTGCAGTCACACAATGAACGTGGTCATGCTCTGTCTCTCCTCCTCAGATCCTGCCCCTCTGCAAGGACATCATCTGACCCACTGCTACGCTATGCCAGCCCTCTGCAAGGCCACAGTCGCTCTGCCCCTCAGGCTGGGAGAGCTGCAGTGAGCTTGGCCACATGCACTGGGCCTTTGCAATTGCAAAACCCTCTGCATTTGTTAGAATGTTAGGGGCTGGAAGGGACCTCCATAGCTCATCCAGTCCAACCCCCCTGCCAGAGCAGGATCNAAGATCAATTTGCCATCCTAAAAGGTGGTCAAGTCCCACTGACAGCACTTGAAGTGTTGTGGAAAGACAGTGATATTTGGTACCAGTGGTGGACCTGGCATGCTTACCTTGCACTGACCAAACCATGCCAATAATCCTTCTTCATCTCTCCAAAGCATGAGATGAGACAAACACCTTCGTCTCAATCCAGCTTTGTGCCTCCAGCTTTGTGCCTTCATCTGACTTGCTGGTGGAACACAACCCACAGAAGTCAGCAGAAAAACTTTTCATAACTGATTTATTTCCATCTGGTATTAACATTCCCAATATGCCCTACCAAATACAGGGAACACCAGGAGGGATCTTTCCCAAAAGTTTTCTCTTTGTCCTCCTATATAGTTAGATAGGATCAATGATCAATATAAAGAACACATAAACAGTGACCAAAAAGGGAAAAAAAAAAAAAAAAGTAAAAGGAAGGTGCTGGACATGAAAAAAAACTTATCTGCCAGAAGTGTCTTTCTCTACCTGCAGAATAAGGCTCCTGCTTCTCACTGTGAATGAATTCTTTTCGCTCGTATTTGGCTCTGATCCACTGTTCCCGCAGCAGCCTGAAAAAGAAAAGAATCACAGAGAAAAGGTGCAAAATACAATAAGAAAGAATCCTGAATCAGTTGTTGTTCTATCAAAATACAAGTGTGATTTGAAAGCCCTCTAGAGAATTGCATTGTGCAGTCTGGAGTTGAGGGTTTCTTCTGTTTACTGCTGGACAACAATAAACTGTTTCCTTCCACATCTGATTTTATTGGAAGCCTGTTTAATCATAGAGTCATGGAATGGTAAGGTTGGAAGGGACCTCAAAGATCATCCAGTTCCAACCCCCTGACATAGGCAGGGACACCTCCCACTAGTACAGGTCACTCAAGGACTCATCCAGCCTGGCCTTGAACACCTCCCGGGAGGTTGTGGAGCACAGAATCACCCAACGTGATCAAAGATCACGTTGGGTGATTCTGTGCTCCACAACCTCCCGGGAGGTGTTCAAGGCCAGGCTGGATGAGTCCTTGAGTGACCTGTACTAGTGGGAGGTGTCCCTGCCTATGTCAGGGGGTTGGAACTGGATGATCTTTGAGGTCCCTTCCAACCTTACCATTCCATGACTCTATGATTAAACAGGCTTCCAATAAAATCAGATGTGGAAGGAAACAGTTTATTGTTGTCCAGCAGTAAACAGAAGAAACCCTCAACTCCAGACTGCACAATGCAATTCTCTAGAGGGCTTTCAAATCACACTTGTATTTTGATAGAACAACAACTGATTCAGGATTCTTTCTTATTGTATTTTGCACCTTTTCTCTGTGATTCTTTTCTTTTTCAGGCTGCTGCGGGAACAGTGGATCAGAGCCAAATACGAGCGAAAAGAATTCATTCACAGTGAGAAGCAGGAGCCTTATTCTGCAGGTAAAGAAAGACACTTCTGGGAGATAAGTTTTTTTTCATGTCCAGCACCTTCCTTTTACTTTTTTTTTTTTTTTNAGCCCCAGCCAATCAACCAGACCATGGCACCAAGTGCCCCATCCAGGCTTTGCTTCAACACCTCCAGGGACGGTGACTCCACCACCTCCCTGGGCAGCCCATTCCAATGCCAATCACTCTCTCTGGCAACAACTTCCTCCTAACATCCAGCCTGAACCTGCCCTGGCACAGCTTGAGGCTGTGTCCCCTTGTTCTGTTGCTGGTTCCCTGGGAGCAGAGCCCAACCCCAGCTGTCTACAACCTCCCTTCAGGTAGTTGTAGACTTCAATAAGGTCTGGCCTGAGCCTCCTCTTCTGCAGGCTGCACACCCCCAGCTCCCTCAGCCTCTCCTCACAGGGCTGTGCTCCAGGCCCCTCACCAGCTTCATCACCCTTCTCTGGACATGTTTCAGTACTTCATTACTTAGGAAAACTGACCTGCAGGTACAGCAAATACATTCATCATATCTGCAAGACACTATTCAAAGAGAACTGTGACTCTAATCACTTTCCTGGCACTAAAGGAAGAAATAATTACACACAATAATCCCACCTGTTGTTTCAGCCACTTGGTTGCAGCATCAGCCTTCTCCCTCAAGCAGCATAGCATCCCTCTACCCAAAACTCAACTGTGAGCTTCTGCTGTAACAAAAATAATGCACCAGCTCTGCTTTCCCCCCTTCTGTTCCTGTTTTCATGACTGAGCTGTAGTTGTCACACACACATCTGCAAGCACGACTGTGAACTCTGAAGATGAACACCCATCTCCCTTCTGCTGTCATCCTCTGCTGTGCTCTGGTTTGAGCACAACCCATCAGCTCAGGAGGTTCAGATGCATTTTGTGCAAGTGTGTAAGGGAGCTCTCCCAGGTTCAGCAGGATGCTCTTTCTGGATCTGACATCCACAACCCAGTAACCCCCAAAACCAGGAGACTGATGGCCCAAAAAGCAACACTTTATTACCTGTTTCTATACTTCTGCTACTTCATCAACAAAGCTACTAAAATAATACTTAAATTTGTTACCCTTCTTGCAATGTTTCCAGGCTGGCTGCTGCAGCTTGTTATCACCATAGCCACTCTTGGATCTTTTGACCAAGATGATTAAGGATTTAACTAGAAGGAAGCAAATTCACACCACCCTCAGCTCCAGATGACTTCAGTGGATTCAGCAGGAGCTGCAGCTGTTCTGAGTTTCTGGAAGTCAGCCTTCCAGTAGGAATCTTTAAATAGAGCATCAATTAGGGTCCCTGTGCAGCAGAAGGGAAAACACTCTGACTGTATAATGCAAATACAACAGCCACACTCTGCTGGTCTCACACCTTGGGGAACATTGCTCTGCAGTGACTTATTTCCCATGACACCACCAGCAGTGGTGCTTCAATATCTCCACAGCTTTTGTGCAGGAGAGCTCAAACCTGGCAGCCACGAGGTGCCTCATCCAAAAGGGTATCCCTGAGAAGCTGCAAAATGCTCTCAATAACCTCTCCAGCATTCGGGTCAGGAGATGAGTGGCTCTATTGGCAATTCTCACTGCAGACAGGACTCCAGACACTCTACTTTCCCAGTTCACAGAAAGCACTTTCTGACAGCTCACCCCTTCTTCCTCTTTCCCCATCAGCACAAACTCAGACTCTTTCAGCAATAATTTCCCAGAAACCATGATGCACCAAGAGGAGCCCGTGGTCAGGGCAACTCATTGCAAAGCCAGGAGCTGCAGCTTCTGCTCCAGTGGGTATTTATAGAAAGCAGAACAACTCTGCCAAATGAAACTGAAACGAAAACCCAACAAGGATGACAATGAGTCCAGCACCTCCCTTCAGTGCAACTTGAGCAGGTACTTGATCAGCCTCACTTCTATGGACTGGAGGCAATTCTGCCATTAAAAAGATGGGTTTGAGTCTGCTGTTAGACTCCAGTTTCATTGGAACAGCTTGGATGCATTTAAACAGGAGTAGGAATTTCTCCTGGGGATCTTTGGGATCTAAAAGCAATTGTACATTAAGGACCATGCAGAGGTCCCTCAGGCCATACATTCTTCTCCATCATTTTCAGTGGACTACAGGCCTGATCTCCATCTCTCTGTAAGTATGCCTTGAGAGGCCTTTTAAAACTTCTCTTGCTGTGTTCCAGTGCAAATGTATGAAAAGCTCAACATGAGCCTGCAGTGTGAGTGCAGCCCAGACAGCAACTGAGTGCTGGGCTGCAGCANAGGTATGTAAGTAACCTGGGGAGGACACCACATGCTGAATACAAACCCCCTCTTTGATTTCAACAGTGGTTCTGAGAACAGAAAGGTCTGTAGCAACAGCCTTGTGGTATTTTATTTCATTCCTGGTGATGGGATAATGGACCAAATACATTTTCCTAACAAACAGGAATGGTTTAAGTACACCATTCCCAAACTGTGGAGATGAGCAGCATTTGGGATCAACTCCAAAAGCTTTAGCAGCCCACCTAAAGTCTGCCAGGCTGCTGGTTACAGGGAATGTGTCATTTTTTGGCAATTAGAACAGAAAGGTCTTTGTAATTATCAAGATAAAAATGTAGGAGAGGAAAAAAAACCAACAACAAACCAACCAAACAAATAAAAAAACCACAACCCCAACAACCAATGAAAACCAAACACCCAAACCTCCCAAAATCCTAAGGGAAAAAAAAACACCTCCCACTAGTACAGGTCACTCAAGGTCTCATCCAACCTGGCCTTGAACACCTCCAGGGAGGTTGTGGAGCACAGAATCACCCAACGTGATCAAAGATCACGTTGGGTGATTCTGTGCTCCACAACCTCCCTGGGCAACCTGTTCCAGTGTCTCACCACCCTCACTGCAAACAACTTCCTCCTAACATCCACTTTCAATCTCCCCTCTGCCAGTTCAAACCCACATTTCCAACATGTCCTGATTTCAAAATAAAAAGGACTGAGCTACACTGGGGAGGTGGCAAGTCCAGAGTTCAACAAAGCACTACCAACACCAGGAGCTCCAAATCTCTTTTCAGGTGCTTGTTTGCTTGCCTGGCCACCCACATGAAAACAATTGCACTCTGTCAAAGAGCCAGCAAGGAAGGTTTCAGAAGCAGCCAGTGGAGCAGTTTTATCTTGGTCCCACATACTCGAAATCTTTTGCTCAGAGTGAAAAAACACCACGGGAAAAGCTGTTCCAGCAGTTCAGCATCAAACTGTGGCTTCATTGTGCTGCGTGGAGGACTGCTGGCCTGCCAAATTTATAGCCTCCAATTCATCATCACCCAAGTCCCTCAGCTGGGTG
Source organism: Ramphastos sulfuratus (assembly GCA_013399055.1). Classification (NCBI taxonomy): domain Eukaryota; kingdom Metazoa; phylum Chordata; class Aves; order Piciformes; family Ramphastidae; genus Ramphastos; species Ramphastos sulfuratus. Next base: position 139,721 of record WBNM01024647.1, read on the forward strand.
CCTTTCCTAGGACACACTACGGCACAAACAGCACAGATGCTGCACGGCTGCTGCGGCTTTTTGAAGATGAGCGACGGACAAGAAGCCTCAGTCAGAGGTGAAAGTTAGCCCAAAAGACATCAAACAACACCCACTACTATCTTCTGATTGCATCTTCGTGGGCCACCATCAAGTCCAACAAAGACAAAAGCAATGACTGTCATCCAGGAACCCTCAAATGTGTAGCTTCTGGAACTTGTCAGAGGTTTTTCCAGCTCAAACCAATCTGCTCTCCACAGGCAGCTCTGTGGACACAGCGATGCCAAGTTTCTGTCAAATGATTGTTTTTTAAATGAAATTTTAAGTCCAAGTCCAAATTTTGGCTCAGACTGCAAGGAGAGCCACTGCAGTGTAGACTAAAAGCCTGTCTAGCTACATACTCTTCATCTTTTCCTATCTGGTAAATCCTTGCTGTGAGGACTTGCCTTTAAATCCCAAGCACAAATACAGGCTGTGTGGTGAATGGCTGGAGAGCAGCCCTGAGGAAAAGGACCTGGCAGAGGGGAGATTTAGATTGGATGTTAGGAGGAAGTTGTTTGCAGTGAGGGTGGTGAGACACTGGCACAGGTTGCCCAGGGAGGTTGTGGAGCACAGAATCACCCAACGTGATCTTTGATCACGTTGGGGGGTTCGGTGCTGCACAACCTCCCTGGAGGTGTTCAGGACCAGGTNAGGTGTTCAAAGCCAGGTTGGAGGAGGCCTTGAGTGACCTGTACTAGTGGGAGGTGTCCCTGCCTATGGCAGGGGGTTGGAACTAGATGATCCTTGAGGTCCCTTCCAACCTTACCATTCTATGATTCTATGATTCACTCTGGCTTGCAGAGCCTCAGGAGTGATATACCACCCACCCCCTCCCAAGACCAGTCTCCATCACCAAGCTTTGGAGAGGAGCAAAAGATAGGTTTGGGGTTATTTTTTTGTTATCAAGGCACAAAACCCTTGCATCATGGATCTGGAGAAGCTAAAACTGAATCTGAGTATGTAAAAATGATAACACACCCAATTAAAATGCTAAGTGGCTCCCCTTTCCTTTGGATGTTTTACCTGCATGGTCCAGTTCACCACAACACTGGTTTGTTTTTTTTCCAGAGTGGTTAAGCACAGATTAAAAACATGCAGGAAACAGCCTGTGTCAGTACTGTCTTAACCTTGTAGCAATTTCCTTTGGAAATTAAAGGAATTGATAGAAATTAACCAGTTTAGGAGCTAACAACAAAGAGAAATGAACAACAAGCAGAAAAGATCCTGTGGCTGCTTAAAATTGAAGGAGCTCTCTGCGGATACCTGAAAGGAGGTTGTAGTCAGGTCTCTTCTGCCAGGCAATCAGGGACAGAACAAGAGGAGACAGCCTCAGGCTATGCCAGGGCAGGTTTAGGCTGGATGTTAGGAAGAAGTTCTTCACAGCAAGAGTGATTGGCATTGGAATGGGCTGCCTGGGGAGTGGTGGAGTCCCCATCCCTGGAGGTGTTCAAGGCCAGGTTGGAGGCGGCCTTGAGTGACCTGTACTAGTGGGAGGTGTCCCTGCCTATGGCAGGGGGTTGGAACTGGATGATCCTTGAAGTCCCTTCCAACCTTACCATTCTATGATTCTATGACTTCCTGAGGCCAAGTTCCTAATCTGAGCCACCAAAGGATGCTCATTCACTTGGGAATTGATGAGTAGCTACTCAAAGAGATCAGACTGCAGCACCTTGAGCTTTACCCCCAGGACATCAGGCACTTATAAAAGTCACAGATGAAAAATCTGAAGACCTGTATGAATAAGTAGGATCTGAGCAAAACACTCAACTTTACCCCTCAAGATATTAATCATCAAAGAAGTTTATGAACAAAGTGCTAGCAAAAGGAGGTGACAGAGAACACCAGGTGAGAAGCTCAACCATCATTATGTCCCCTGCATGGGAGGGGATCACACTGATCTTCAAAAATCAGACTGAGCTGGTGGGATTGGGAGCTCTTCTACCAAACAAATCAAACTTTAAGTGACAGGAAAAAATATAAATCTGAATCCAGGGATTTATTAGGTGATTTTCTCTCTGCACATTTCAATTGCACCATAATGCAATGAGACAGCCCTGCTAATAACTGTTCTTCTTCAGATGACTAGACAAGATGACTCCTCAAGATGTGAGCCTCACTGGGATACATCCTCTCTCTGACTGATGTCTCATCTCACTCTAGAAGAGACAACCACACAGTACAACTCCTGCCATTTAACTCTGCCCCATTTTTCCTACCCATGCTCTCAAATGTGCTGGCAGGCAGTATATGGAAGTGTTCTGCATAAGGAGCAGATGTAGCTCCCACTTATCCAAGCCTGGAGAGAGCAGCAGAGCAGTGAGCTGCGGCTCATACGTGGTTCCACAGAACCATGCTCTGTGTCCCTGACACAAGCAAAAAAGGCAACAGAAAATGATGTTAAGTATCAGGCAGGGACATGGATGTACTTCCAGCACTGCAAAAGACCAGGAAGAGCTCATCTCCATTTCTTCTATGAGTTTTCAGCCAAGCATGTGCCTGAGCAAAGCCTTTTTATAGTATCACAGGATCATAGAATGGTAAGGTTGGAAGGGACCTCAAAGATCACCTAGTGCCAACCCCCTGCCATAGGCAGGGACACCTCCCACTAGTACAGGTCACTCAAGGACTCGTCCAACCTGGCCTTGAACNAGCTGGAGCTGCAGCACTTCTTCCCCCTAGCTCTGAAATTTGCAATTCCTCAAGAAACCAAAGGGGAGGGATTGCAGAAGGAGCATCATGGGATGAAGCTTCCCATGAACAGCCTGTCCTTACTATGCCTCATATGACAGCATCCTGCCATGCCGAGTCTGAGGGCAGCTCCCACAAAGTCTGCCCAGCCACTGCAGCTGGCCAGCAAGGTTTGTTGTCATTAGAAGCACCCAAACTTCTTGATGCTGCAGAGTGTGGGCGGGCACCCAGAGGCATGGTGCCAGTGCTGGATGGAGGTGGCACCCACCATGATGCCACCCTGTGCTGGGAACAGCTCATGCTGTTGCAGTGACTGGACTGCAGCGAGGCGGGCAGGAAGCTAAATATACACCCCTTTAAAAAGCAGCACTCCCCTGCTCTTGTTTAGTATGCATCTGTTAGAAGGCACAGGGAGCCTCTAACTACAGAAAGAAAAATACAACCTGGCACATCATCCTCACAAGTAGGAAATGTACCCACAGATGCTTATACTGCAGCAATGTCAGAAGGAGATCTGCTACTGCAAGAGGTCTCACCTATCCCAAAGCACCCTGCAGCTATTGCAGAGACTCAGAAGCACCAGTCCAGAGAACACCCACACGAGCTGAGCTCCAGGCTCACTTCAGAAACCAGGACATCCAGGCTGAATATTGTCCCAGTGCAAAACAGGCACAAGGTGGGAGCACAAAGAGCCAGAGATTGGTATTCCAGCTGTTTGCAGGAAGAGTAGCTCTGCCTCAACCAGTAACTCACTCAATAATAGAAAAGAAACAAACCCAAAAAGTCCTTAACCCTCCTGCTCCTGTTCCTCACAGGTTATAAGCCCCTCAAGGTGCTTCTCCATCAGGCATCAGGAAGGGTTGTGGACAGAGCAGCTGCACCAGTGCCACCAGCCAAGTGGCAGCAGGATCCCTCTGTGCCCAGACAGCTTTGACAGGGCTGTAGCTGGAGCTCAGCCACCGCTCAGCAAAGCTCCCTGGAGTGCAACTGCACCACAGGATGGAGAAGGAAAAACATTGTAGTGGCAAAGCCTGAGCTGCATTATCAAAGGAAGCCAAACCAGGCGAGCACAGAACCAGCCACAGACTTTGATGTCAGCTCACTAGCAGAAGGAATGCAAGCACTTGTGGTCTCTAAGCTGCCTGGGCTGCAGGGTGAGCTTTTGCTGCCTCTTGGCAGGGCCCCTACAAGGACAGGTAGGCACAGACCTCAAGAAGCCCCAGGTTGCAGAGGGACCTGTCCCACTTCCAGCCAGGCCCCCCTGGTATGAGCTCTGCACTCCCTTGAGCAGGGATGGGTGATGGAAAACTGCCCTGACTGTGCTCCTGAATAACTTGAATACCAAATATGAGCCTGCCCTGTAAGGACAAAACAGCATCTCAGGATGGAGTGCAACATCTACCTATGTTAGCAGAGGAATTGGACCAGGTGATCTCCAGAGGTCCCTTCCAATGTCATGCACAGTGTGAAGAAAGGTAGGAAGCCTGTCTGTGTTTGGAGGACAAACAGCAATCCTGCTGTCCTGGTGTGGACAGGCAGGAGCAGACAGGTTTTGTCATTGACTGTCACAAGGCAAGGCCCCTCCATCTCTTCCAGCCCCTGGGTTTGAAGTATTAATTTTCCATAATGAATCCTTACTAAATCACAGCCCAGACCTTTCATATCCTCACACAAGCACTTCCAAGTCCCCAGGAAACCTCACACGAAGCATCTTCCCCAAGCCAGGGCAAAGACTGTTTTCACAAAGATACAACCCCTCCTTGGCACTCTGCAGGACCCTCAAAACCAATTTCAGTTCATCTTGTTGCTCCCTGGATGGTACAGCACATGCTGGCCACTCAGCCCTCCTGCTCTGTAAAATCTACCCCAGCTTAGCAGAGAGGATTATCCTGCACTGTGTAGGAGACAGTTCCTTTTAACTTGTCTTCACAGAGGAGATCATTTTTTATTTAAGCCAAAAGAGAAAGTCCACCACCTTGGCACTAAGATCCAGCATTTCTGCATTGTAAGTAACCTAGCATCTCATATAGCTGATAAGCAGGTTCTGCTCTGATGCTGAAGGACCTTTTGAAAAGGCAGAGGAAATCAATGGGTAGAGATTGGCATTCCTGTAGCCTCAGAAACTTGGAAGAGGTTGGGGAACAGACAAACTCTTGACTTGCCTGCATCATCTCAACTTGCACTTATTAAATAAGATCCCACACGTAGCATAAACTCTACCATATGTGTGCAGAAGAACAAAGATTTTTTTTTTTTTTGCAGAGCCTTTTATAAACGAAACCTCCTTTGTGGCTAAAGTAAAAAAAAAAAAAAAAGAAGTATCATGCCAGAACTAAAACATTACAGAGGCTGCAGCTGCACAAACAAATAAATGCTGTTTACCAGCAAAGGTATTTACTTACTGACAGTCAAGAAATGTTGGCTTGTAATAAAACGGTGGCATTTTAGATTCATATTTTGCTTTTGCTACATTGTTTCCATTCGAGGCCATAAACTGTAAAAAGAGAGAGGGAAAGAAAAAAAAAAAAAGAGAGAAAAAACAATTTAAAAATGTTAATGGTGCTTTCCTTTGTCGTCTTCTGCTTCTGAGGAGCAATAAATTTATTGGGATGGGGCCTCGGTTTGGTTCGCTTACTGAGAGGTTTCACAGAATCACAGAATTAGTCAGGTTGGAAAAGACCTTCAAGATCATCCAGTCCAACCTATCACCTAACACCTTCTAATTAACTAACCCATGGCACTAAGTGTCTCACCCAGTCTCCTTTTAAACACCTCCAGGGATGGGGACTCCACCACTCCCCAGGCAGCCCATCCCAATACCAATCACTCTTGCTATGAGTAACTTCTTCCTAACTTCCAGCCCAGACCTCCCCTGGCACAGCTTGAGGCTGTGTCCTCTTGTTCTGTCCCTGGCTGCCTGGCAGAAGAGCCCAACCCCACCTGGCTACAACCTGCTTTCAGGTAGCTGCAGACAGCTATGAGGTCTGCCCTGAGCCTCCTCTTCTCCAAGCTGCACACCCCCAGCTCACTCAGCCTCTCCTCACAGGGCCCTCACCAGCCTTGCTGCCCTTCTCTGGACATGTTCAAGCATCTCAACGTCTTTCTTAAACTGAGGGGCCCAGAACTGGGCACAGTTTCCCCAGGACTGTGCACAGAAGTGATGCTGTGAAGACTGCACCTTCAAATCAGGGCTCAGAAATTAATACTGATGTTTATTGCCAGGGCTCCCCTACACTTGGTGTTGACACTGAGGACAGGTCCATGTCCCAGTTACATGTGCACAGTTCCTGCTGGTCCCCATGGGAGCAGAAGGCAGCACACAGTGGACATGGGAATGAGATGGTTCCCAGGGGACCCAATGCAGAAATTAGGGAATCAATCAAAGGGCAAAGCCTGACACTAACTTGCACTGTTACAGCTCCAGCAAGGGAATAGTCTCCAACAATATGCTCTTTGCTTTGCATCACATCACTTGTTTCAAAAGGATAATTTAGTTTTCACAAAGCCATGCCAGCAACCTCAGAAAGGAGCAAGTATTTAATAAATAAAAATCCTCCCTGCCTTGCCAGCTTTCCTTTCCTTCTGATCTCTTTAGGATCTCAACAAACAAAACCACTTCTTTGCCTATTCATAAGCTTTAATGAAAGTCACTTTCTAAAGTGTGAAAACCCCCAATTCTTTTCCAGCCATGTTAAACACCTTTTCTCTTGTATCCAATGCCAAGCACACCCTTACAACAAGAAGCTAAGCCTCTTCTTATTGCTTGTTTGTTTTTCTTAGTTTGGGTTGGTTTGTTTTTTTTTTCCTTAAACATTTTGTTCATTTTTTTTCATTATTCTTTGTGACCTTCTCAAGTTGCAAATTCTATTCTCAAAAATCTGATGGAAGGGAAACCCCATGCAACACAAAGGCCTGTTTTCCTCATGAGACACATGACTCCATGAGCTGTGGCTTTCAGAGAATCTACAACATGCAAGATAAAGACCAGTGACTGGTAGCATCCTTCATGCCTTTAGAGACACCAAGAGGCAAAGCAGATTGGTTTCCTGGGTGGGCTTGCCTTTAGCAGCCTCACCCAAATCTAGACCTGTGCATGGCATAGAGAGAATTCAGACTGTGATGATTTAGTTCTTCAAGATGCAGAGTTCAAGAATCTTCAACACTGAGTGAAGCAAAGGCAGAAATAGCTGAGCTGGGTAGGGGCAGGTCAGGTCACCATCCAGTCTAGGCTAGAGGTGATGTAAGAAACAGGAGAAGGCAGTTTCTTTAAAATCAGTGAATTCTACACACTCTATTTCATTTACATTCTCATAGGGGTGGGTGAAACCCTGACAGTTTCCTCATGAAATGGCTATTCCATTCTTCAAGCAGCAGCATGGAGCTCATTTCTACATTCACAAATTATCAAGACACGTCACAGGCTCACAGGGTGTCAGGGGTTGGAAGGGGACCCAAAGAGATCATAGAATCATAGAATGGTAAGGTTGGAAGGGACCTCAAAGATCATCTAGTCCCACCCCCCTGCTATAGGCAGGGACACCTCCCACTAGTACAGGTCACTCAAGGCCTCCTCCAACCTGGCCTTGAACACCTCCAGGGAGATCATCGAGTCCAACCCCCCCGCCAGAGCAGGGCCATAATCTGAAGTCACATTTGTTGTGGCACCTTTAGAAAGGACTCTGGTTTACAGCTCTGCTGGTAGAACACAGCAAACACCATCTGGAGTCCTGTGTGCAGTTCTGGAGCCCCCAGCACAGGAAGGACNCAGTGGCACTTCAAGTCTCAGCTGCACTTACCTCCACTTGAGCATCATCCCAGTCATCCAGACGGACTGACTTCACCTTGCTGACTTGGGGAATGTTGCGATGGATTCCTGAACAGTTCAAGCAGATGAAGATCCCTAGGCTGTGGGATGCCCAGTCTGGGTCTGAAAGCAAGAAGGAAAGAGAGAATTGCATTTGACTGGTTGATTGGATTCAGCACAGGAGGGAGGAATGACCAGGGCAGGATGGGATATGGCAGGAGGGCTCAGGAGTCACCAATTTCCCTGATTTAAAAGGCATTGAATAACTATATAAGCAAATCAGAGATTTACTTTTTCTTCTGTTGATATTAAACTAACAATTAACAGATTTGCAACCTCAAGTGCAGCTGTCATTCACAAAAATCCAATATACAGACCACTGCACATGCCTGAGACCTCCAAAACCATGCTTACATGAAGAGAAGAGGTGAATGTTCATCTCTCATCAGCAAATCCCACCCAGGCACTGCATGGAACAGAAATCACAGTTAAAACAAACAGCTCAGGGAAATTCCTGTGCTGCTTCCTCGCCTTGCTACGTATTAATTTTTATTTTATTTTATTTACTTTTTGCAGTGGCAGTGCTCCACAGAGAGCCTTTCCTCCCACAGCTAAAACTTCTCTGCAGCACAGCCCTCTCCATGCCAGGAGGTTTCCAGCCTTTGCCTTGATGGAAAAATGCTGCCAGTGGCAGCTCTGTACTTTCTTGGAGTGAAACCACTCAGTGTTTACAGCCCTGAGCTGACATCTCTCACAAAGCACTTCAAACACGAGTCCCTCCAATCCCTTCTCGGCAGAGGCATTGCCTGAAGCACAGGGAGATGGAGAGGAACTGGAGGAGGGCAGGGGACAGAGGCAGAACACATCCACCAGTGTCCCTGGCACTGCCTCGCCGATAAACTTCATACAGGGATCTTTGTTTGAACTCAGACTAGCAAATGTCAGTCCCTGCCATTTCAGCTGTGGCCCAGCAGAAAGAGCTTCCTTGCCAGCCACCAAGTCAGCCACTAAATCCTGAACCTCCCCCACCAAAGAAGGTGCCCTCAACCCCATCCTCCTCCAAGTCTCCTCACTCCATCCTCCTCCAAGCCCCCACAGATGGGACCTCCATGGCTGTCTCATTGCATCATGCTGCGAGCAGTAGAGATAGGTCTTCCCCTGGGCTATCCCCAGTTGTTTGCTCCCCCACAGTATTTACACCAAACACTTGCACCAAACACAAGCATAGAAACTGTTTATAAAAAGCAAGGCAAAGAGGTTTCTCCTCCAGATCCATATTTAACAGTCTGGCTATGCCAGCCCAGCAGCAACAGGCTGGGTGTTGAGGACTGCTACCAGCCCTTCCCATGTGGACAGCCACCAACTTCCCTCAGCACACTCAAGGGAAGATCATTTGGGTTCCCCAGAGGTGGCTGTGTTCAGACAAAACCCCAAGAGCTGAATGAACAGCCTCATCAGATGCATCTGGGTCCCCACCCAGGAGAGAGGAGCAAACTCCCAAGCTAGTACAAGTCACATCAACCACAGCTCCCTGGGCACCAGCAGCCACAAATAGAGGTGGGGGTTCCTGTTTTACATGGTGTCTCATCCTCACATGAGACCCCCCAACAACTACAGCTCAGGTCTGACAAATATAAGCCAGTGGAATCAGTCTGAGCACAGCACAGCAGCAACCACTGCCACCCACGTCCAGCCACGCCAGCGAGCACATGAGGCTCTGCCCCACCAGCCCCAATCCCCACACTCTCAGCTTGCTCCTCTCCTAAGGATGAGGCAGTTCAGCCTCACATCACACACTGGCTGACAGTTACTGGGTTACAGGCTGAGTTTTGCATGTTTCTGTGCTTAACTCCTCACATTCTCCTCTCCCACCTCCAAACTCAGAGCTGTAATCAAAGTCCAGGACCTGCCAAGCTTCCTATCATGAGACCAGTCCAAGGTGCAGCACTGCTGTCCCAGTAGCCTAGGCCCATAAGACCAAGCCATGTGAGTCAGGCAAGGGGAAAGCACCAGAGCTGCTTATTGAAAAACCCANATTACTCTTCTGGTTTTAAAAATGCCTGTCTCTTAGATCCCAAATCCTGCAGCAAGGGTGATGGAAGAGCTGTGGATCCTTGGCTGCTTGTGTGCTGCTTTCCTGTGAGAGCCACGGTACAAAACCACACAAATGTGGCAATCTTTTTCAGTGCCAAAGGGAACACCAGGCAGGAGGAGAGCTCAAAGGACTCTGGCACTGAGTTAGCCCCATCCAAAACCTAGCAGGGAAAGTCACCCTGAAATGCCACTGTTACAAAGATTTATTAGAGAGTTCTCAAGACTCCTGCTCTCCTGGCTGAAGACAGCTGCCTGAGAAAAGAAGTCAGTCCAGGCTTTTCCTGGAGTTCATAGAATCACAGAATGGTAAGGCTGGAAGGAACCTCAAAGATCATCTACTTCCAACCCCTGCCATAGGCAGGGACACCTCCCACTAGTACAGGTCACTCAAGGCCTCCTCCAACCTGGCCTTGAACATCTCCAGGGAGGCTGAGGAGCACAGAATCTGTGCTCCACAACCTCCCTGGGCAACCTGTGCCAGTGTCTCACCACCCTCACTGCAAACAACTTCCTCCTAACATCCACTTTCAATCTCCTCTCTGCCAGTTCAAACCCATTGCCCCTTGTCCTGTCATTACAAGACCTTGTCAATAGTCCCTCCCCAGCCTTCCTGTAGCCCCCTTCAGATGCTGGAAGGCTACTCCAAGGTCTCCTGGAAGCCTTCTCTTCTCCAGGCTGCAGAGCCCCAACTCTCTCAGCCTGTCCTCACAGCAGAGCTGCTGCAGCCCTCTGAGCATCTTTGTGGCCTCCTCTGGACCTGCTCCAACAGTTCCATGTCCTTCCTGTGCTGGGGGCTCCAGAACTGCACACAGAGTTCAGCTGAAAGCCACAACAGATTTTTAAGCATCGTCTGGACAAGCCAGAGGGTTATGGACCAACACAAGCCTCTGGGCTGGTGTCTTCCTGTGACCTCCACCACACCACTGTTCTGCCCATGGACAGGAAGGAGGAAGGTGGAGGATTCCTGACCTTGTTCTGGAGGGCTCTGCCAATGCTGCTTCCCCTTCACCCCCACTGCCCACACTTTTGACATCATTTTCAAAGAAGTATTGCTGTGAGACCTCTACACCCACACATCTTCTGCAGAAACTGGTGACAGATCCCCAGGCAGATGGCTGTTGGCTGGAGTGAGCACCCACTTCTACAGGGATGATTTTCCAAACCCCTTTGTAAGACTTGGGGCTGATGATGGCTATGGAGCTCCTCAAGCATATCCCAGTCCCTCTCTCTTCATTTCTGCTGTCCACTACAAACAGCATGACCAACTCTCATCTCAGGGACAGGGTAGATAACATCACTGATCTCCAGCTCTGGCACAACCACAGACTCCAACCCTATATATGTGTGCCAATGCAGGGAAGTGATTGTGCCCCTGTACTCAGCCCTGCTGAGGCCACAGCTTGAGGACTGTGATCAGTGCTGGGCACCACAGTACAGGAAAGACATTGAGGTCAAGGAGCATGTCCAGAGAAGAGCATCAAGGCTGGTGAGGGGTTTGAAGGGCATGGCTGAGGGAGGTGGGGTTGTTCAGATTGGAGGAGAAGGCTAAAGGGAGTTGCTCTCCACAACTATCTGAAAGGAGGTTGTACTGGAGCTGGTGGAGTGATGGATGTGGTGCTTAGGGGTATGGTTTAAGGTAAATCCTGCAGAGCAGAGTTAGAGGTTGGACTTGGCGATCCCAAAGGTCTTTTCCAACCTGATTTCTGTGATAGGACAAGAGGAAATGGGTTTAAGTTGTGCCAGAGGAGGTTTAGGTTGGACATTAGAAAAAAATATCTTTACTGAGAGAGTGATGAGGCAGTGGAACAGGCTGCCCAGGAATGTAGCAGAGTCACCATCCCTGGAGCTGCCCAAGAAGCTGTAGATGTGGCACTTAAGGATACAGTTTAGTGGCCATGGTAGTTGGTTTACAGTTGGACTCAATGATCTTACAGGTCTTTTCCAGCCTTAATGAGTCTCTGAACTCAGAAGGGCACTGAGGGGGTATTTTCCCCATCTCACTCATCTGAAAGGCTAGGCACAGCCAGAGATTAGAGAAGTATCCAAAGCAAAACTAGAACATTTGGGCAATACAGCTGAATTCAGAAATTAACTTCCCTACTCAGCACCTTTTGCCACCACAAGCTCCAGGAAAACCCAGCCCAGAGAACAATGAACTCTGCAGCTTGAATCCAGCATTACTGAGGTCAAGAACAGGCTATGGAGGGGAAAAGGAGGGTTAGGCCCAGAAAAAGAGTAAACAAGAAGAACTAATGTAAGACAGATGACAATTTATACAAGCCAAAAGGAGAGCAGATTTTAAATAGGATGACAGTGGACTTTTTTTTTTTTTTTTTTTAAGGAGAGAAATCTATTTCCTGTAGCCAGAATATAAACACAGGGTTCTGGTTTGAAAATCTCAAGATGCCATCAGCCCAAGTAAAATCACATGAAGCAGAGCAGCAGCAGGCTCAAAGCAGCCACAAGAGAAGAGCAGGAGTCCCAAAACTTACTCAAGGAGTCCCAAAACTTACTCAGGTGCCCCTGTTCCACCTTTTGCCTTTGACCACAGTTATCATCATACATATATTTATATATATTTATATATACCTATATCTAGCTCTCTATATATATAAAACACAATATATTGCTCACCAAGACAAATGCCTGTGAGAAGAGAGCCAATGCACAGCAAAACCCCTTAATGCCTTCTCCAGCACACTAATGATGGCCTGGCCCTTAATTAGCTGCCTGGCTGCATGTCCCTTACACCAGCCAGTGTTTTGCTGGGATGGAGATTCAGCAGATTTCTCTGATCTCTCTCACCTGTTTGAGGTGATAACAACTAATTAGAGGGGAGAGGAGGATCTGTGGGGGTAGGCAAAGCCTTTCTTACCCTGCAGTAGAAAAGTAGCTCATGCCCTATGATTCAGGATAAAAAATCACTGGGATTTTAGTACAATCAACACAAGCAAAAATACTTTCATGCTTGCTGCTCCACTGCCCCAGCCAGGAGAACCTCATGTTCAGCACTGAAGTCCTGTTGCTATTTACTTTAGAGAAAGATTAGGAACTTAATAAACAGACTCTGGTCATGCATGTTTAAAAATAACAATAAAAGACATTAAAACTGAAGCCAAGCAGCCTCCCACCAACACTCCTCTCTAAGTAGGAAAACGTATCAGTGAAGGCATTAAAGTTGCCAAGGTCTTTTTATTCAGCTGGCAGGTCTCTGCAGCCTCTCTGCTTGCTGTCTGCAGCCCACAGCTGGGCTGTGACCCAGCATTAGAACCGGACAGAAAACACCATCACATGAAAACTCTTTTGTTTCAAAAAGTCCTTTTCCCTGTAGAAAGTGGCTCCAGCTAAGCTGCTGTGGCATCTATTGCCCTTCTTACCCCTCCAATCTGCTTACACCCAGGGAGAAGAGCTGGCAAATTCCTGGGGAGGGGAGGGGGGAAATTTAAAAAAAAAAAAATACTGTTTAAGTGAGAGGACAATGGAGGTGTGGGAACAAGTTGCCACTTTTAGCCTGAAAATGAAAAGCCAGTTTCACGCCATTAGAGTGACAAGGCTCTGGAACAGCTTTCCAGTAGGAGGTAGTGGGGGCAAAAGAGAGAACTGGCTGCGAGGCAGAGCCCCCAAGGCTCCACAGAGGGGATGGGAGACGTCGCTGCAGCTGACAGCACAAGGCAGGACCTGCTGACACAGTCAGTTGTCTTTCCTGATCTGTGGTTTTAGGACTGGTGGTGGGACAGGGGAAGGGGTGGGTTGAGATCTACTCCTTTAGTGCACTCCTTAATCCTGAGCAAATTAAGCAACCCCCCCCCAGTACTCCTATGTTTTCCTCTAATCACCACTTTCACTTCAGGATATCAAGGGAATGGAAAAGCTTCACCTGCTTTAGAAAGGAGAAGATGCTGGGCCTGCAGGAAAGGCATTTACAAGGACCTCAGCCACACACCACCCACCCTCAGGCTTTCATGTATTCTGTTACACCCAAAATACCAGATCTGCTCAGCTCTGCAGCACAAAGCTCTGATACCAGACTAATCTCCACTGCACACCTTAGAATCATAGAATCAGTCCAGGTTGGAAGGACCACAAGGATCCTGGGCTGCAGCAAGAGCAGTGTGGGCAGCAGGGCAAGGGAGGGGATTCTGCCCCTTTGCTCTGCTCTCCTCAGACCCCACCTGCAGTCCTGTGTGCAGTTCTGGAGCCCCCAGCACAGGAAGGACATGGAANCTGTTCTTCCTCATCCCTTCTGAGCCTTGGGCACAGAGACTGATGTCACCCGGTGTCCATGTCTCAATAATCCATCCCAAACAAGATAAAAATGATAGGAACAAGCCACACAAACTGCTGCTGGAGGGGTTTAACTGCTGCAGAATTTCTTTGATGGGATTTCCTTTTCTGTCTCCCGAGCCTGCCTGTCCTCCTGCAATGTAAAATTATTCTCACTCCGTGGAAACACGAGCCTAAGTCATAGCAAAATGGAGTAGAGAGAGAAATACTCAAGGTCTTGTTATGGCCTGAGATAACCATCCATCTCATGATGTGAGGAAAGATTGCCTGAGACAAAGAATCATTTAGAAAAGAGGGGGGGGGGGGGGAAGGGGAAAAAAAAAAAAAAAGGCTGAACTGCCACATTAGTCTTGAAGAAGATAATTCTAATACGTGGAGAGCCATTACACACCCACAATTCAGGAAGATTGCTCAGTTTGCACTTAAGACTGCATTTACCATGCTGCCTTTGCTGTGAAAGCACAGCTTGGAACCCACCAAAACAAACCCACTGCAAACCAACATCCAGGATGCCAGCTCCAGCACATAATGACAGGGCAGCTGATGCCATGGGTATGGATTTCACTGCCCCAGAATTCAGAGATGTAGCTAATACAATCTTCTTATTCATTACAGAGGGCTGGCATTTTTACAACTGATTTTTTTTTTTTTCTTTTTAATTCAAAATAACCTTTCAATGCAAATGAAGGTTTTGTAAAGACACAATTAATGAAAACCAGACCAGCAACTTTAAAAAGGCAAAACAAAGCAACAAAAACCAATTATGAAACAAACAAAACCCCAAACAAACAAAGTGAAAAATGTAACCTCTCAGAGTTTTTTCCACTCTGATTTTCAGTATCTGCTTTGCCATCCTTCCAGAATTCCCACCTGGCATGGTAAGGACCACTAAGCCTGTTCTCCTTACTTGAGACATGCCCTCAAAATCTGGGAGGAGTTACTAGTGGGAGGTATCCCTGTCTATGGCAGGGGGTTGGAACTAGATGATCTTTGAGGTCCCTTCCAACCTTACTATTTTATGATTCTATGATTCTTAGAAGCTCTGCTTTTGCATGACAGATTTTTCTACCAGACACACACACTGGTCCTGGGGAAGATGTGAGTCTGTCCTTCCTGAGCATCACACTCAGTTCCACAATCTGCTGAGCTGCAAGTGTAGAGGCTTCCAGGAGACCTTAGAGTAGCCTTCCAGGATCTGAAGGGGCTACAGGAAGGCTGGGGAGGGACTATTGACAAGGTCTTGTAATGCCAGGACAAGGGGAATGGGTTTGAACTGGCAGAGGGGAGACTGGAAGTGGATGTTAGGAGGAAGTTGTTTGCAGTGAGGGTGGTGAGACACTGGCACAGGTTGCCCAGGGAGGTTGTGGAGCACAGAATCACCCAATGTGATCAAAGATCACGTTGGGTGATTCTGTGCTCCACAACCTCCCTGGAGGTGTTCAAGGCCAGGTTGGACGAGGCCTTGAGCAACCTTTTTTAGTGGGAGGTGTCCCTGCCTATGGCAGAGGGTTGGAACTAGATGATCTTTGAGGTCCCTTCCAACCTTATGATTCTATGATACCCTGTGCAACCAAGGGAGCAGGTCTTCAACAGGGAAGCCTTCCTTTTAAAACCTGGCCACTTAAATAACCCTCAATTACAATTGTGGCAAACTCTGGCCCAGACCCAGGCAATCAGCAGGTTTTGCTGAGATCTCCCCGAGGAGATGCAACGGCCCTGCAGGGGATGAAGGTACTTAGTGTAGGAGGAAAAGAACAGCCTTCCCTGATGCTCCCTGTCCATTCCAAGCTCTGATTTTTTTTTGCATGGTCACGGTTTAGCCGCAACGATGCCAAGCTGCAAGCTCTTTTGCATCAGGAACTCAGGGTTTTGTTACACAAGTGGCTAAGACCTGGGACGAGCCTTTTATTCCAGGGCGATGGCTCCGAGCCTCACCCAAATGCCGAAACAGTAACAAATGAAAACAACCTTTTTTAACAGCAGGGAGTTAACCCTTTTTAACAGCAGGGCTATTAAAAACAAAACAAAACAAAAGAAAACAAAAAAAAACCACCCACAAAAAAAAAAACCACCCCAAAAACCCCAAAAAACCAACCCACAACTTTCACAGACAGGCTGATTTCTGAAGCAAATACTTGCAAGAGAAAAAGCAAAACCCAGCTGCCTCCCAAACACACAAATTAAAGTGACTAAGAGAATTTCCCCCTGTTACTTTTATCCTACTTGTTATCACTACTCCTGAGCTAAGTGGCTACCTCTGCACAGAATCACAGGGACCCTGAAAGATCATCTAGTCCAAACCCCCTACCAGAGCAGCATCACCTAGAGTAGGTCATGCAGGAATGCATTGAGGCAGGTTTTGAATGTCTCCGGAGAAGGAGACTCCACAACCTCTTTGGGCAACCTGTTCCAGTGTTCCATCACACTCAGAGTGAAAAAGTTTTTCCTTTTGTTCACAGGGAACCTTCTATGCTCCAGCTTGCACCTAACTGCCCCTTGTCTTATCCCAGGACACCACTGAGAAGAGCCTGGATCCATCCTCCCGACATTCACCCTTCACATATTTATAAACATTAATGAGGTTGGTCCTCAGTCTCCTCTTCTACAAGTTAAAGAGGCCCAGAACTGGACACAATATTCTAGATGTGGTATCACCAGGGCAGAGTAGAGGGGGAGGAGAACCTCTCTTGACCTACAAGCCACACGCCTTCTAATACAGTCCAGGATGCCATTGGCCTTCTTGGCCACAAAGGCACATTGCTGGCTCATGGGGATCCTTCTGTCCACCAGGACCCCCAGGTCCTTACACTACTCTCCAACAGGTCAGTCATGGATCCTGTATTAACTGGGGGTTTCAGAGAAAGGAACACACCTATGTGAGAAACAGCAACAATAAATCAGGATCCTGACCTTTCTCTTAACCCTAGCTGTACCAGATCAGCACTATGATGATACATGGGAAGGCACAAGCACACTCTGCTTTCCTCATCTTCTGCTCGTTCCCCTCCTCCCTCTTTCATTCTCACTTTATTTCCCCCACTTTGGTACTTTTCCAATGTCTAGATGCAGCTCCAGCTCTCACCTTCATCTTTCTGTGCACTCCACTTCTCAGCAAAGAACATACTTACACCCCAATCTGGAGGCTCTCTGGACACATTATCTATCCCACATTATCTCATACCCAGAAAAACCTGGCCTGCCACTTCTGCCCAGGATCAATAACAGAATTCCAACTGAATGTTTTATATATTATCTACAAACAAAAATTACATATCTTAAGTTCTGTCAAGTAGCCCAGGCCATGTCAATTTCATTGTCACTCCTAGGTGGATGAGCAGCTTACAGCACCATGAATAGCTCTCGTTTGCCAAAGAAGCTGAAGCAAAGTAATCACTAAAGAAACTGGGTTGATGAACAGAGTTCCAGTCCCAGGGAAGTAATGCTGTGACAGTTCAGAAGAGAGGCTGAATGTTATTAATATAGCACATCCTATGTTACAAAAGACACTGGCCCAAATTCTCTCTGTGGAGATGCCTTGAGTTTCAGATTCACTCAAGGCACCTCCACAAATGTCACCACAAGCAAAATGCTGTTTTGTTGGTTTAGAAGCCCTTTTGGAGCTTTTAGCAACACCCCTCTTTCCCTGACGTGAGCTGTTTTACTGACCTACAGCTTCATCTCCATCCTGCTGATGCTGAGAAACTTCCCATTTTGCAGAGGACCTTTATATTGCACACAGGGCAAGTGAGAATTACCCCATCGATCTCAGTGGCCCAGGTTTTTGAGGTCTTCCCCAGGAAGAAATCATTTAGACAGACACCTATTCGGTAAGCCTAAGCTGTGCTCAGCAGGATACCCCAAAGGTGGGTTGGTACAGTTGCACAGCAACACCAGGCAGCAGATGGGTGGGAGCAGGCAGAGCAGTGCAGCTCTGCAAAGCAGTCCACACCATGCAGAAAGTTCTTTGTCCTTTCCAGGTGGGTACCAGGGGACACAACACGTCTGAAAGTGAACTGCAGTGTCCTGAGATGTAGGTTAGGGACATAAAATGATTATTAATGGCACGAGCAGGATGGTGCCATCCAATAGATCTTGAAATCCTAAATAAAACAATAGCTGAGAAAAACAGGGTTCGGCTGACTGCTGGGTTTCCTTTAACCTACAGAATGAAAGAGACTGAAAAGGACATCCTTTCTCTACACCCCTTCAGACCCATCCTGCTCAAGCTAATACACATGTAGGTGATCTTTTTTTAAACAAAAAGGAAAGTTATTTGCTATCCAATTTTCTAAGCATCTTCACAAAGGCACACAGACCCTGCTCAGCAAGAGGAAAGGCTTTCCTATGCTCGTATCCCAATCTCGACAATTCACCATCCAAAGACGAGGAAGACGCAGAGATTTCCTCCCCTCTGCACACCGAGAGGACTCCAGACATCTCGGCCCCGTCCTCTGTACGGCAGCGCGCAAGGCTGGCACCCAGCAATGGCACGCTGGGCAAAGGTTGGTGGGCAGGTTGCCCACAGCAATACCTCTGCTTCCCCCAGCCTGTTTGCTCACTGGTAGGGCAGGAACAGCGACAAAACCCACGTTGTTGGCGAGGGGACACGGTGGACGAGCCAGCACAGGGCAGCCTCCGGCGTACAGCCTACCCCGCAGCCGCCCGCTCGCTGCCGGGTTAATGACACCCGGGCTGCACTGCAGACCGCGGGGACCTGCCGGGGATGACATCAGCGCTGCCACGGCCGGGCGAGGAGCCGGGCTGGGAGGCGGCGGGGTGGGGGTGAAACACCTCAGCCGGGGCTCATCCGCGGGTACCGCGACAGCGCATCCCCATCCCTCCATCCTGTCCCGGAGCATCCCTGCTGCATCCCTGCTCTGGGATGTAGGGGAGGGTCGAGGTGCAGTCCCCGCCGTCCCTGGAGCTGACAGACCCCCCACCCTGCCGCTGTCTCCGTGCCATGCCGTGCCGTGCCATGCCGTGCCGTGCTGTGCCACGCCACGCCACGCTGTGCGGGCAGGTGCGGCCGCCGCCCGCGCCCCTCGCCTCGCCCTGCCCTTACCCGGGGCGGCGCAGTCGGCGCACGCCGTGTTGCCCGGCCGCTGGAGCAGCTCCAGCAGCGCTTTCCTGCTCTTCTCCTTCGCCATGGGGGCGGCGGGCAGCGGGGCGGACAGGCGGTGCGAGGCTCCGCTCGGCTCCGCCGCGGCTAAAGCAGCTTCATAGCGCGGGGCGGGGGGCGCTGGCGAGGCGGGCGGCGCGCCCGGGCTGCTCCATGCGGCCCCGCTCGCCCCGCGCAAGGTGAACGCCTTCGGCGGGCCGAGTCGGGCCGGGAGGGGACTCGCCGGGACGGATTCTGCCCTGGACGCCTCCTCACTCCGCCGCCGCTGCCGCTGCTGCTGCTGCTGCTGCCGAAGCTGGAGCCGCCCGTCCGGGCACCGCGCCCGTTCCGCCTTCCGCCGGGCCCGGGGGGCTGGCGAGTCCGTGCGCCGCTCGCCCGCGACCTCCAGCGGCAGCTCGTCGCCGGGGCAACCCGTCCCCGTGGGGGGTCCCCGACCATCAGGGCATCCCTCACACACCTCCCTACCCGGGCGTCCCCAGCCCCTTGGGAATCCACATCCTCCGACGCGCTCCCCATTCCCCGGCGGCACCTTCCCAGGTTTAGTTTGGGGTAACCGTGATGCGCCCTGGCCTCACTGCCGGGAAGAAGATGCTCTTGCCCACGGGGTGGGAGCTAGTATGGCAGTGGGGAAGGAGAGGACCAGGGGCCTTTCGGGGGTTAGATTGTGGTGCACAGCAACCCAGACTTTGCTGCATGCAGCCTCACCTCTCAAGAACCTTGGCAGGCTCATGAGCTGTGCTTTGGGGGCACATCTTTAATGTTACTGGCATTTAGAGGTCCTCATAAATGGTGAACTAATACCCACTCATTCTCCAAAACGCTCCTTCATCGCCACCTTCCAATGTCTGCATCTTGGCAGGTCTGTCCTCCAAGCATCTTCCCGTGTTTTTCACATGCTTCCATGCTGCTGAGGGAGTACTGGGGGNCGCCCCCCGCCCTTGCCTGGAATGAATTTTCCTAAATGACCTTTGTATTTGTGCTGTCAGACAAACGACTGCACCCAAGTTGATTTTTGACTCTTTTTAACTTGGACTATTCCTTGCTGACTCTGCACAGCATAACGCATCGTGCTGGGGTTTGCTGGTTTTACACATGTAGGTTAATGATGTCTGGAAACTCATTCCCACACTAACCAAAAGTGTAATCTCACGCACAGGTCTTGTGTGGAGAAATTGAGCTGCTCTGCTCAGACCCTCACCTTCTTCAACCTCCAAGCCACTAATCATCAACCTGGAGCAGAGCGCTGGCTTCTAACATCCACTGAGTAAGATTAGCTCCAGCACAGCATCTTAGCCCTAATCCTCCACATCCATCCCTTCCAACCTTATGATTCTATGGTTCTATGATTCTATGCTGCAGTCAGGCTCCTTGGTGTAAATACTTACAGGATCAGAGCTTTACCTCAATCCAAGTTAGGTTAGGTTTTCATTTCCGGCTTTTCCAGAATAGGCACTTGCTGAATTCTTCATGCAGTAGCCAGGATGCTGCACGTCATCATGAACATAACAAGGGCAGGGGCTGGGAGGAGAGAGAGTGATTGGTTTTAAAGTCTCTGTTTAGCTTTCCATTAAGTCTTATTGATTCTCTTAATTTTTTGTTCTCCTGGTTGCTAAGCAATCCTTCTGTCTCCTCCGCATGCTGGAAACCAGGGCTGCAGACAGAAATTTATATCTTGTAATAAAATCAAGTATAACAGAACCTGTTGGCAGTGATGAGAGGGGAATGTTTCATAAAGGACAGGCAGAGCAGGAGAACAGAGCCAGCAAGGGTCAGTCCACAGTGGTCCTCAGCATTTATTCCCATCACAATTACAACCAGGCCTCACACTGGGAAANAGCTGGAGCCGCCCGTCCGGGCACCGCGCCCGTTCCGCCTTCCGCCGGGCCCGGGGGGCTGGCGAGTCCGTGCGCCGCTCGCCCGCGACCTCCAGCGGCAGCTCGTCGCCGGGGCAACCCGTCCCCGTGGGGGGTCCCCGACCATCAGGGCATCCCTCACACACCTCCCTACCCGGGCGTCCCCAGCCCCTTGGGAATCCACATCCTCCGACGCGCTCCCCATTCCCCGGCGGCACCTTCCCAGGTTTAGTTTGGGGTAACCGTGATGCGCCCTGGCCTCACTGCCGGGAAGAAGATGCTCTTGCCCACGGGGTGGGAGCTAGTATGGCAGTGGGGAAGGAGAGGACCAGGGGCCTTTCGGGGGTTAGATTGTGGTGCACAGCAACCCAGACTTTGCTGCATGCAGCCTCACCTCTCAAGAACCTTGGCAGGCTCATGAGCTGTGCTTTGGGGGCACATCTTTAATGTTACTGGCATTTAGAGGTCCTCATAAATGGTGAACTAATACCCACTCATTCTCCAAAACGCTCCTTCATCGCCACCTTCCAATGTCTGCATCTTGGCAGGTCTGTCCTCCAAGCATCTTCCCGTGTTTTTCACATGCTTCCATGCTGCTGAGGGAGTACTGGGGGAGAAAATAACCTTGGGATAGGGTTACAGTGTCCCACTGTCATCATGGCTGTGTCAGCAGGATGGGACAGAGGACTTCAGCAACTTGGACCATCTCATGTCACCAACAGGGCACAGCCCCTGTGTCTGTTTTACCAGCTAAGGGTGATTCAAGGAGGTAAAGTGGGAAGCCTTTGGCCAAGTTGGAGGCCAGAGCTGTGCCTCATTTGCTGCTGCCCTAACCAGTGCTGAAACTTTCCTCTCAGGTGGCGGTCACAGGCATCTGCAGCACTGCTATGGCCTATTTGTGGTTCATACAGCTCTGCTTATAGAAACGTTTTTGGTTTTGCAAAGCAAGTCCCTCATTCAAATCGTCCATCTCTGCTTCCTCAAACAGAGCAGAGCACCCTCCTGCAAGCTCAGCTCACACTGTCCGTGCTCCCCACAAGGTTCAGGGTGTGCATATGAGCATATGCAGGAGGAGGGTGCCCATAATTCTTGAAAAACGTCCACAACCACATCACCATCTCTGGCCTGCAAACATACACAGATGTGAGCAGATTCCAGGGAACACCTTGCGGGACAAAACAGCAAACATAGCAGCATGCACCCTTAAACATGGGCAGAATCATGTCCTGCTGCCTTTGCAATGCTTCCCCGCCCCCNGCCCTAATCCTCCACATCCATCCCTTCCAACCTTATGATTCTATGGTTCTATGATTCTATGCTGCAGTCAGGCTCCTTGGTGTAAATACTTACAGGATCAGAGCTTTACCTCAATCCAAGTTAGGTTAGGTTTTCATTTCCGGCTTTTCCAGAATAGGCACTTGCTGAATTCTTCATGCAGTAGCCAGGATGCTGCACGTCATCATGAACATAACAAGGGCAGGGGCTGGGAGGAGAGAGAGTGATTGGTTTTAAAGTCTCTGTTTAGCTTTCCATTAAGTCTTATTGATTCTCTTAATTTTTTGTTCTCCTGGTTGCTAAGCAATCCTTCTGTCTCCTCCGCATGCTGGAAACCAGGGCTGCAGACAGAAATTTATATCTTGTAATAAAATCAAGTATAACAGAACCTGTTGGCAGTGATGAGAGGGGAATGTTTCATAAAGGACAGGCAGAGCAGGAGAACAGAGCCAGCAAGGGTCAGTCCACAGTGGTCCTCAGCATTTATTCCCATCACAATTACAACCAGGCCTCACACTGGGAAACAAACAGCCCACGTGGGTGGAGAGAGAGAGAAAAAAAAAGTTGGAACTAAATGAGCCCAAATTGAAGTTAAACTTTTTTTCAGTGGAAAATCAAAGGTTTTATTCAATCTCACATATGCAAGCGTATCTCTGCAGATTTACTCTTGGTTTATTCCAGGTTAAGGGTTTGAGTATTGCTCCAGCATTGTTCAGCAGTGTTGATCCAGGGCAGACAATAAGGCTCTCCTGATAATTCCTGGTGCAGAGTGGGGACTGAGTCACAGTTTACCATGCTGCAGGGTTAAAGGGTAAAGGTTGCCCTGGCAGGGCTGCCAGAGGCTCCCAGGAGCCCCATGGGCATCGCTGCTCAGGCTTGTCCACACCACGCTGCTCCCTCCTGCCTGTCCCCAGAGGAGCCAACAAATCCTTTGAGCTTTTCCCCACATTTTGCCTGGGGGTACCACCTGTCAGGGAGCCCTTAATGAATTTGCTCCTACTTCTGGCAATGTCTCTGGCCAAGCTCTCCGGAGAGCAGTTGTCTCTGTCATTACATCACCCTTATTCAGATGCTTTCTGTCCCTCCACTGCTAAGTGACTTGTTAAGGCTGATATAAATTTCTATGCATGTGTGCAGACATACTCACAAATTTGTGTGTGAAGTGTGTTTGTTTGTAAACAAGCACACTTTTATCTCAGCCTTTTCTAAATCACAAGGTTGTTGCCTTAGAAACGGACATTATTAACGCAGTCTCCTGAGGTGCTGAGCACAGTTGGCAGCAAGGGCAACTTCTGCAAATGCCAGGCTCTGAGGTCAGGGCAAAGGATGCTCAGAAATTCCTGAAAAGCTTTTCATCATCTTTACAGCGATGCCATGAAAATGCACAGTCATAACTATACCTTCCCCTTGAGCTTCCATATTAGATCCTCACACCCCCAAGACCACCTGGTTTTGTTAGGAAAGAGCTGTTTACATTGGGGTTTGGTTAATTTTGCAGCCCCAGCCCTGAAAATGCTAAACCAATGTCAACAACCATGAAAGTAAAAGGGTGTTAAACTCAACCCTTCACGTGACCCAGGAGCACATTCACAGCATAGCGTGGGGAAGCATTATGAATTCCTGTGTGAACAGCAAACCTTAACAGAAATATCAATAATTCATGCCACTGCAACTGCATTCAAGCAATGCTCAGTGGAGTAGGAGATACACCAGGCTTGATCCCTTCAGCTTCATCAGCACCAGAGGGGAGGCAGCTCTTGCAGCTGGACAAGCCATAGCCACCAGCACCCATGCTCAAGCAGCTAGTTTCTGTTGCAGTATGGTTTCCTGTTCAAAAGAAAGGAGGGGGGGGGGGAAATATATATATATATAAAGAAACAGAAATCTTAGAGGTTTTTCTTTCAAACAATTACATATTTTATTTTCTGGTTTATCCAGTTAAATCAAGTGCAGGTACAGAGATGGAAGGGAGGAACGCCACAGAGCAGAGAGCTCAGACCAGGGCAGTTAAAAACTCCTGAACAGAAAATCAGATACTGGTGGCAACTTTGTCTGATTTCCAACAAATTCTTCTATGGACCCTGTGGGATTTTCCTCCTGTAAAACAGGGAGAAGCATACTCACTGCATCAGCATAGTTAGGATGTGTTAGTCTAGTCAAAAAGGATGATGGAAGAGAAAATGATGTGAGGGTGCTGAACTAATAGACAAAAGTCCTGTGTCTGTTGAGCTGCTCTGCACTGGCCCTGGCCCTCAGAGAAGAAAAGGTGTTGTGCCTTGCTGAGGAGTAATTTGCAGATCAGGGCTTCATTATACTTGCATTGTGGTTAGCTCTGTTGCAGAGCTCAGCTTCACCAGTGTGAAAAAAGAGGAGCCCCTTACCCATGATTTCATAGCTGAGGGAGGGGGGAACATCATGCAGACCACCTTTGCAAGGAAGAAGAAATGGGAAGAACGAGGACAAAAGGAGGTGGAGAGGAAAATCCCACTACTGACTGACTTAAAGATTATTGTTTTAATCTTCTGCAACACTGCTGAGAACTGCTCTCTCACAACCAAGGCACAGCAAAAGGAAAGTAGCTCCAACCACTGTTCTGAGTCTGTCCCTCGGTGCTCAGGACATCCTTTTGGTTTCCTCCCTGCTCATGCTTTGGCCAGGCTTGCTGCAGCAATGGGCTGGTTTGGAAATCAACAAATGTTTGCAGGGACTGCTTAGCTGCAGCCCCTAGAAAGCAAAGGGGTAAAGCAAAGGAGTGACGGATAGCTCAAAAACGTTGGGCATTTGTATGTCTGCTCTACAGTTCACAGCAGTGCAAGAAAAAGCACACTGCAACAGTCCTGTGGCTGCTGCACTGAACCCATTTCATACAATGTAAAATCTGAAGTGGAGGGGGCAGCTGGGGGAAGTGTCTCCATGGCAGTTACCAGGCACCCAACTGGAGCTATGCCGATTTCTACAGCCTAACAGCAGGCTCTCTTCTGCTGTGAGAAGATGAAATTAGACCAATGAAGTCAATAATTTACCCAGGTCAGTGTTAGACCACTGGTTTTAGCATTATTCTTGATTTACACTAATTAAAAGACTTAGGCCTGGGGAAGCTCTGTGTGGAGAAAGCCAACACGTGTGTGGAGATTCGTACAGCAGTGTACCAGCAAAGTCAAAGTGATTATTCACAGCAGGACATCATCCGTTCAGTCTGAGTCAGAGACAGCAGCAGGACAGGTTCGACGTGCAAACTGCAGGGTGAGCACTTATCATGGAAATTGCTTTTGCTCAATTCCAATAATTTAATCTCTTCCTGGCTCAAATGGCTCATCCTTCCAGGAATGGCTTGGAGATATTTGAGTGGGAGACTGGACCGCATGATGTCCCAGCTGGAGATGGAAGTGGCACAGCCAACTGCTGCCTGCACCTGCCAGGGACTCAGTGGCAAGAGGATGATGGTGATGCTAGAGGTAGGGTCATAGGACAGAGGAGCTGAAATCTGCTACACCACTTCTGGTCTGGAAGTCTCTGCAGCAGAGCTTGAGTCCCTCAGAAAGAAGACAAACCATTTTTAAAGGGCATAGAGAAAAAGAGGAAACAGAGCAATTATGGGTCCCCTGTGTCAGTCACATACCACGGACTGATGCCTTCAGCTGCTGGTCCAGCTCAGGCATCTGAGACCACATCACTTTCTGTACCAGTGCTCAGCTGTGATTTGAATAAAGCATTAGATGGAAACAAAGCTGTGGTTTTTCTCTAGAAAGAGATTAGAAACGATGGCCTGAAGGAAGCTGCTGAACAGCTGGAGATGGTAATTGAGCCTTCTCCCAATTAACTTTGTCCACAGAAAGTTGAGGACCTTGTCCTCCTTTTCCTCTGGCTGCTGATGGGATTGCTTGGATGCCATTGCCTGCCTCCTAAAAGCTCCCATAGCATGGAGACACAGAGCATGCTGTTCATTTGTTCCAATGTGCTTTGCCAAAGAAAAATCAGCAAAGAATTAATTAACAGCAATTATTTCTAGCAACAACAGAGCAGCCCCGCTCCAAAAGCCATGAAAACAACATCATGAGACCCCTGTGGCCAAAAAGCCTTTACAAACAGGTGCAAAAATAAAGAATTTTATAGCAGGCTATAAAAAAAGCCCGAGCCAGGTTGGGGGATGGCAGGAGAACAGCCATTTCGATGGCTGAGTTGGAGCAGCCACCCAGGTGACTTTTGTGAAGGAGCTTTAATAAGCAAACCAGCACAGAAGCACCAACCTGAGTCAAAGAACCAGCAGGACCAGGTTATTGCTGCAATAGAAGGTTTACTATACCTGTCGCCCCGTGTTATTAGTGCTGCTGAAGTGATTTACTGTCTAAGTCAGTCCAACCAATTAGAGCTGTGATCTAAAGTTCTAGCCAGCTCCGGTTTCAGTGATAAACGTCACCCCCCTCTGCCTGTTACCTGCTAAAATAAGCTGAAATAAAGCCATTCTTCCAGACATCTCTCTGCTTAAATGAGACTTTGGAGCTGGCATCACAACACCTGCGAGTCTCCTGCCACGCACAGTGAAAGGATGGAGGTAGATGATGTTCCAGAGGTGTTCTCATTTTTCACCCACCTGGTTCTTTCTCCAGCAACTGGTGAGCTCAGCGCTTCTGTCCCTTTGACCAGAGCGTGCAGATCTCCTATCTCCAGAGCCCCGCAGTGACCTGGCTCCTGTTACAGCTCTGAGCACCTCTCTGTGTGAGGAGACCAGGATGCACCTCCTGCCAGAGAGGTTCACCCCCGTGCTGCAGTGAACAGTCCCTCTTCTCCACCGGACTCTGCAGCACAGTTTGAGGAGGGGAGAACTAAATCAAACCCCACATTCCCACTTGGCTGTACCACTCACACTGATGCCTGTGCACACAGACTGTTCACACATGAGCTGTGCCATTGCCTGTGCTCTCCCATACAGATACTGGGCTGGGACTGGGCTGCCTGGACCCAGTACACACATACCTCTAGATCAGACAGAAATTTCAATGTGTATAGAGAAGGGAACAGACTTAGGCTGCCTTAGCAACCACTCCGAGCACACACATGCACGCTGGAGATGTGCCAAACAACAGGCACACCCCAGGCTGTGTGCTCTTTAAGGGCTGGGTTGCAGAGAAGGGTAGTGAGGACGAGGGTTTAAGGACAGCCTTCTAAATCCGTGGGTTGAAGCCTGCACAGCCTAACTCCCACGTCCAGGCTAAAGAGCAAAAGCAACTGTAGCGGTGAAAGCGACCAGGCTCATTGCACCCCTGGGATCTCCTATTTGGTTCTTGTTCACAGGGATGTGAAGGCTCATTTATCAGTAGGGGGGCTTGCTCCTGCTTGGTTCTGCACCCCAGCAATTTTCTCAGCACTGATCCAATTTGTAGCTTCTGTGCAATTCTTGAGTGGCAGCAGGATTTTTTTTTCCCCATTTGGGTCTGCCTGCCCCAAACCTGCCTTCTTAATTGTGGTGAAATCCTTTTGACCATCCAGCAAGCTGTGTCACCATGGGGCTGTCAGAGCAACCCAGAGGGAAAAGCCCTCTAGACTGGCAGCATATTGCTCCTCTAAGGAGGCTGCAGCACGCACAGCATCACATCAAATCCTCAGGGCAGGTGTCCCAGATTCTGTAGTGCTATTGTCCTCCTGCCTTGTCCACTAAGGAGAGATTTAGTACCAACCCCAGAACACAGTCTGATAACAGAGAAATGTAAACTGAGCAAACAGAACTGGGCCTGACTCCCTTGCAGAGCACCTCCTCCCATGCCACTGCCTCCCCACGTGCTACCCTTGATTAGCAGCTTTGCAAGCAAGATCAGAAGCAGGTGTGTGTGCAGGTTCTTGCTGAGCAGGGCTTGCTAGCAGTGAGGAAACTAGAAATCCATCAGAGATCGTAGCTGTCAGCTCCTAGAAGGTTACTAAAATAGTAAAAGTTGTACAAAAGGGCTGCAGAATCACCCCCCCCCACCCCCCCCTGCTTGCTTTTTAAAACCATGAAGGTCAAATTAAGACCCCGGGTTTTGTTTGTTGTTTTTTTTTTTCTAGGTAGTCTCCTTGATTTCTTCACCCCCATGCTCTCTTTATGCAAGGCTACTTTCCACCACTGCTCCTAGTTTGCCAAAATTCATAAGGACCTGAACAGAAAAGCATCAGGGTGGCTCCAGGTTACTACCAGGCAGCAGGACACACGGCAAGACACATCACAACATCCCTCCCAAGTCAGTGGGGACCTACCTTACTCTGCAGGCAGGCCAGGAAAAACTGTCTGTGCAGCTACATATCCCACCAGAGCAGGGGGAGCAAGGGACAGTAAAGGCTGGATTCAGGCATCAGATCTGATGCACCTGAACTGTTTAACACTCACAGAGATTCCAGTGGTCTTTGCTGGGCTACATGATCAACAGCAGGCTTGTTTTGGGTGGTTTTCATCCACCCAAGCCCAGCAGGAATCAGCAAGCCTAAGATGGATGCACCTGCTAATGTAAGCCACAAGATCTTCTGGAATAGCAGGAATACATAGATCAGTGGTGAAACAGTCTCTGCAGTGCTAGAGAGAGAACACAAGCATAAGAATCTCTAGGAAGAACCACAAGAATCTCTATCATCATCAGTCCAAGGAAACAAAAAATGCATCGAGGTCTATCAGGTCCTCTGCACACAAGCATTGGACTTCTAGGTGACTTTCTATGAAGCTCCTATTTTGAGCAGTGATCAATTATGCATTTCAAGCCATATGGCACCTTCATTCCAGAAGGAAGGCATTTTGTCTTGAAATCTGTAAGCTAGAAAATCTGCTGCATTACCAGTTATTTACAGAAGCAGGATCATTAAGAGGAAGAAGAGAACCAGGCTAAGATTAATCAGACTTCAATTTCCATTGAAATACCCTGGAAGGGGAAACAGACCCTTGCACGTGCCCTTCCAAACCTTCATTTTTAAATGAAGCTGAGTTCAAGCTTGGACTTTTGAGGGAACCATGACACACTATGCAATGTTCCCAGTTCAGCAGAAGGCTTCTCCTCTAGGCAGAAAAGTGACTGAAGTCCTCTGGGATCATTGTATATGCTACCAGAAATGACCACAGTCTTGCATACTATCAGCAGTATCATTTCTTTCCCAGGAATCATGGATGAGAAGTGTACAAACACACTGCTCCCCAGTGGGACCACAAGACCCAAGGCACTTTTCAGAGCCTGCAGCAACAAGTGATGCTATAGGCACTTTTTGTGTGGGGAGGAGGCTGCTGCTTCTCCCATTGCCTCATACACCCCAGGTTTTGTTACAGCAGCTTTGCCTCCCAGTGCTCTCCAAGCCTACTTGGAGCAATAGCTTAGTGGAAATGGCATTGCCTTCCACTGCTCCTCAGGCCTGTTTGGAATGAGGCAACAACAGGGTGAAACTCAAGTTGCCCTGATCTAGCTCACTCCCTGCTAGTGCTGGTTAAGCTGAACCTACAAAAGCAGCAGCAAGCAGAAGCTACTTCAATTGCTGCCACAAAGGGCAATTAATCATCAGCAAAGGCCAGCAACTCTGTGGTCTCCAAAGGAAACCAAGTGGGTGAGTACTCACCCCAAGTGTAATGCTCAGCCACAAGGACTTCCTTGCAGCAGGCAAGACAGACTGGGGAGAGAGTTTTGAAAGAGGACCAAGCATGAAGGTCATTTGGCTACATCCATTGCCTGCCTGCAACTGTGCAGTGTCCCTAGCACTCACTTTACCAGTGCTGCCAGATGCAACCCTTCTGCCACGCCAGGTATCCCACTTCCAGGTAGCAGATGCAGCAACAATGCTTTCTTAGCATAGAGGCACAGGCTCATTGTGCTCCTACAAAGGACTTTGGACCATGGCCCACTTCCAGCTCGAGCACAGGAGGCTCTCTTTGTATAGCCTTTTCTATGAGAGAACACCCAGAGCTTTGGCAATGTTTATTAAACTCTTTCTTCCTTGTTCTGCAGGTCGCTGCAGTTGTTTGGAGAGATACACCTAGAGCTGAAGGTCTCCCAGGAAGACATAATGAGGGTTGGCTTGCAGCACTGTTCTCTCTGTAAATAACTCTGGGGATCAAGGTTAAGTGCTTTGTGGTTGAATGGATTCTAATCTGAGCAAAGAAAAGGGAAATGTGTGGGCAAGGCTCTCTCTCCTAAGTGCCAACATGAGCACTCTGGGGACTCCCTGGGACAGACTCCCAGGCAGCAGGGTGCCTCCAGTTATGGTGTGAACCAGGCTTTGCTGAAGCCACAGGAAAGACAATTAACAACCCCCTCACATCGATTTCTGCGTCAACAGCTTACATAGACCCAACACAGCCAGCATTTCCTCTTGCTTCAGGCTATCCCTTCCACACCTGTACAATTACATCCAGGCTGGCACTTTGCTGAACCTCATTTTGCAACCAGCCCTTTCTCCAGCTCCCAGGGTCTGTCGGCAGGTGGGGGCTTCACGGCGGCGCTGGAGCAGGAAGCAGCAGCACACAAACTGCCTTCCACATGAAGATTAATGTACTTGTGGGGGACTTCCCTTGATCCCAGTGCCACGTGCAGCAGAGCAGCTCATCAACTCCAAACAGCTCCATAAAGCAATCAGTGCCCCTGACAAACAGCCTCCCCCACAGCACACATGCCTCAGCTCAGCATTTCCAGAAGACAGATTTTTCTGGTGTCAGGCTTCTGGAGAAGTTCCTCCTTGCTACAAAAGATAGGAAAGGCAGCTACAAACTCCCAGCTTTCCCTTGGCTTACACACTGCTGTCATTTTAGAGAAGCATAAACCAGGATCCCACAAGCAAGCCTAAGGTAAAGAGGTTTATGTGGAAAGGCTTTAATTAACAATCTGTATGTTGGTGGGAATAAAAGGAAGAGCTTCTCCCAGATAACTCTGTTGTTGCAGGGACTTGTATTGTTTGAGCCCAGGCTCAGCACTGATTAACAACTTCTTTTTCCAGTACTTCTCAGTTTCCAATACTTCTCAGTATTAGATCTCAATGAAGGTCAAGTGATGGCCTTCAACAGCTGAGCTCACCTTACAGCTCTGCTAAACACATTCACTTCTCCATCTAATGCCTTACTGCCAGGAAGTAGTTGCCTCTCTCAATTTTCTGAGTTTCCAACTATCCATTCACAACCCTTTTCTTGTCCTGGCATGAAGATGTGAAGATGACTCACCATGCTGGGAGGCAGGATGAAATGTACCCATGGATCCGGAGAGGATGAGGTTGCCTTCTTCATCCCGGTAAAAGGTGCAAAACTCTCACCCCCGTGTTCCCCATCAGGCTGGCAATTACTGCTCCTGCAGCTATTTTGTGAAGGATGAAGCATGCTCTGGCTGTTTTAGTGGCTCAGCAGCACAGTCAGCCTGTGCTGTGCAGAGTCCTGCTGCCTATGTTGCTGTAACACTATGGAATCCAGGCCAGCAAGCACAGAGCACTGCTCACTTCAGCATTCCATAGTCTTGTGGAACTGCTTTTCCCATTGCCATCCCTCCCTGTAGCAGGTTCAACATTTGGGCCTTCATCGCTATAAACAGAGAAAGTCTCCAGTGGTCCCTCCTTCAGTGTGTCACCTGAGATAGTTTATTGAAATGGCAACATCTGAATGCTCCACAGATAAAATCAATCACTCAAGGCTTCAAAAGCTTCACCCCTTTTACTCTGTAAGCTGGAGGACAGACTTGGTTTCTGGAAAAAACATGCATCTAATTAATAAACTGTTTGGCCAAAGGAGAGTGCAGATCAACATCCAAAGGATAACACTACCACTGGTTAACATCCCAGATTGTTCCACCACCACTGGTGGGTTCTCTCATACCTATCAGGGATTCACTCCACCTAACAGCATTCAGGGAGCACAGAAGCATGAAATTTGATTTCTTTCTTCTGAAGATGCTGGAGATTATTTTAATAATTCTTCCTTGGTATCACTGAAAGAAAGCTCTTGTTCAGTGGTTTAATATAAAGTTTTTTAATATCTGTTTCAGCAATAAAATCTCTGCTTTCTTTCCTATAAATGTACTAATCTCACCAAAGGATGCAATTTAAACAGTAGAATGAAGTAGAATGAAGTAGGAGGGGGGATGGAGCAGCAAGTGAACACTCTTTTCAAACAGAGACTGCTCTGAACTATGTGCAGTCCGTTCAATCAGATTAGATCCAAGCAACAATTTAAATCTCAGCTCCAACTATCAATATGAAGAGCAGAAAACATTCTTTTACTCTTTCCTGGATCTCTGTGTGAACAGATACACAGCAGAGAGAAGCAGATGAGTAATAGCAGACAGCAGGAAAAGTGAGATATATCGGAGGACACCAAGTAAAGGGCAAAGCATAGGATAGTGTTGGGGTTGTTCATTTTGTAGAAGAGAAGGCTCTGAGGCCTTACAGTAAGCTCTGAGGCTTACTGTGGCCTTACAGTATCTGAGGGGGGCCTACAAGAAAGCTGGTGAGGGACTTTTTAGAGTGTTGGGTAGTGATAGGACTGGGGGGGAATGGATCCAAGCTAGAGGAGGGGAGATTTAGGTTAGACATTAGGATGTTAGGCTCTTCACCATGAGGGCAGCAAGACACTGGAACAGGTTGCCCTGGGAAGTGGTGGAAAGATCTGTTGTGGAAGCCTAGAAGGCCTATTTAGATGTCCTGGCTTGCCCCACCCTTCTGCTGATGGGGGAAGCAAGGGCCAGAGGTAAAGAAAGGCTTAGGCTATCATGTCCCCTCCCAAAGTAATACACAGGTACCCACAAGTGTTTATGTACTTGTGAGAGTCTTGCCCAAACAGAGGGTAAGCAAGCCTTGGTTTCACCTGATGTGGTCAGTTTTGCAAATGCCATCCTGATTGGTGAATCTCTGTAGCCAAAGGAGCCTTTGCACTTGGGCAAATAATAGAAATGGAGCTAAGCTGCAAGCAGTTGTGCTGCTGCCTCTGCCTCACAGAGCTCCCTCAGTGTGTGCTGCTCTGCCTCACTGCTCTCAGCCTGGACAACATGTTCTGCTCTGCCTCGTGCTTCAGACCAGCTTAGCCCTGATGTTTTGGGCTTCAACTACCTGGAAACTTAAGTGCCTCAAGTTTACCAGAAGGCATTAAGTGCCTCATGATGTGGTGAGAAGTGCCACTGACATTGTGCTCTCTGCACATCTGCCAGAGATCTGCCTGCACCTCTGCAAACCTCCATGCCAAGAGGAACCAGGATCAGGTCAGAGATTGTCTGCCTGTTTCTCAGCACCCTGCTAGAGCCTGGGAGGATCTAGAAGCCTCTCAATGGCTATCAAGACACTGAGCAGTTCCAACACTGCTGCAGAGGAGCCATGGACTATCCTGAAATTCCTACTCCACCTAGGGCTCTGGGCTGCCTTTTATTTGTTAAGTGGGGCAAAGCCATTTTGTGTCTAAACTTTTCCAATTTTCTGATTCTCCTAAATGAATGAATTGCCCATAAGCATCCTTGTGAAGATTTTCCTGACTGAATTAGAACCCAAATTTAACTAGTTTGTGGGCAGGGCTTTTTGGAAATAAAATAACTACATATTTTATAATTTCTGCCTTGTTAACTGCCCCAACTAAATCAGCCTCATCCCTGGATGTTTTTAAGGCTATGCTGGATGTGGCTCTGGGCAACTTGATCTAGTGGAGTGTCCAGGCCCATGGCAGGGATGTTGGAACTGGATGATCCTTGAGGTCACCTCCAATCCTGACAGTTCTGTGATTCTGTGAGAACTGCCCTGCCAAACTGTTTGCACTGCTGTCTGCAGGCCCTCACCCTAAAGCTTGGTATGCAATAGCCCAACACAGAGAAATGATTCACTGGGTTAAAAACAGGAAAGAAAAATAGAAAAAAAAAAAAAAAGAAAAAAAAGCAGCAGGGTGGACTGGACAGGGAATACAGTGGGAAAAGCAGCCAGAGGATTTAAACATACATTTTCTGCTTGAAACATAATTCTGGGGAGCTAACAGGCCAAATAATTTTGGCTTGAACTCAGTATTAGTTAAGAAAGAAAAACTCATTTATGTTAGTATATGTGAGAAAGATACCACTGGCTCTGATAACTCTTAGTTAAGTTATACAAACACCTGTCAGAGATCTCAAAGCCATATTCAGACCTGCCTGTTCCTCTACTGTAGGCCTGCTGCATGACCATGTCCATGTGTGGGCTGCAGCTCCATGTTTTGGAAAGAAATACTGAATTTCTTAAGATCACTGACTCTTCATTTACCCTGGTTTTTAATATAAATCATTGTCTAATGCCATTTGTATGCACATTTCACACTTATTTAGAACAGGAAAAAAAATCCATTCTTGTCTCCACACTGATTCCACTATAAAGATATAAAGAAAAAAAAAAAGTCACCTTTACTTGGAGAAATTAATATATCCAGAATCACAGAATGTTTGGGGTTGGAAGGGACCTCAAAGGACCATCCAGTCCAACCCCCACCCAGCATAGCAGGATCACCTAGCGTAGGTCACACAGGAATGCACCCAGGTGGGTTTGGAATGTCCCCAGAGGAGGAGACTTCACAACCTCTCTGGGCAGCCTGTTCCAGGGCTCTGGCACCCTCACAGAGAAAAAGTTTGTCCTTATGTTTACATGGAACCTCTTCTCCTCCAGCTTCCACCCATTGCCCCTTGTCCTATCCATCACTGAGCAGAGCCTGGTTCTGTCCTTCCAACATTCACCCTTCACATCTTTAAAAGCATGAATGAGGTCACCCCTGTCTCCTCTTCTCCAAGCTCTGAGCCTCAGCTCCCTCAGCCTTTCCTCACAAGGAGCATGTTCCACTGCCTTCAGCATCTTTGTGGCTCTGTGCTAGACTCTTTCAAGCAGTTCCCTGAATTTGGTCTAGAAGTGAATATATATTCAACAGGACTGTAAGCAATGTTGCCCCAGCATAATGAAAGATTCTCCATCAAATGACCAAAAAAAAAGTTAGGTGAAAACTAGTGGCACAGTAAATAAAAGCAGAATCACTGCCTGACTGGTATCAGGAACAACAAATACTCTCCCAACAGTGATGAAGGTTAAGACTGAAAAAATACACCCTACCCCAGTACTCAAATGCTTTCTATAGCAGGGTGAGAAGATCACAGCAAAGATGGGGATTAACACAGCATTTAACAAAAACAAACTTGCAAATACCACAGCAGCTTTATTTCCACCTGACAAGTGACTGCTCTAAGCATATTAGTAATGCCCACGTAAAATTAATCTGTAGTTCAAGAACTGGGCAATAAAGGGGGTTTTGTCTTTTAAAAATAAGACTTCACTGTTCTCTGTAGACATAGAGAACAATTCAGGCAATAATTGTTCTCTCCAAGTTGTTATGGACCTTTAAAAGTAGGCTAGAGAAATTAAAAGAAAAAAAAAAGTGAGGAAATACCCCAGAAAAGTAGACAAAGGCAGTACTTTTGCTCACTTAAATATATTTCCTTTTAAGAAAATTAAACTTTGAAAAAAAATTCCTTCAGGAAACCTCTTATTGCACTATGAACAGGGATGTACAATATGTACTACATTAAGAGTTATGCTTTCCATACACGAGGAGCAAAGTTCCTTGTCTTCATCACAACTTCTCGGATTTTGCTTCTGATGTGTCATCTGTCAGGTCTTTAAATCCCAATTTCTCCAGTGGTTCATTAGCCATAAGTTGCCTAAGTTAAAAACAACAAAACAACATTTTATATCATCAGGAGAATAGCTGCATCTTCTACTTCATTTGCATTATTTACACCAAAGAAGTCCAAGATGTCCGTAGAGAGTGATTGCCACTTGGCAAAGCAGCTTCAGTTTTGAGAAAACAGCATTCAGGGATACTGTTTTTCCCAGTTAAATGTGTTTCCTGCTCTTCTGAGGCTCAGTAAGAGTTTCCTCAGAAACTGACCTGACTCCTAATTATCTTTGATTAAGAGACTGCATAAAAGCTTCCTAAAATTCTTCCTGTGCCATTTAGGAGGCTTTTAAGTGAATGTGGTGTAGAACAACACTTGTGGCACCATTATACTTCGTTATAGTGATTTTCAGTTTTTGATTTGCACCCTTCCTCACTACCATCCCAACCAGTGTATATGAACATCCTTGTATCTAAGTACACTTAAGAATGCCTTTTGAACATTTCCCAGTGTCCTTTCTGACTCACCACTAAACTGAAAGCACTGCAAAGCACTGCAGCAATGGAAACATCCCTAGAAAAATCAACCACCAACGCTTACAGAATCACTGAATGGTTTACGTTGGAACAGATAGAATCACAGAATCATAGAATGGTAAGGTTGGAAGGGACCGCAAGAATCATCTAGTTCCAACCCCCTGCCATAGGCAGAGACACCTCACACTAGTACAGGTCACTCAAGGACTCGTCCAACCTGGCCTTGAACACCTCCAGGGAGGTTGTGGAGTACAGAATCACCCAACGTGATCTTTGATCATGTTGGGTGATTCTGTGCTTCACAACCTCCCTGGGCAACCTGTGCCAGTGTCTCACCACCCTCACTGCAAACAATTTCCTCCTAACATCCACTTTCAATCTCCCCTCTTCCAGTTTAAACCCATTGCCCCTTGTCCTGTCATTGCAAGACCTTGTCAATAGTCCCTCCCCAGCCTTCCTGTACAGATACTGGAAGGCTACTAAGGTCTCCCCGAGGCCTTCTCCATACAGGCCTGCTGCTTCTTAAACGGACACAACCTCCTCGCAAGAACGCCTCTACCGCGGGTTCCCTTCCCTAAAGATAGCTCCGCCGCCTCCCCGCCCGCGTCGTGCCCGGGGGGTCCCAGGCCACCACTCGCCTCTCCATGCGGCACTGCAGGTAGGCCTTTGCGTGCTGCCGGCAGGCACTGCTCTCGTAGTCGCTGTTCCGGAGGCACTCCATGAACCGCTCCTTGAAGGCGCTGCATTCCCCTGAAAGACACAGCGACGGCCGCGATACCGCCGGGCCCGAGTCCCGCTGACCCGGCCCGCGGAGCGATGAGGGGGAGCGAGGAAGGCAGGGGCAGGCCCGACGCGAGGCCGCGGGAAGGCAGGGCCAGGCCGGGGACCAGGCCGCGGGAAGGCAGGGCCCGCCGTGCCGTACCGAAGTGATCCAGCGGGAAGGCGCCCTTGTCCGGCGGCCGCGGCTTGAAGCTCTTGGTGCCGAAGTTCATGGCAGTGGACATCTCGCCGGTGACAGGGGGAAGGAGAGCGGAACGGAAGGGGCCGGGCCGGGGTCACTCTGGTTCCAGAGCGGCCGCCGGGGGGAGCCGAACACCGAGCGCTGCCGGCGAGCACCGAGCGCATCGAGCAGCGCGAGGCCGCCCACCGGGCGGAGCCCTGCCGCTGTGGAAACGGCGTCGGCGCTGCTGGGGCAACCGCAGAGCCTCGCTCGGGCGGGACCGCGCCCGCCGCTGCAACGAGGCCGAGCCGGGAGCAGGGCAGTGACGTTCCTGTTACGGGCCTCGGTCGGCGGTGGGAGCGGCTTCGGAGGCGCCGTTGGCACGGCTCGGGGAGCCCTGGGGGAGGTCCAACCTGGGAGGGAGGTCGGGCCGGTGGCGTTCCCAATGTGTCTCCCACTGCACCGGCATCCGGAGCTTGATCTGCGAAATAGAATCAGTGAAGCATTTGAGTTGGGAACGATCTCAAAGGTCATCGAGTCCAACCATTACTTGACTGCTAGGTCTTGTCCCTCAGCACCACATCTCTTCATCTTTTAAACACCTCCAGGCATGGGGATTCAACCACCTCCCTGGGCGGCCTGCTCCAGTGTTTAATAACTCTTGCAGTGCAGAAATCTCCTGAACCTACCCTGGTGCAGCGTGAGGCTATTTCCTCGTGTCCTATCATTTGTCATTTGGAAGGGGAGACCAACACCTCACTCCAACCCTCCTTTCAGGCAGCAACGAGGTCTCCCCATCAGCCTCATTTTCTGCAAACTACCCCTCCCCAGTTCCCTCAGCTGCCACTCACCAGACCTGTTCTCCAGACCCTTCACCAGCTTTGTTGCCCTTCTCTGGACACACTCCAGCAACTCAATGTCCTTGTAGTAAGGAACTAAAACCTGAACATAGTATTCAAGATGTGACCTCACCAGTGCTGATTACAGGGAAACAATCACTTCACTGCTCTTGCTTGGCACACTATTCCTGATGAACCGATGCCTTCTCATAAGCCCTCATTGTTTGATTAATTGACTGCTGGACTCTCTGAAGGGGAAGGGTGGGAGCGATGGTGATGGGCAGCCTGCTGAGAGGCAGAGGAAGGGCTGTGCCCTCTCATGTTTGTTCAACTGGAAATGAGGGGGATCAAGAGTAAAACTTAGAGCTCCTGTGTCAGCAAAGAGGTTTATACAGGATGCGGCCTCATCTGAGTCTCTCCTCCAGCAGCTGGCAATCAGGGCCTGGGCTGAGCTCCTTCTTCATTGTTATGGAGGGGTAATTAATTAATCCGAGATAATATTTTTGAAAATTAATATTGTTTATTAATATTCAATAGCCAGACCTCTCACCACCCCAACCACTATTTTTTAATAATAATTAGGTTCTTTGCACGGTCATGGAAATGTTGTACAGATAATTATATAGGATCTAGAAATAACTAGCAATAATATATAACATTAATTGAACTGGAAGAGAAGGCTCCTGTGGTCAATATACCTCTTACGATCAATACACTACTTGTGATCAATACACTGCTTGCAGTCAATACCCCGCTTGTCCACTAGAGGGACTCAGTGAGCCCCTTTCTGCTGATGGCAGAAGGCAATGGCGATGGTGATTTACAGGAGGCTTTAAGTATTTACTCACAAAATATCTCCTGACTCACAGGGCTGGCTACAGCTTCAGATAGTACCCAAAGGCTTTCAGGGAATTCTGTTACTGTCTTGTCATCCGCTGAGACTTCTGATTCTTCCCAGGCTTCACAGACTGCTGGGAGAAAGAGACAGACAAACTCTGACCTGGTCCTGCTATCTCTGGATGATCTGTGTATCCCCAGGACTTCCCATCTTGGCAGGAGGCTTTCAGGTGTAGGCAGGATGTCTTGTGATGTGCAGTCTGGGCACAATGTCATGCTGGCTATGCAGTCCAATCGTGTAGAGGCATTTAGAGCCTGTTCCTAGTAAACTCAAGGCAGTTAGTTTCCAGGCAGTGGAAAGCACAGGTACAAGGGCAGAGCACATTGTGTCACCTACTCATCTCCTTTTATCAATACAGCCCAAGACTAATGGGCCTTTGGACACAGAATAGCCA
Organism: Ramphastos sulfuratus; assembly: GCA_013399055.1. NCBI lineage: Eukaryota > Metazoa > Chordata > Aves > Piciformes > Ramphastidae > Ramphastos > Ramphastos sulfuratus. Next base: position 179,091 of record WBNM01024647.1, read on the forward strand.
ATCAGAATGGCAGTTAGCCAAGCCTGACCATATTAAGTGAAGCCATACTCTTGTTTTACCCTTTTTAGGGCAGAATACAGCCTTGCACAAGGCGTACACAAGCTGAGTGTGTGTACATTGTTTACCACAGGATGTAAAACAAGTTTAGGCAAGCCAGAGTCCTTAGACTCAGTGGCTCCAGGTTCTTTGTCCTCTTTCCTGCAGTTGCTTCTCCCCAAAACTGAAGGAGGGAGTGCAGAAAACCATGCCTGGGCAAGCCAGGACATGTATAAGCCTATTTTGGCCTGCTTAGGCCTGCTATGACACCCATCTGCCAGGAGGAGCAAGTTCTTCACTCATCAGCACTCATCTGAACTTTTAAAAACAGAGTTTTCAGGACCCACCTCTGGCTGGAGGTGCCATGTGCGAGCCCTGGGGACCAGCAGGCAGAGCTGAGGCCACCCCTGAGCGTCAGCATCAGCTTTCTGCAGGATTTCAGAGGAGTCATCCTCACCTCGCTGTAGTGACATGAACCCTGGCTTCATCTGCCCCTGGCGGCAGTGACACTGCTCAGCCCTCATTAAGCTTCATGGATTAACACCGGTGCACAAACTCTGGGGACAGCACAGAGTTCTTCCATGTCTCCTGCAAGACATGAGCGAGAGGGCAGCTTCCCATCACACAGCATCAACACCAAGCAGGCCAATAAAACCAAGCAGCCATCTGGTATAGGTGATCCTGCTCTGGCAGGGAGGTTGGACTGGATGATCTTTTGAGGTCCTTTCCAACCCCTAATGTTCTGTGATTCTGTGATTCTGTGATCAGTTTTTGTTTGGGACACAGGAACATCCTCAAGATGGATAACCAACTAAATACCCTTTTTGCCAGCAGGTTTACAGCATGTTCTCTGCAGAGCCTCAGATCTCACCCTGAAAGGATGATGAGAAATGGTGTTAATTTAACCCACACAAATGTTAGTCGTGTATTACGTTGTTGGAGTTTTTTTTTTTTTTCCTTCTCTTCTTTGCCCATAGCTGCAATTGGTTTAAGATGGTCTTTCATCTGTTTTAAGTTGATTTTCTTTTAATTAAATGACTGAGCTAAGTAGAAAAAAATTGAGGCTGGGGAAAAAAAAAAAAAAAAAAAAAAGCAGCAGCAGCTGCAATTGTTAAGGACAACCATTATGGAAATATTACCTGCAGCCCCATTTAAAGTGCGTTTTTGTTTATGCTTTGATTGCTTCCTTATTACAGTCCTGAAATTGTACATGGAAAATTACACCGTGTTCTATTACATAAGCAACTGGTTTACACAGCCTGAAATATAAGGTTTTATTTATTATTATGTTTTCAGGGCTGTGAACAATGTTTGGTTGGTGGTTGTTTTTTTTTATTGTTATACGTTAAGTAGCACTTTTCCACTTGGCTTTGTTCTAACACTTCACAGTAAAAAGGGAGATGCCCTTCTTTCACAAATACATGTTGTACACTGTCTCCCAGATCCTGCAGGACTGAGAAGTGAAGCAGCTTTGGTTTATCTGAATGAGTTTAAAGTGTCAAGGCACTTGATGTTAGCAGACTGCCCCAATTACGTTCCTCAGTTGCTGGCACCGTGGTTGATTTACTGATTCCCCATGTGATGAAGGAAGAAACCAAAGGAAAAAGATATGATGGGATCTCACATTGGAATTATTCCCAAACAAACAGCAGCAATCCTATGCAAAGGCTGTATCAACTCACTGTATTATATCATATCCACATGTTTTGATTAGCTATTCATTAACTCAGTGCCTTTCTTTGGAGTCTTACATTTTGTAGTTATCCAAATTGTGGTTAGGTACAGGAGCAGGTGTTTGGTTTTGCTTCCTTAATGCTTTTATTGCAAATATCTGTTCTATCTTCTAGAGTTTCCTTTAAAGGTACTGGTTTGCCTCAGCATCTAATACATGTTCTTTAGTTTAGTATGTGTTTTTCCCAAGGAGATCAAATGAAACTCCCATTAGATAATCATTGTGAAGGGGGAAAAAAAAAACCAACAAAAAAACCTCAAACTCATTTCTAGATTAAGCCAACCAGTTCCAAAAGAATCCAATAAAAACACTGCCACAAAGAGGGAACTCAGTGCTCTTTTACATAATATCTTACAAAGAAGTGAGAGACTTCCACAGAAATCTGAAATACCTGTTTCAGTAAAGAGGTGCTCACTGTACAAGAGACACCAGACAACTTTAAAAGCATTCAGTGTTTTCCTCTAGTCTGGAGTCTTGAGACCTTTCCAAAATTTAGAAGGCTCCCCAAACTAGGGAAAATCTTGGGTCTTTCCCTTTCAAGTTGATACAACTTGGTAGATTTGGAAAATAAATAAATAATAAATAAATTCCTTTGCTTGACTGGGAGCTGTTAGTCATTAATTATGGACTAAAGTAACATTTTAAAATGTTCTTTTACAATGTTGCCAGCTCATGCTGAGAATTTATTCCACTGATGCTTATCTGTCAGTTGTACAAATGTGCCTTCAGAAGGAGGTTTTACACACTTAGCATTACTTTTGGAAGCACCAAATTAAATAATGCAACAGAGCAGAACCCTTATTCCTTTTTATGGGTGTGGCAAAGTCTGGGACTTTCATTATTTTCTCTCTCTCATCATGCTGCATCATTTAAGAGCCTGCAGATTCAAATTATCAGGTAGCTAATTTGAAAATAATTTATTGACAGGCCATGAAAGGCTTTGAGTAACACACTAGGGGATTTTGTAGCTCTTCTTGGGATAGCTGTAAGAAATTAATCAGTTGAACAAGACCAAGCACATTCAGGCAGTGGAATTTGTGCCCTTGAGACTGCTGTTCCCAGCCCATGCACAGAACACACCTCAGAGAAACATCCTTCCAGGCTCACTCCTACGCCTCACCCTCACGCTGCGAGCATGCCGCCAGCTCTTACATAAGGTCTCTTGCTCCATCATCGCCATGGGCTGTTGTAAACCATTTTTCTCCCTTTTAATTCAAGTTCCTAGACAAGCAAAAATGCAGAATATTGCCAGAATAGTCTGGGGAATGGGGATTTCTGTTGTGGATGATTAATGAAATATTACTGATTTGCACTTACAGGGAAATTACAGTTTCATGCCAGTAAGGTCAGGGCTGTAATATGTTATGTGCTCTACAAAGATGTACAGAATGATAAGCTCATTTTCTCTTATGACTGAGCCAAAGCCTCATCAGGTTAGAGGGGAACATGGTAGAAATAGTAACACTGCACAGAAAGCCAAAGAAAATTTCTAATTTTTGCTTCATTGTTTGCAGTTCTGGTGTATTTAAATCCACATCTCTATCTGCACCAAAGCAGGGGCTCCAAAAGTAAGATGCTGGAACCCTGGCTCCCAGTTGTTAGATACCTAAAAACTAATCATGCTTTTGTGATATGCTCCAAACTGCCCTGCTATTAAAATAATTTCTGCAGTACCCTGCTGAGAAAGACTGAAGCTAGAGACCCAGAAGCACAAGATCCTCAGAGCTATGTTGAGGCATTTGATTTGTTCAGTCACATTCTGAAAAGAAATTCTTTATAACCTGACCTCAACACAGACTTCTCAGGTCAGGCCATCTTGACTTGTTGGTGTAAGTGTAGAGTCTGGTTGATCATACTTCTGGCTGTAGTCACAATGGATTTTACTATGAGTATTTATTTATATATATATATATATAGAGAGAGAGAGAGAGAGAGAGAGAGAGAGAGAGATGGATAGATATAGATAGACAGAATATAATCTGTACTAGTGGAAGGTGTCCCTGCCTATGGCAGGAGGTTGGAACTAGATGATCCTTGAGGTCCTTTCCAACCTTACCATTCTCTGATTCTCTGATTCTATGATATAGATAGATACAAAATGTGTGTGTGTGTTTTATTAAAATACATCTCCAGCTGCAAACCCTGCCATCTCCCATGGATTTTGTCACTGGGTGAAACTTGTGAACAAATAACATCTATTTAGTCCAAGGCTTTTAAAAGCAACAGAGCTCCTGAGAATGGTTTGTTGCTAAAAAAAAAAAAGAGTAAATGCTTAACATGAGTGGTAACCATTGTCACCCCAGGCTCTGCACAGAGGTCCCCCTGCAGAGATTTTTCTGATTTCCTTCTCCCAGTGACCAGACCCATCACACACAACCTTTCAGCCCAGAATATGGAATAAACCCATGAATCATTCATTGAAATTTTGCAGTGAAATGATTTTTAAAAAGAAAAGAAAAGAAAAAAAAAAAAGTTATTTTTCAGGAATCTTTCTTCCCAAAGTAGCTGTGCAAACCAGACTGACCTTATGGAGAAATGAAAAGAAAGCCAGTCCAAGTTGTTTGTATCTAAAGGAGCAGAGTGAACACTTGAGATGCTGATCAGTGCCCTGCAGGGATCCTACAGAAGGCTGGGAAGGAGGGGGTGGGATCCAATAAAACAATGCAATAATTAGGGAAAATGGAAAGAGGTCAGAGTCGGAAAGCTTTTGATTTCTTTTTGTGCTAGCATTTATCAAGGTGAGCAAAATCCATTAGCGAGGAGCAGCCTGAGTTTTAACACATCTGAGTCTTTAAAACTGTTAATGTTTAACAGGGTGTGCTCATGCCTCATACATGGCTGATAACAATGCAGGGGCTGATAGGCATCTCTTGAGCTTGTAAATCAGTGGCAGAGCCTTGCAAAGCACACAAGCACTTGGTGTTCACTCTCATGGTTTATTATGTTATCAGAACTCATTGACTGAATTATGGGCTTTTAACAGCTCTTTCTCTGCATTATCCTACTGTTACTGTAGCATTATTAACCTATGTCCCATTAGAAGATTGTATGTCCTTCTCCAGAGGAGCACACACAAGTTGGATGACTTGCATGGGGCTCATTTTGTAGGAGGAACTGATTATTTCCCTTAGCCATGGCCACGAGGTCTTGCTTAGCTGCAGATGGTATCAGTTCTGACTTGGGCTGGTAGAAAGACAAAGGCATGTGAGCAAGGAGCAACATTCTCTCCCCAGTCCTGTGTGGGAGCTGCACCTGCAAGCCAACAACTGAGTCGTGGGCTGTGTTCAAGATTGCATACTGGAAACCAAGGTGTGAAAGGAACAAAGGGAGATGAGGACATCACGTTGGTTCTATTGTAAAACTGCAACGATTCCCTCTTACTGGAGAACTCATCCATCATTTCCCACACCACATGCATCAGTCCAGCAAGTTGCAAGTCCATGGGCTCCTTACTTGAGGAAGAATTTCACCCTGAAGCCTTGAGAGGACACCCCTGCTTTCTATGGCAGTAGCCAGCTCTATGCTAAAAAAGCAGTGGTGATACCCAGCTGGGCCCACACAAGGATTTTTCCTCACTCTTACTGTATCTTACAAAGCCTCAAGGGGCTCAGTGATCACACCATTTGCTCAGAGAAGAGCCTGACAGAAGGGGATATTCTTGGAAATGTTTTGGAGAGGAAGGTGCACACCAAGACCTCACAACTGTGCAGCAAGGAGACAGACATGACCACCCCTTGCCCTCCAGTGCCCACCCTGCCTAGTCCTTTTCTGCACAGGGCAATTCTCTGCCCAATAACAAACCTTGGAGACCAGGCAGACACTCAGGCACCTTTTTCATGCCAATCTAGTTAGAGCTTATTGATTCCTCTTGCCTTCGGCTAAAGTACTTTTATTATTATTAATAAATAATCATCAGTTTTCCATCAGTGGAGCCTGCACCCAGGAGCCTTGGAGGAGTCTAGCAAAAGTGTTATTAAAACTAAAGATTTCTAAAGGATTGAACAGCAACACGGCCCAGTAATCTGACAGAACCTGCAACTAACTGAAGAGCAAAATATCCCCACCTGAGAATATGTCACAGAACATCAAATTGGCTCCTTTCACCCAGAGCCACTGTTTAAAACTGACCTCCTGTTCATGATCACTTCTGCTTTGTTGTCATCCCCAAGGGCTGCAAATGGAGGTGGCTCTCATCCCCCAGAGATGCAAAAGTGGGGGGGTGGCTCTTGAGAAGCTGTTGCCCAAGCATGCGGGCTCTTGTAGGACCCTGCCCTGGCATGGTGCATGACTCAGTGCACCTGGAGTGCCAAAGCTGTTGCTGTGTGCTCCTCCTGGCTGGCACCTACCTGGCTGTGCAGCAGCTGCCTGGGCAGCCTCCATTGTCCATCCTCTGCCTGGCCAGCTGCAGAGCCCAATCCTGGCTCCTCCCAGGTCACAAAGAGCAAGGATCTGTTGGACTGGGTGATCTTGGAGGTCTCTTCCAACCTGGTTGATTCTATGATCTCTTTCCCAATCCCAGCAGAAGGGTTGCCTGGATGGGATGGTTTCCCAGGGGATTGCATACATCTGCTCATAGACAGGCAGGACAGCCAGGAAAGAGTCATCACCATACTCAGAGATGGACATCCAGGCACACAGTCCTCTGGACATTCAACTTCTAAATAGTGCCTGAATTGTTTTCAGGGGTATTTGGGGATTGCTGATAGAGGATTTTTTGGGACAGAGGTCAACAACAGTGTCAGCAGTGAAAACTGTGTTGCTCAAGGAGGGTGGCAGGCAAGCAAAGAGAATCAGAGCTGTCAGCTGCAAGTAGACCTATCCCTGTCTGTGATGCTGAATCTTCATGCCACCACCATTCCAACTGCTCCTTGGTCAGGCTTTCCCCGAGCACTTCCTTCCCAGATGCACTCTGGCCATGCATTACTGTGGGCTTTTCCTCCTGCATCCTGCTTCCTCCATTGCATCAGCAGTGGTCCAACTAAGTCCTGTGACCTGGCACTGTGACAGCAACCCAGAACTGTCCCTGTGCTTTAATTCTGCCTCTGAAATCACAACGTGCCCATAACACAGATTCTCATTGGAAAGCAAACACCTTGCCCCAGTGTTGTAGATGAAATAGGAGCTCTGGATTAAGATAATCCCCATTTCAGAACAAAATAAGGTGCTATATTTGGCAGGGGGTGGAAAAAAAAGTATATCTGGTCTAGAAGTAAACAAGACCTTGGAGTCCTTTTCTTTGTGTAAAGCCACTTCCCCAGAAGGTGTGTTCAGGCAATGAGCCAAGGGCTATAAAGGGACCCCAAGATGCTTGTACCCACACTTTGGTTTAGACATGGCCATACAGTCTCTGCTGCAGTGTGTGGGCTCCAGCTCACTGCTCTACCTGGCAGTAGGGCTGGTTGCTCTGCTTTACTTTCTTACCAGCTTGAAGAAGTCGGTTTGCAATTTGCCTCCTGGGCCACGACCTCTTCCTCTGATTGGAAACTTGAATGTGGTGGACCTGAAAAAGCCATTCCAGTCGCTGACAGAGGTAGGCTCTGAGCAAGAAGGCAGGAGGAAAAATGTGTAGTTCTTGAAGGGAGAAATGCAGTCAGGGAAACAGAGATGTGGTGCTGTGTTTGTGTTGTGTGGAGGGCAGAAATGAGATATTTAAAGTATAGACAGGTTGGCAGAGGGACTTTACCTTCAGAAGTATACACATTCATATGTGCATTTATAACACACACATTCCTTCCTTTATACACACACAAGCATAGACCCCAACCTCTTGCAATGTTGTTGGCATTTTGAGCCTCTCAGAGCCTGTGGGTAGAAGACTCAAGTTGGTCAGTCTGATGAAACATCAGGACAGTTTGCCATCAAGAGAAGTCCCACTGCATACAGACCTCTCCCATTGAAGGCAGTAAAAGGGTGGAAAGGTATCTCCTGCAGCAAAGGATATGGGGTCATCTGCACATTTATTTCCAAAGCTAATTTATCTTTCTGCAACACAAAGCTCAGCTCTGTCTCCCCAACTCTTCCCCTGTACACACATACTGGCTAGGGCTATCTTGGTGGGTGGCTTCTATATGGTTAAGTAAATAAATTTATATTCTTATGCAGCTACATACATATTTGATTTCTAAAAGAGAGAGAGAGAGAGAAAAAAGACAAATATTGTACAGTAAAGTGCAATGTTTGTTGCTGTGTTCCCATTGGGAGATGGGGACAATGCAATGTGAATTCAGATTTCTTCTGGTTGCTCTAGAGATGGTTGAGGTGCTGTGACCTGTCATATATCCTGCATGTGTGCTTATTGGACACTACAAAAGGGGAACCAGTGAATTGCTTTGTCCACCTAAAGAGCTGCAATGTGGGAGCAGTGGAGACACTGAAACTCTCCAGTTAGCCATGCTAAGGACATCCTGGGCTGCAAAAGTGCACTGATGCTACAGCAGTCACACAGTGCTCCTCTGCCTTGATTTACAGGGCAGAGAATTGTGCAGAGCAAAGTTGACCTACAGGCTGGGATGGGCTTCTGGCTCTGAGCTCCCATCTGGTCATAGGCACGTTTGAGGGAGTCAGTATGGAACAGCAACTGGTTTTGATGGTACTGAGAGCTTTTATGGTACAAATGTCACATGAAGGCACCAGACTCATTGCTTATTGTAGCAATTCTTTTTTCCCTCGGGACTTACTCGGCAGGAGATCCTGGACAGAGCCACACACAGACCAATATGGTCCAAGCAATGCCATGCCACTGCCCATTTATTGAATATGAACATGCATTTATATACCTTCCTAACAGACTGCTCAGGCCAGCCCGTTACAAAAGCAATTGGTCCAAACCATTAAGGGACAAGTTGTTGCCCCAAACAGCTGGCCCAAATTGCCCTGATGCAAGCTATTGTGGAATTCTCTAATTGGTGTAAAACATTAAGGCAAGCTGTGAAGGAACCAAACAGTTGGTGCATCACTATCTGTTCAGAATGCCCCTTGTTTTGCTCTTGATCTTCCCTGCTTGGCCCTTGTTTTGCTCTTGATCTTCCCTGCTTGGCCCTTGTTTTGCTTTCCTCCAGGTTGTTATTGTAGTTCTTCTGCAGGCTGCTGTAGCCTGTGTCCTTGGCTGTCGTTTCTCATTCCTCTGGGGGCTGCTTGCAGGTGGCATCCTTGGCCCTTTTTCATGTAGACTGTGAAACTTCAGCTTACAATTTAGCAGTTAGCACAACTTTGGATTGCTTACATATCCAGGTAATACAGAATGTTTCCCTACACTTACAATCTTCTTTAGCCTTTCAGGCCTGCTACACCCTACACTTGTGTTGCTGAGAAAAAAACAACAGGTTGATGCCAAGGGGTACTAATGCAAAGAAATGACCAAGGGAAGGCTAGGAGCAGCCCCTGCTCCTGTCTCTGCCACACGCTCCCTGAGCTGCCAGGGATGCAAGGACCAGTGTTAATGTTATCTCCCAAGCCGTCAAACCACCACTGGATGAAAACAAATTCAATTTGTCTGCTGTAATAACAGGAGCTGCTTCTAATCTGAAATTCAATTTTCAGAATGCATCTAATGCATAGCAAATGTGAACCCAGGCACGTGGGCAACAAGCGGGCGTTGGGAGCGGACGGCTTGCAGCGTGCTTTAAACACGAGTCTAAAATACTGAGTGAGTGATTAGATTGTCAAAGCCAACCTTCTGTGTAACAGATGATTCATATTTAATTTGCTGTAAAAGCCTAAAGCTCCTGCAACATTATCTCCAAGAATGTGCTTCCTAGTTGGATTCCTGTTTCTGGTGGTCAGCAAATAATTTTGCAATGACTGCAGCGCTACCCACCTTGCCATAATTAGAGACAAGTGCTGTCCTGAAAGAAAGAGTTATTGTCTGCCTTTGTTTTCCTAGTGTTTGTGGCTTCAGCCTCAAAGCTGTGTGCACGCCTGCTTGCCTCAGGTCAACAGCAGGAAAATAAACAGGCCTGCCTGCTCCAGCGCTTGCTAACCAGGCTCCAAATGGTGGTATCACTATGCTGGCCTGTTACTGCAGAACACCACAGGAATGCAATGGCATTTTATTGACTTCCCTGATAGGTGCAGTGATAGCAGACACCTTGTTGTGCAAACAGGGTGCAAGCAGAGATGCTGGTGATTGATAGCTGTTGGTTCTTAGTTGCATTATGCAGCACCTGGAGGCTGCAGGCAAGGCTGGGAGGCTCCTTTAGGGCTAGAACCACCTAGGGTGGCTAATGCTAGCATTTGGATCCAGAGCTGCTTTTGAATGAAGGTATTTGTGCACCTTGACAGCTCTCCAAGGTATATGGCAATGTCTTCACTGTGCATTTTGGACCCAGGAAAGCCGTGGTACTGGCTGGATATGAAACCATCAAAGATGCCCTTTCAAATCATGCTGAGGAATTTGGAGAGAGGGCAGAAATACCCATATTTAGGCAAATGACACAAGGAAATGGTAAGTCACCTTTTGGCTGGTTAGTTTTGGTTGTGTGTCTAGCTTCATTATATTCTTACATCAGAGAGCTGTCGTCTTCATAGAATCATAGAATGGCAAGGCTGGAAGGGACCTCAAAGATCATCTAGTTCCCACCCCCTGCCATAGGCAGGGACACCTCCCACTAGCACAGGTCACTCAAGGCCTCATCCAACTTGGCCTTGAAAACCTCCCTGGGCAACCTGTGCCAGTGTCTCACCACCCTCACTACAAACAACTTCCTCCTAACATCCACTTTCAATCTCTCCTCTGCCAGTTCAAACCCATTGCCTCTTGTCCTGTCATTGCAAGACCTTGTCAATAGTCCCTCCCCAGCCTTCCTGTAGCCCCCTTCAGATACTGGAAGGCTACTCTAAGGTCTCCTGGAAGCCTTCTCTTCTCCAGGTTGCAGAGCCCCAATTCTGTCAGCCTGACCTCAGAGCAGAGCTTCTTAAGAGGTTGTTCTTTGTTTGCACAAGCAGCTTCAGTGCCAGTGTGTAAGAAAGCCTTACATTTGTTAACCACAAGGGTGTTACACCTTTCTTTCAGGCATAGCATTCAGCCATGGAGAGGTATGGAGAACCATGAGAAGATTCACCCTGTCCACGCTGCGAGACTTTGGGATGGGAAAGAGAACCATCGAGATTCGCATCCTGGAGGAAGTACATTCCCTTATCAAGTATTTTGAGTCCTATCATGGTGAGTGTCAAGACAGAAACACAAAACCTGCCTGGCAGAACAATAAAGACTAACAAAAGTTTAACTCCGAGCAAATGGTTCAAGTTCAGCATATACTGAAGCAGGTTATTAAACCAAGGCCTTAGAGCATTGAAACCAAGATCCCTGCCAGGCATTCTGGGTGGTGAATAAGTTGTCTCTTTGGGAGCTCAGGACCACATTTCCATAGGGAATGAGATTGAAATGAGCATCAGCATTTGTTTTCCTTGCTTGAAATACAGGGAAACCATTTGACAGTAAGATGATACTCAACAACGCTGTATCCAATGTCATCTGCTCCATACTCTTTGGAGAGAGGTTTGAATATGATGATCCTGTGTTCCTAACTCTGCTAAAGATGATAAATGAAAACACAAAGCTGTTGGGCTCCCCTATGGTGCTGGTAAGAGCTTGATTTTATGTTTTAGCCTTTAGGTTTTGGGGTTTGGTTTTTTTTTTTTGGGGGGGAGGGATATCTGTTAGCCTATATTTGTCTTCCTGACCTCCTGCATCTTGTTTCTTGAGAACAAGAACATTATCAGCCAGCTTGTACAGAACACACCTGCAGGTCTATATCCAGAAGGCACAGATCCTGAGGCCCTTGTGCTTAGTCTGTGATGCTATTAGTAAAAGAAAAAAACCCCAAAATCTTCAAAAAAGGAACTATTTTACTCTGTTTGAACAGCAAAAACACAGTAAATCTCTTCTATCAGAGATCAGCCCTGAAGCGCCATCTCAAATCTGCTTCTTTGTATTACACTTTCAGCAACTGTTTTCTGCTGTCCCTAGAAGCAGGTCTGACAGAATTCTTCTTTTTTTTTTGGCTGCTGAAACTCAGTCTTCATAAACTAACAGCTGATGTAAGCTCATTCCTTCCTGACAGAAAGCTTCTGCTTTGAACACCAGTGGAGTCACCACACTCAGGTCTGTGGCTGGCTCTAGCTCCAGGCTAGCTAAGCCCAGTAAGCACCAGCCAAGCACAGCCAGAGTTACACACCATGTGCAGACACTCTCCCAGAACACTGCACAAATTACCAGCTACCAGCAGGTGTTTGCTTCATTGTCTGGCAAGGCAGCTAGTGGTCTCCTTGGAGGTGTGCAGGGCACTCATGGGGTGATGGGGGGTGAGTCCATATGACATACTGCACTGCTGTGCTCAGTCCAGCTCCTAGGAATGGTGCAGCTGGCTTAGCTTGGTGCCCTGCCTAAACTGATTGGCTCGGAAAGCACCAGACTGATACAGCAGTGTTGTCTGTCTGCAGAGTCCAAGTCCCTTCAACTGCTATAGGATGTGACACACCTGAGGGCTTTCCCTGGAGTGAGTATGGTGCTCACATTCCCAGCTTTCACGCCCAGGACCTTCTGTCACACCACCTACAAAGCTGGAAGCCCTGAGAGAAAATTAAGCTGATGAACCTCCCAACAGCCATGGCAAGGACTCATGCCTAGATGTAACAGAGAGCAGACTATTTCCTCAGCATTTCTTAGCTGCTTGGTCTGTACAAGCAAATGCAGGGGAATTACACCCTGAAATGTCAGGGCATGGGACAAGGGACCAGCAGAGTGATTTGAGATGTTCAAAATGCCAATTAACAGTAAGAATCCTCTTCCTCCACAGTTATATAATTTCTACCCATGCCTTGGATTTCTCTCTGGAGCTTCCAGGACTGTGCTACAAAATATCAGAGAACTGAATGCTTTTTTCCAGAAGCTCTTCCAGGAACACAAAGAAGAGTTTAATGAAAATAACTTGACAGGCTTTGTTGATGCCTTTCTGATGAAGCAACAACAGGTACTTTAAAAGCTGAGTTTCAGCATCTTCCTGTTCTCTTAGTTCTTGTTACTAGTCTATCTATCTTATTACCAGTCCCTACCATCTGTCAGGGACTGAGAGTGAGTGGAAACAGAAGAGCTGCAGTGATCAGAGTGTATCAAAGCTCCTACTCACAGTGAGCTGTGCTGTACTTCATAGCTCCACTGAAACTGCTGGTTAAAAGGATCTAGATGTCAGCATATCCTACACTGGTGAAATAAGTTACCACTCAGCACACATAAGGAGGTCATCATCCCAAACCTTCCTGCAAGTGTGGTGCAGTGATAAACTTTATTGTGGTAACTAAATTCCAGCCAACCTGAGGATTGCACCTATGCTTGGGACCAGCCAAATTCCACACAGCACAGACCCTAATGCTAAAACAGTGAAGGTTTTGTTTCCCAGAGCATACCAAGTCACAAAAAGCTAACATGCAGATAAAAGTGTTGGAGAACTGTTTGAGAGGGTCCAGAGGAGGCCACCAAGGTGCTCAGAGGGCTGCAGCAGCTCTGCTATGAGGACAGGCTGAGAGAGTNGCACAATCACATAGTGAGATCCCCTTACTGTAGAACTTAACAGCATTACCTGTATGTTTTGAAGGAGTCCAGGAAACCCCACAGTGCATTCAGCAATGGAAACCTGTTGTTTTCAACCCTGGACCTCTTTGCTGCTGGGTCTGAGACCACATCCACAACTATGCGCTGGGGCCTGCTCCTGATGATGAAATACCCAGAAATTCAGAGTAAGGCTGAGCAGTCCTCTTGTACTATATACAATTGCATGCTCAAGGCTTCGGTTGTGGAAGGGAGTGAAACTCATTTGGTGTTGCCTAGAGTAATTATTCTGAGTAGTCTGAGAGAGATAACAACCCTTGACTTTACAGAGGAATTTTATTCAGCTGGATTGCAATAAAGCAGCCCCAGCCAAGTGGGAGAGGCCAAGGGCCAGTGTACAGTTACAGTAAAACTCCCCCATGGTTATTCTCCTGCAAGCTATGGGCTTACGTCACTAAAGGTCTCCTCAGAAGCTGATTCTGATCTGGTTTCTGCTAGAGGTTATGGGGTAACAGAGGTGTGTGATCAAAATCAGGGATGGGGTGTACTGGAGTGGCTCCATTCAAACAATAAGCCCTGGCTTACCCACTTCTCTTCTCCCCAGACAGCCCTCAGAGCTTTCCCTTTTCCCCATCTTGGCCCAATCAGAGGCTATTTCGACTGCAAGATAAAGAGGGCTATCAGCTTCTTAATCCCTTCCTCTCTCCAAGGAAAGATTCAGGAAGAGATGAACCATGTCATTGAACCAGGAGAGCTGCCCAAGTTGGAGGACCGGAAGAAAATGCCTTACACAGAAGCAGTGCTACACGAAATACAAAGGTTTGCCAACATCGTCCCGATGGGAGTGTCGCGATCCACCCCTGCCGATGTCAGCTTCCGAGGCTACCTGATCCCCAAGGTGAGCTCTGAGGCTAGCAGCTTACACTCCACAGGCTCCTTACAGTTCTATTCAAAGCAGACAAGAAGAAAACCAGCAACATCAAAAGACACTGTCATGGTGTGTGTTGTTTTAATCTCTGATCTGATCCTTTGTCTTGGAAGCATCTCTTGGCCATGGCTCAGTCTCATTTGCCTCTTCACAGAAGACAAACAGAGAGCAGCCTGGCTCTACTAGCAAAGTGACCTGCTCTAAACAACTACTATGAGTTTCTTTGCTCCCTTTCAGGGCACAGAGATTATTCCACTGCTGACCTCTGCTCTGAATGACGAGTTACACTGGAAAACCCCAGATCAGTTCAACCCTTCCCACTTCCTGGATGCCAAGGGGAACTTTGTTAGGAGAGAGGCATTTATTCCATTCTCCATAGGTGAGAGGGGCATTGTGTGCACCACTTGGGGGTAGGCTGATGGCAGAGCCCCCACTGATTCCAGGAAGGTAGAAAAGTCTGAGACACAAAAGAACAATAAGGGATAAGGTGTTTCTGGTCATTTACCCTGTCCACCGTTGCTCTAAGGAACCAACACTTGTTATAAAGATCTGGGAGATGCTGATTTACTCAGTCACTGAATGGTCTCACATACTTAAAGGCTTCTTTGTGGTTTGAGACCAAGTCAGCAGCACCTCTAAAATAGGAAGAAGGAAGGAAAAAAGATCCAGTCTCAACAGCTTGTTCTTATGGCCCAAACACCCAGTCTATAAGGTCTCAAATATCAACAGCAAGAGTTATGGCACTGCTCACTTACTTCTTTCCTGGCTGCTTGCAGGACGAAGAGCTTGTCTTGGAGAAGGACTGGCCAGAATGGAGCTGTTCCTCTTCTTCACAGGCCTGCTCCGCAAATTTGTTTTCCAGCCCCCTCCAGGAGTGGATAAGTCAGACCTAGATCTCACTGCTGATGTTGGCTTTACCTTGAACCCCATGCCTCACCTGGTTTGTGCTGTGCCCTATGAAAGATCAGATGACATCAAGTTAGAGTAGTGAACACTTCAAGCTTGAAAGCAAGTCTAGTTACAGGGGAAAAAAGCTGTCTGTACCTGAGCTTTAGGGGAAGGAAGACACCAGGCACTGCTACTTTCCCCTCGTTCATGCCCTTTTTTTTCCCCTAACACCTTTTGTGGTGTCTGTATAATGCAAAGCCTTCAGTAATGCAAACCCCTGAGTGCTGCTCTCAGTGTGATTCATTCCTGGAACAGCACATCAGAGATGCAGTTTTCAGGGATGTTTGAAGGAATGAAATGGCTTCAAGCCTCCTCCATAGATACAACCCATCAGAGGCTCTTCCCTGAGAGCCTCCACGGGGAATTTCTCAGCCCAAAGTCCAAGCTCTGCAGCAGAGCTGACTAATGATGGCCCAGCTGGAGACAACAGACACTTAATGGATCTAGAAATTTCCCCAGGACAGTTGTTCAGCTGAGCCTCAGACTGAAATTCCATTGTACAATACAACCTGTCTTATCTTTATTACAGAGTCCCAGACACAAGGGTGTAACATGGGCTGATGCCAGGAGCCAGGCACGGGACAGTTATCAGAAACCATCTAAGTGGTTTGGGAAGTGGGTTCATTCCAACTCACGCTGGGCACTTTATGCCCAAGAGCCCATTTATGATGGGGCCAATCTAGCAGCTTTCTGCTTCTGCTAAGAAAGGCATTTCTACCACTCCCTTGCCTCTCATGGCTTCATTCTAGCTCTCACACTTGTCCAGTTTCTTACTGGGCCCTCTCAGATCTCTAAACTGACAGAAAATGACCAGGCACAGAAAGTAAAGAGTTTCTGAACCAGCATGGCTAAAGCTGGACCCACGCCCGAGGCAGTGTGAGGATGATGGGCAGCAAGACCACCACACTCCCATCAGAGAGCTGAGAGAAGTTCAGCCCTCTTCTCTGCTTGTACATAAGGAGCCATAGCTCCTCTCTAGATGCCCTCTGCCTTACACAGGGAAAGAGAGAGGATCCTTCAGTGGGAGCTTCAACAACATCTGAATTACCAACTCTCTCCACTGACTGCTGGGCGAGAGGCTCCTAATGCAAATGTCAGTCTCATGTGCCAGGTGTGTTGGGATGAACAGGGATGACATTTTCCATTTGACTGAAAACAAAGCTTTTACGGTTTTGTCTTCAGCTCTACACCAGATACACAGCCCCTGGCTGTCTTCTCTAGATATTCCTTGTGTCAGAGATAGGCAGCAAAGCCTCCAGGCAGAGCAACAGCTCAGCATGCACTGTTGAGAAGATTCCACTGCCATGGGCTCCCATAGAAGTTGTATGTGCTCAGCACAGTGGGAGCTAGGCCCTCACCATAAGAACTGGAAGCAAAATTTCAATGCTTGCAAAAAAAATGCTTTGGTCACTTATGTAGGAACTGAAGTTACAAATTCGGAGCTGATAATGCTCACGTTGTGACAGCAGAGATCCTGCATCACTGTTGAGGGTAATAGGATTTTGAATGTAGTCACTGTGAAAATAGATGTAAAACTGGTAATAGAGTCTGGAAGGAGAAGCAGAGTAGACCTTGTTACCAATTCACTCACCTGTATCATTAACTTCTTGTATGGGGGTCTCTGTAGAAAGCTGGTGACACCCCAGAGACTGCAGCTGTCCTCAAGCAGCTGCTTGATTGCTACAATTAATGATTTATATCCCATAGAAGCCATTAAGTCTAGGATCAACCAGCTGTATCCACAAGGCTACAGCCATTGAGGATGCATGATATGTGTATGAAATCTCAGCAGCAGTGCAGGTACAAGAGAGGAGGCTGCTTCCTGTGCTGTGAAACAGGCAGAAAACCATGTGTGGGTGAGGGAGCAGTGAGTCAGTGAAGATTCTTTTGTGTTGGCTTGAAGGCAGGAAAGGCAGGTTGGGATGAGAAGGAGAAAGAAACAGAAAGTTACAGAGAGCAGCTGTGGTAAGTAACAAGAAGCCTAAACTTGCTAAAGGTGATCTGGAAGGAAATGGAAGGAAAGAAAGGAGGGAGAGAATCTGAAGGGATGACAAAGCAGGGGGGTCTTTGGCCAAGATAGTGACTCTTTACACTAACTTTAGCTCACACAACTAGAGGCAGCTCTCTAACTGGTGTCTAACTGTACTGGTATCACACTTGTACATGTGTGGTACTGTGGGGACAGCTCCAGCTTCTGGTTGCATCTCAAGGAGTCAGCTTGACAAGCTGTGTAAGGAGAAAGCCCTTGCTGCTGCACCTGCTTACCTTTGTTTTGCTGTTACTCTATTTGCAGTCTAACCACTGCAAGCTTGACCTTATCTCCTACTTAAAAAATAAATATTTTGCTCTGTTCATGTTGATCTATCCAGTGTTGCAGGTTCAAGTTGATTTGGGGTCACACTGATAAGGTTGGACTGCATGACCTTTAATACAGAGGTGAGCACAGGGATCCCTGGGCAACATGCAGCCAGGATATGTTTAGCAATGCAAACAGTGAGCGAGTCACAGCCACACGCAGCTCAAAGGAAATAATTGCATTTCTAGCTCCAGAAAATCACAACTGCTCTCTGAAGCAGAACAGGGCTCTGGATGGCTTTCTGATATGGCTTCTTACAGTGATTTCTGTGGCTCCTACTCTTGCTTAAAAGAAACTCAGCACAGCAGGAGTTATCTGAGGCTGCAGTCCTGGATGCACTGTTAGTCAAAGATGGGACTGTCGTGGAAGGCAGAGAGATCTGGGGGGATTTAAGTTGATTTAAAGGATGCAGGGCTGGTGCTTTACTGGCTGGCTCTCACCAGGCTGGCTAACTAGCAGCACTTTGGGGTCAGCAGATGATGCCCATGCTCCATGTCCTCACTAGCACCACCCGGTTCTCATGCTGTGGCAGGGGATTGTCCCATGGGCACAAGAGATGGAGAACAACCCTGCTGAGAGCAGCCTGAGGGGCCCAGCTGCCCCAGGAATGCTCCCGGAGCCCTGTCAGCGCCTGGCAGGTCTTTTGTGTTCAGCTGTGTGAGCTCAGGCCAGGCAGCACGTAGCTCAGGAGAGAAACACCTACCAGACACCTTACTGAGACAGGAATTTCTTGTCATCGCAAGAGCTTTACTTACCTTTGTCATTTTAATGCATTGCACTCAGAGCCTGGTTAAAAAAATAAAAACCCAAAAAACAGCAATCCACTCCCCTCTGGCTTTTCAGAGGTAATTTAAGTCTCTTTCTGAAAGGCCTTTTTATGATTTCAGCAGCTCCCAAGACAAGGATGAAGTGCTGGGAGCCTGATAGTAACATGTAACTTATGCACTGTAGGGTGCTGCTGGGCAGACAAAGCCCTGCAGGAACAAAGGTTCTGCACTGGGTGCAGAGCATTGCCCTGCTCTCACTGCAAGGCCCACACTCTGTGTCCTGTGCCAGCCCTGATCCTTCCTGCCTGTCCTTACAACCCTTCTGCTGCTTCTCTCATTTGAACAGGCAGGGTTGAGTCATCCTAGGCATGCTCTGGAGGAAACCATTGCCTCCAGCCCATTTCTTGGAAACTAATAAAAAAATTAAAATCCCAGAAATGTTGCAACACACTCACTCCTGTTTCTGGGCAGCTGTTTGTGCTCTAACTGCTCCACACAATACATAGAACCGAGCAGCTGTTTGCTCTGGGACTAACCATAGCTATGCTCCGATTCAAATCAGAGCCACTTCCTTCCCTACCTTCTTTGCATCTGCAAGGCTGAGGACCTGTGTTTGCTGAATAATGGCTTTTATACGATCTAACCTTTGGATAAATGTACCTTTAGCCTTGTGCTGCCTGATCCTGTACAAGAGCTCTCTCTTCCCTGAACGACCTGAGGGCTTTTTCACCATATTGCTGCGGTTGTTTATTTCTGATATCCTCCTGAAACCCACTCTTGAGCACCACAAGATATCAATTCTTTGTGTCCAAGATCCAAAGCTTTATGAGAGATGCAAGCTCCAGGTATTTAGTGTCTTTGACTCAAAATAACTATGTTCTCCTTCCCCTTCTGAAGCCTGCCAGGCCAGCTGGCTTCATTAACTTCATTAACCTTTTCCCTCTCTCTCTCTCTCTTCGAAGCTGCTCTTGCAAAATGAAGAATCCTCTCAGAAGTTCCAAATCTAATTTCATCTTTCCATTCCACTCACGAATCCACTCATGATCACTTGATCCAAGCTAATTTGCCATGGCTAGCTATTACATGTCCTCTGCTTCAGACACAAAGTCTGAAATCACATATTTTCTGGGCAGTTCAGAGACAACTTTATGAAGAAGTTTATGGCTACAACCCCCAGGGATACATGGGATTAGCACCATTAACAACCTTTCATCTCCACTTGACATCAAGCAAGTTAAAGTCTCCCACAACAAGACTGTTTTTCTCCTCTAGTATCCTGGAGACCTCAAACGCTATCCAAAGCTGAATCTGGAGGTTCCTGATAGGATTCAGAGAAACCTTCTGGTTTACTCTGTATCAGCAGAGTGTTTGGAGGGTCATAGTACTGCTAATAAAGGACCTTGAGGTCTCAGTGTGGGGAGGAGGTTATAGAGGAATGCCAAGCACCTTTTCCCATGTATATGTTCTTGCACACACATGCATGGGTCTGTAATTTGAAACTCTCTTTACTTCTGGACAGGCTTTGCAAACTGCTTAGACCACATTCTCTGAGGTGTTTAAAGAGGGTGGAGTATGCTGTATTTATTTAGGTACTCTACAAACCTTAATAAGAATCGAGTGCTTGTAGCAATCGCAGAGAGCAAACAGAAAAGCCAGCTGGCAGAAACTGAACAGTGCCACTGCATTTTTATTGCTCCTAACCCCCCAAAACTAGATTACTACTACTTTAAAAAAAAAAAAAAAAAAAAAGAAAGAAAAAAAGAAAAAAAATGTCTTTTTTAATTTCATTTATCTCTGATCCTACATTAATTTGTCTGCTGTGTGCAGCAGCGTTGTTAGCTGTGCTCTATTTTTCAACCAGCTATAAATATTCAGCTTTTAAATTTCCTCCTGGTCCAACTCCTCTTCCGATCATTGGTAACCTGCACTTGGTGGATCTTAGAAGGCAAGATAAATCACTAATGAAGGTAGGACAAAAAAAACCCAAAAAACCCCAAATCCAGATTTTTAAACCTACTTGGGATATATCAGTTTAAAACTTTTGTCTTTTTTTTTTTTTTTTTATTCAAACTAAATTGTAAAGGTCTGAAATTTGCTTTGTAATATTTTTTTCTGGGCTAGAATGATGAGTTTTAGAATTATTATGATAATAATTCTAAAATTATTAGAAGATGTCTTTTATTATTATTATTATTATTATTTATTCAATGTAATTTAATGTCATTCAATGCCATTTAATGTCATTTAATGTTATCCAATTAAAAAAGGACCTCTGGGTAATATAGGATTTCTTCATGGAACTGTGATGATGTACATGAAGTATATAATGCTTGTGGGATTTGAAATATTGATTTGACAGCTTGGACACCTACAAATATTTTAAAGCATTAGGACATGACTAACACGGAATGAAATTCCTTCCCTCCCCTCTGCCCTGGAGAACTGGTGAGGGGAATTCTACGATGCAGTGTCCCCAGAACTGCTTCAGAGGAGGCCACATCCAGAAGCCCCATTGCAAAATCCACTTCCCTCTTGATGAATTGGATAAGCATTAGATGGAAGTACAAGAGAGGGATGAAGAAGTTGTGCTAAGGAAGCAGAGCCTTGCTCTTCGATTAATCTGTAATCAAGACGACTTACCCCACTTGTGGTGGTAAACTGTTCTTCGGTGCGAGACGAGGCTGGCACAGCCCAGGGTGCTTGTGTCGGGCTGCTGAGCGCTCCCTCCGCTCCTTAGCAGACGGCACCTGGGGACCGACCCGCGCCTGGGTCAGGGAGAGAGTGAGCAAACAGAGAGCTGCGGTTCATGACCAGGCATCGGCACAGCTCCCGCGACCCCGGCGCTCGGCAAACACTGGTGGGGCTCCGGCAGCAGCCGAGCATGGCTTAGCCCTGCCGTGGGGTGAGGCTCCCAACACCTGGTGGTGGTATGGGCGATGTCAGGGTTGGGGTCAGTTTACCCAGCAGGGCTGGGCAGACGTTGCTGCAGCCTCTGAACGGCGGTTTGGAATTACCTTCTCATGCTTTCGATCACCTGCTAGGCTGTGTTCGAGATTGCCTGTGTTTGCCTTTACGTTGGGATTACTCCAGAGGGCTTATCCCTCCATCTCACCCCACAGAGAGCAAAAAATGGTGATTACATTGAGCAGCAGGCATAGCATTTGTTGGCTGGGGCCCTGATGGGGTGTCCCCTCTCTGCTGCAAGAGCTGCTGGTGGAGCTGCTGCAGGCTGAGGCTGCAGGTACGCACTGTGTGCCCGCTCAGCCAGCAGATTCCTACTGTGGCTTCCCATCGCCTTGCTCCAGCCCAGCCGCTTCTTGACCATCCCCGAGTGCTTTTTCAAGCTACCAGGGAGCAAGATGCAGCCGTAGCGATGGGGCAGAGGGAGGCAGGAGCAGTCAGCCTCCCACGGCCCCCCAATGCAGCACCAAGGAGGTGCACCGGCAGGGGTTGGAGGGACATGGCAGAGCGCAGGCACGCAGCAGAGGGCTCAGACTTCATGGTCCTTACGGAGTGTGGGCAGCATCCTGCTCCTGCTGTGGGTCTCCTTGCTGTGCACAGCTGAGCTACAGATATCAAAGGCAGATCTGAGCAGAGAGGCACGGATTTACAACCTGTGGTCATCCAGGGTAAACTAAATGCCTGGTGTGGGGCACACAGCTCCTCCAATCTTGTGGCAGGGGTGCAGAGGTGCTTTGATATGAGAGGAGCATGGTGTCGAAGCTTTCCTGTGTGACAGCATCACCATTTGCACTGAAATATCTTCTGTTTCCATCTCTCCCTGGTGTGCCAAGTTGTGCTGCCATTTGAGGTCCAGTCTTTAACTCAAGGTGGTGGTTGTTTTTTTCACTTATGTTTTTCCTTTACAGTATAAGCAGATGAGTAATGCAAAGATGGGGGTGGTGGTTCTTTCATGGCAAGAGGCCTAAAATCCATACAGATGCCAGCCAGGTGTATGGAACACCTTGTGTCTGACTATGATGACCTCCAGCTCACAGGTGCTGTTCTGCAGGTAGCGGTTCCACCGCCGTTCCCAGCAGGGCACCAGGACACAACAGGTCCTTTCAGATGTAAAGGGTTAACCCTCCTGGGTGGGGGGAGTGGTCAGAACTTGACCCCAAGTCTGCTTGACCCTAGGCATAGTGTTTAGCCCTGTCTGGACCCCCTATATAAACAGAGGAACTTCCTGTTGCTCGCTCTCTCTCGCGGCTTGCCTGCGTGCTCACTACCACCTTCGTTCCTGTGCTCCTGTCTTACCACGTGGCCACTTTTCTACCACATGGTGGACATCCCTTCCATCCATTGCCATCCATCTGGTTGTATATATTTCGTATCTTGTTTTCCCTTCCCTATATCTAACTCCCCTACCTTAAATACCTTTTATTTGTCGTTAAAGTATTTAACTTCCAAATCATAGCAAGACTGTTCTTTGGGTGTTTTTACCCCTTCTCTCTCCTCCTTTCTTTCTTCCTTTCCAAAAGGGGTGGGAGAAGGGAAGGCATCCTACTATTTTTGTATTGATTTTCTGTTAGATATGTTTGGAGTCCCCTGGAAAGCTTAAACTCAAACCAATACAAGCAGTGGGTGCTTGCCCCACGCACGCTCCCTCCCTTCCCCACCATCACAGCTCACCTCTCTTTCAGCTGGCGGAAAAGTACGGCCCCATCTTCACCCTCCACTTTGGGTTCCAGANAACCCCAAATCCAAACCTTTAATAAATTTTAAAACTAATTGGGAAAATAAAATTTAAAAAATTTTGTCTTTTTTTTTTTTTTAATTCAAACTAAATTGTAAAGGTCTGAAATTTGCTTTGTAATATTTTTTTCTGGGCTAGAATGATGAGTTTTAGAATTATTATGATAATAATTCTAAAATTATTAGAAGATGTCTTTTATTATTATTATTATTATTATTATTATTATTATTATTATTATTATTATTATTATTTATTNTGTCATTCAATGCCATTTAATGTCATTTAATGTTATCCAATTAAAAAAGGACCTCTGGGTAATATAGGATTTCTTCATGGAACTGTGATGATGTACATGAAGTATATAATGCTTGTGGGATTTGAAATATTGATTTGACAGCTTGGACACCTACAAATATTTTAAAGCATTAGGACATGACTAACACGGAATGAAATTCCTTCCCTCCCCTCTGCCCTGGAGAACTGGTGAGGGGAATTCTACGATGCAGTGTCCCCAGAACTGCTTCAGAGGAGGCCACATCCAGAAGCCCCATTGCAAAATCCACTTCCCTCTTGATGAATTGGATAAGCATTAGATGGAAGTACAAGAGAGGGATGAAGAAGTTGTGCTAAGGAAGCAGAGCCTGCTCTTCGATTAATCTGTAATCAAGACGACTTACCCCACTTGTGGTGGTAAACTGTTCTTCGGTGCGAGACGAGGCTGGCACAGCCCAGGGTGCTTGTGTCGGGCTGCTGAGCGCTCCCTCCGCTCCTTAGCAGACGGCACCTGGGGACCGACCCGCGCCTGGGTCAGGGAGAGAGTGAGCAAACAGAGAGCCGCGGTTCATGACCAGGCATCGGCACAGCTCCCGCGACCCCGGCGCTCGGCAAACACTGGTGGGGCTCCGGCAGCAGCCGAGCATGGCTTAGCCCTGCCGTGGGGTGAGGCTCCCAACACCTGGTGGTGGTATGGGCGATGTCAGGGTTGGGGTCAGTTTACCCAGCAGGGCTGGGCAGACGTTGCTGCAGCCTCTGAACGGCGGTTTGGAATTACCTTCTCATGCTTTCGATCACCTGCTAGGCTGTGTTCGAGATTGCCTGTGTTTGCCTTTNGGCACACAGCTCCTCCAATCTTGTGGCAGGGGTGCAGAGGTGCTTTGATATGAGAGGAGCATGGTGTCGAAGCTTTCCTGTGTGACAGCATCACCATTTGCACTGAAATATCTTCTGTTTCCATCTCTCCCTGGTGTGCCAAGTTGTGCTGCCATTTGAGGTCCAGTCTTTAATTCAAGGTGGTGGTTGTTTTTTTCACTTATGTTTTTCCTTTACAGTATAAGCAGATGAGTAATGCAAAGATGGGGGTGGTGGTTCTTTCATGGCAAGAGGCCTAAAATCCATACAGATGCCAGCCAGGTGTATGGAACACCTTGTGTCTGACTATGATGACCTCCAGCTCACAGGTGCTGTTCTGCAGGTAGCGGTTCCACCGCCGTTCCCAGCAGGGCACCAGGACACAACAGGTCCTTTCAGATGTAAAGGGTTAACCCTCCTGGGTGGGGGGAGTGGTCAGAACTTGACCCCAAGTCTGCTTGACCCTAGGCATAGTGTTTAGTCCTGTCTGGACCCCCTATATAAACAGAGGAACTTCCTGTTGCTCGCTCTCTCTCGCGGCTTGCCTGCGTGCTCACTACCACCTTCGTTCCTGTGCTCCTGTCTTACCACGTGGCCACTTTTCTACCACATGGTGGACATCCCTTCCATCCATTGCCATCCATCTGGTTGTATATATTTTGTATCTTGTTTTCCCTTCCCTATATCTAACTCCCCTACCTTAAATACCTTTTATTTGTCGTTAAAGTATTTAACTTCCAAATCATAGCAAGACTGTTCTTTGGGTGTTTTTACCCCTTCTCTCTCCTCCTTTCTTTCTTCCTTTCCAAAAGGGGTGGGAGAAGGGAAGGCATCCTACTATTTTTGTATTGATTTTCTGTTAGATATGTTTGGAGTCCCCTGGAAAGCTTAAACTCAAACCAATACAAGCAGTGGGTGCTTGCCCCACGCACGCTCCCTCCCTTCCCCACCATCACAGCTCACCTCTCTTTCAGCTGGCGGAAAAGTACGGCCCCATCTTCACCCTCCACTTTGGGTTCCAGAAAGTTGTGGTCCTGACCGGGTACGAAGTTGTGCGGGAGGCGCTTGTGAACTACACAGAGGAGTTTGTAGACAGACCATCCATCCCAATATTTGACCAAATTCAGAACGGAAACGGTACTAGAGACATGAGCGGGGCCGGGCGGGAGGGACCACAGCGTCGCTTAGTGCCACCCCCGGAGCATGGCTTTTAAACATCCCCCTCGGAGCCACCTGAAGCCGAGCTGACAGAAAGTGCTTGACTGTCCTTGCTTTCATGCAATGCCTCCTGGCGTCTCACTGCTTTCATTTCTGCTCAAGCCCTTGAGGCTGATGCACATCCTGAATATTCGGGGGTGAGGAGTGGGATCTTTAAAGGCACTGTGGAAAAGTCTGGGGTCATCCATAAGATGGCAATGGAATTGTCTCTCCACCACCACTGCATTTGCAAGCCTGCCCTGTGGTTTCAGGGGACTTGGGACTAACTGGTTTGGCTGTTTGGAGCTGTAGGGTTTTTCCCATTCTCTCATTGCCAGGTTCCTTAATTTTGGACATGATCAGTTCCCTGAGCCTTGCAGCCTCACACCAGGCTGTTGGGTGAACCATGTGAAACAGCTTCAGGCAGAAGCAATAGGCTGAGGCTAGAAATTTGCCCTCCCAAACAACTACCTTGTTAGTCCATCCTCACCTCTAGTTGAGGCTTTAGCTTTGGCCATCCAAAAGGCAGATTTATATGCTGGTCACAGGCTGAAGTTGAGCTTACAATTCGAAATTAAATTACTCAGCCATAATTATCAATAGATTAATTTATTGCTACATAAAGAAAACAAATCGATGGGGAGAAAAGCATTTTTCAGAGCTAATTTACATATAAAGTGTCCCTGAGGGAGACCCTGAGTATTGCACCATAAGTCCTTTCACACTTACCTAGGTCCTCAGCCCAAGTCCAAGCCACTCAGAGGTGACCCACAGCTGTAAATTCACAGAGGCTGTTAAGTACCAATGGTCACAAATTTTTCAACAAAACATTTTTTTTTCCTCCAGAAAAAGCCAATTTGTTGATTCTGAAGCTGTTTGCAGAAAATGAATTACCCAGGGGAAAGTGCCTGAACTAAAGAAAAAAAATTTTAAAAACCCAAGTTTAGAAATTTATCCTTTTTGGGTTTTTTTTGTTTTGTTTTTTTGGGTTTTTTTTGTGTGGGTTTTTTTTTTTGTTTGTTTGTTTGTTTTGGGTTTTTTTTT
>WBNM01024647.1:205498-216242 GCA_013399055.1 Ramphastos sulfuratus
TTTTTTTTTTTTTTTTTTTTAAAGAGAGAAAGAAGTGTTGCTTTCCAAATCAAAACTACAGGGCTCTAATCTAGTGTTTGTTCTAGAAAATGCAAACACATTTTCCAACCTTGCAGCCCAGATGAAGATGTGAAGTGCTGGAAGCCAATTTGGTGACTGACACAAACTGAGACAGTCTTTGCATTACTGATATCAGTTTTTCTTTCACTACTTTCAGCACTCTGGTGGGATGAAATACCCATCCCTGCTTGGTGGTGTTAGTGATCATCAAGACAGGAACTTGGTGGCCTCTACAAAATAATACTATTTTTGCCCCTGCTGAAAATACAGCGTTGCTGGGAATCTCCATTAGGCAGTTCAGCATGGCCAGGGCTGAGGAGCCTGAATTATCCCATCTCACACAGATAAAATATCTTTATGACTGGAATAGAACAAAGGGCAAAGCTTCAAACATACAAAGTTGTTGCTTGAGGCCCTAGAATTGCAACCAAACAAGGTCAGAAAGGTTATATGATTGACTTAGATCAACATCTCTCCCCAGCTCTACAGCCAACCAGTACTGGTCTGAAAGCCATACCTGCTTATCTCATACCCAGGAGAGGGCTGGGGAAGATTGGGTTGGGTGGGAGCTTGTTTTTCCCAAACTGCAGGCTCAGTCATACTGGGAGTAAGCAGCTGAGAGGATACAGGATGGTGTACACAGAAATGGGAGCCCCTTAGTCCTCAGAACCATGGGAAACTGGGCGGCAGAAAGAGTTGTGGAGGACCCTCCTCACCCAGTCCCCCGTTCTGCCCGCCGTGGTGGGGCTCCTCCGCGCGCGAGCCCAGCGGCGATGTCTCGTGGCCTCCCCAGGTTTGTTCTTCTCTATTGGGGAGCTGTGGAGAACCACTCGGAGGTTCACTGTCTCCAGCATGCGCAACCTCGGCATGGGGAGAAAAATGATCGAAGGCAGAATTTTCGAGGAGCTTCACTTCCTCATCGAGATGATCAAATCCTTCCAAGGTGAGCTGGACACCGGCACGGTGCCGTTCAGCCTCGTAGGCACCCCTGCTGCTGCCACACCTGGCTAACGTTTCTGTCCTCCTCCCTTTGCAGGGGAACCTTTTAGCCTGCCCTCCTTCAACTGCGCTCCAATCAACATCACCTTCATCCTGCTCTTTGGGGACAGGTTTGACTACCAGGACCCAACGTTTCTCACTCTCTTAAGACTCATAGATGAAGTTATGGTTCTTCTGGGATCTCCGTATTTGAACGTGAGTAACCTCTCCTGTAGACTGACATTCTCCACGCTGGTGCGTTACATTTGTGAGCCATGCAAACCATAGGCTCAGGTTCAGCAGCTTTCCAATGTTCAGAACTGATCATTGCACCTAAGATGTGACAGCTCTCCATGGACCACCTAGGTCACCACAAATGTCCTGCCAGGTTCTTGCTACTCCTTTTGAACCATCCTGCACACCTGTGTGGAGCAGAAGCGAGACTTTAACTAGCTCCACAGATAATTTTTATTTTTGAACATGATTGCACCATTTATGCTTTCTTTGCCTTTCTAAAGATGCATTCAGTGTCTAAAATGTGTTCTATAAGCACACATTCAGTGGTGAGAGAGATTTCACAGACCACACTAAAAATGCTTCCCTGGAGAGTCTCAGGAAAACTTTGTCTTCAAACTCTCATACCCAGCCCTTCATAAAGTAATGTTGGGAACATCTAACTAGTCTCATGCTGGTCTCAACTGGCTGGTGGCCCAGCATGTTGGAGCCCAGCTCTATTCAGAGGCTCACCCAGCTGCTGCTAGTAGATCTGTTGCCACAGACCAGCATAAATGCTCAAACTTGGGTAGCACTGAAGGAAGGCTCAAAGTTTGCAAAGCTCTCCAATGAAGCTCTACCCAGGATGCCCCTGGGATGCTGCTACAAGAAAAAACTCAACTGCTGTGTCATGCTGTTTAAACCTGCTGATAATTCAGACTTAATGCTTCTCTTTTTCAACCCCTTTAGTATTTCAATTTCTACCCATTCCTTGGATTTCTCTTCAAAACCCACAAGATCATGCTTAGCAAAATAGAAGATGTGCGCAGCATTTT
This sequence comes from Ramphastos sulfuratus, assembly GCA_013399055.1. Classification (NCBI taxonomy): domain Eukaryota; kingdom Metazoa; phylum Chordata; class Aves; order Piciformes; family Ramphastidae; genus Ramphastos; species Ramphastos sulfuratus. The sequence continues at coordinate 207,586 of WBNM01024647.1, forward strand.
AAGGCAATACATGAAGGCAAGCAGGGAGGACATCAATGAGAACAGTGTGAGGAGCTACATTGATGCACTGATATTCAAGCAGCAAGAGGTATTTGACTGCTCTGCTAACTGTTTGCAATGTCTCCTTTGGGTTTTCTAGCTCTAACAATTGCTGAGTTTTGATTTTGGCCACATCAACTCTCCTCCAACCTGGCTGATTCTATGATCACAAATGCTGTTATTCTACTGGTGGTGAAATCAGATGCCAAACCCTCACAGCTGCTGTAATTCACCACCCAGATTTTTCTCTGGGTGGTGAGCTGCTGTCTCAGCCCACTCCTGAAACAGCAACCTTGGTACTGTGAGATGAGCAACTTGTTCCTAGTAGAAAATGCAGGAATTCACATGAAAGCTGACACTGCCTTTCCTTCTATGAGAAATCAATCAATCAATCATCAATAATGTTGCTCTGAGGTGAACACAAAGTTCTTAAGAATCACAGAATGGTTTAGGNATGAATGATAAATCCTCAGTACAAGTTCTAGACCTGCCCTGCATCTGACTTCAGCAGAGACTCAGCAGGTTTGCACATCAGTTGATGTCATTCAACACAAAGTATTTGGCTTCTGAGGTTTTTCTGCTTTCCAGCTGGATCTGGGCCAGCCTTAGACACTAAGTATTCCACTGAGCTAAGTGAAGGAAGGGTCAGTACAGTTCTAGAGCCCTGCAGAAATGGCCTAAAAGGTAATTTTGAACATTGTTGGGAGATTCAGACCTACCCTTGGAGCTAAGATCAGCTGAAGCTCCTTCTGTACAGAGCAGAGACCAAGCTGAGTCCATGAACATCTTCTGGCTCTGGGGCTTCAGCCTATTTCTGGATGGAGTTGGGTGTTGAACCAGAACTCTGCTTCAAGCCTTTCCACTTTGGTGCTCCCATCTCTGGTGCATTCACAGTGCAAGGAGACAGTGGTGTAGGCTATGCAGTATTCCTCAAGCTTGCTGAATGCTCAGACTGATGAGTTTAAGACCTTTGTTACCACTTGCATTTTTCAAGGAGAAAAACAAGAAAGACAGCCTCTTCCATGATGACAACTTAATGGCATCCATACTCGACCTGGTCATGGCAGGAACAGAGACCATAGCAACAACACTCCAGTGGTCCATCCTGCTGATGATGAAATACCCAGAGATTCAAAGTGAGCTCCTTTCACCTATGATTCCTCTGTGGCATGGCTGAGACGGGGAGGGGAGAGGCCTGGCCTCACATCCACAGCACCCCTTTGGCCTTAAGAGCTGAATCCCATCTCTCTCTTTGCTATGAACACCTGATGTAATTAAATGCTGATTAAAGTCACAACAAAATAGTCCCTTTCCCTTGCTGGGAGATGAGTGGAATCAATGTATGATGCTGAGGAAACAACCCATGCACCTGCCTGAACTAGAAACACAGCAGGGGACCCCAGGCTGCTGATTCAAGAATCCTCTCCCTTCAGACCCTAGAAAGAAATGTTGGTTTTTGTTTTTTTTCCAAAAGTGAATCCAAGGAGGGAGGGAGGGAGTTGGCTTCCTTGCTGGGGTACATCCCTTGTGTTTATTCTTTCCAGAAAAGGTGCAGGAGGAGATTGGGAGGACTGTGAAAGCAGGAAGCTGGGCCACCTACGAGGATCGGAAGAACATGCCGTTCACAAACGCGGTGCTGCACGAAGTGCAGAGGTTTATCACCCTCCTGCCCCATGTCCCCCGCTGCACTGCTGTTGACACCCACTTCAGGGGCTACTTCCTCCCCAAGGTAGGTAACTCTTCCACTCCAGTAGCACAAGATCCTCCAAAATTTTGCTACTGCCATTAAAGATTGGTTTCATCAGAGGGAATTTTTAGGACTGAAGCCCAAAGTAAGGATCCAAAATCACTCCCGGAGGAGTTTCTGGGGAGGGACTATTGACAAGGTCTTGTAACGACAGGACAAGGGGCAATGGGTTTAAACTGGCAGAGGAGAGATTGAAACTGGATGTTAGGAGGAAGTTGTTTGCAGTGAGGGTGGTGAGACACTGGCACAGGTTGCCCAGGGAGGTTGTGGAGCACAGAAGCACCCAATGTGATCTTTGATCTTCGATCACGTTGGGTTATTCTGTGCTCCACAACCTCCCTGAAGGTGTTCAAAGCCAGGCTGAATGAGGCCTTGAGTGACCTGTACTAGTGGGAGGTGTCCCTGCCTATGGCAGGGGCTTGGAACTGGATGATCTTTAAGGCCCCTTCCGACCTAAACCATTCTGTGATTCTATGAATCTATGATTCTTATGATTCTTCCTCTCTGGTGATTGATGAATCCAGGGAGATTCATCTGATGATGAATCTGATGTCATAGACTCAGTTCAATCCCTCTCATGCTCAGGACTTCCTCACTCCATGAATGACCCTGTTTTACCTCCTTCATGCCATCTGTACAGTGAAGTATCTGCCAAAGAATTCACAGGACCTGACCCTCTGCTTGAGGTTTTCACAGCACCTGATGGAGTTTGGCTTCAATCCTTGGCACTGCTGGGAAAATCTCACTGAGTTCTCTATTGCCTGATAGAATAAAATCCTCAGGGTCTGCACCTACCCAAGGGTGATCAAATCTCCTAGGCCACCAAAGTCTGTGTCACAAAATGTGCCAAAACAGAGCACTTTGCTGTCTTTTGTGCCTTCACATACTTTTCTTCCAGGGCATAATTGTAATCCCATCACTCACCTCCGTGCTGCTGGACAAGACGCAATGGGAGACTCCACATGAGTTCAACCCCAATCACTTCCTTGATGCTGAAGGGAATTTTGTAAAGAAAGAAGCCTTCCTGCCCTTCTCCACAGGTAACTAAGGTGCTGCTCTGCACAGAGGTGAGGCAGGACCATTTTATTACAGTATAAACTAATGTGGTCTGCATAGGTAAGTACTTCAGCTTGCTCAAAAAAAGCAACCAGACAACTGGCTTCAGCAGGGGCTGAGAACCTGGTGCAAAGAGGTGGGGTAGGAAAGAAGAGACACAGTCTTTTCAAAGGTGAGATGGTAGGAAAAATTCCATGGGAAAAGTGAGTTCCAAACCATTCTGCTTTTTCTGCCAGGCTGCTTTTCAAAGAGAGAGGGTTAAAGATGCTGAGAGGGTTGGGTGAGCTAAGGAGAGGGGACACCATAAATGCATACTAACCCTGTAACGTGGCTGTGACAGAAGAGAGCAGGGAGGCACACTGTGCCAGTGTGACTGGGAAAGCAGTCTCTAGCAATATCTGGCTCCTCTGTTCCAAAATGCTCTGGTGCATTCCAAGGTTTTACTCCTGCTGCCATTACAACATCTCAGATGCTAACATGTCCATGGCAAAGACTCCAGTTTCATCTTTCCATCGAGTAAACACATTGCTTTTGTCTGCAGGGCGAAGGAACTGCATTGGAGAAAGCCTTGCCAAGATGGAGCTGTTTGTCTTCTTCGTAGGGCTGCTGCAGACATTCACTTTTCGACCTCAGCCAGGAGTTTCAGAGGCTGACTTGGACCTTACTGTCCCTCAGACAACTTTCACGCTAAGGCCTCAGCCTCAGGCAACCTGTGCTGTCCTGCGTGAATGATCACAGCTTTGCTGAGGAGCAGCCCAGCAAGCAGGGAAGCTGCTTTGACCCAACTTAGCTCGGCTAGGACTCACCATCCCCCCATCCTGCCACATCACCTTTCACGTCCCCTTCCCACTATCTCCATCCATTCCCACTCCACTCTTGTCCACCCCTTCATCTGCCCCATAGGTTGCTGACCCCCTCCTTGCTCCTGTGCTGTGAGGAGGTGCATATGAGCAGTTAGAAACCATGGTTGTGGTTGACAATCACATGCTTCTTAAGAGAGATTGTGCAGGGAGTCAATGGAGGGACCAAGGAGATGGTTTGGTGAAGGGCATGCAGGTGTGGCACCCAGGCTCCAAGGGGAAAGCAGTGAGCTTCACCACACAAACCTGTCCCAAACCACAAGGAAAGCTCCATTGCCACTTGCCAAAAGCCACAGAAATACACTAGGGCTCCACTTGAACCACCCATCGGTGCCTCCTGAACTTTTCCAAGCTCCCTCATTATAGAATCATAGAATGGTAAGGTTGGAAGGCACCTCAAAGATCATCTAGTTCCAACCCCCTGCCATAGGCAGGGACACCTCCCACTAGTACAGATCACTCAAGGCCTCCTCCAACCTGGCATTGAACACCTCCAGGGAGGCTGTGGAGCACAGAATCACCCAACGTGATCTTTGATCACGTTGGGTGATTCTGTGCTCCACAACCTCCCTGGGCAACCTGTGCCAGTGTCTCACATTCTGTGATTCTGTGCTCCACAACCTCCCTGGGCAACCTGTGCCAGTGTCTCACCACCCTCACTGCAAACAACTTCCTCCTAACATCCACTTTCAATCTCCCTTATCCATAGCTTCTAGAAAAGTCCTACAAGACTAACCAATCAAGTCAAACACTGAGAGTGAAAAACAGATAGGCTCATGTGGTGGAAGGAAAAAGTTATTTCTGCCTTGAAACAGTGTCCTGAAAGATGCCCTAGAGTCTGTGAACCTGTTTAGATAAGCAAGTGCTACTACCACCAAGTTCAACATTGCTTCACAGTCAGAACAAAACGAGACCTACTTTTCTAAGTTTGCTAAGCCATGAGGCCATTTGGTTATTTGTAGCAACAACTGATCATAAGAGGCTAATGACACAGAAAAAATAAACCAGACTCATTTCTAGCTTTTTTTCATCTCTGTCTTTTCTGCTCTTGCTCAATAGGAACCAAACACCACCTGGGTGATCTGAAAAGCAGCAGTCCATCAGTCAGTCTGGTGTTTGGTGTGGTCTTGCCATTGAAACCAGCCATGCAAAACGTTGTGTAAGTTCACAGTGCTTGCACTGCACCCAGACACACAAGGAGAATCAGGATCCAGAGTTACATGAGACCTAGGTTTGGTTGTTTTCCTTTCCCCTGTAGCTCTGCCTGGCTCTTTTCCCTGGCTCCCTGACCTGCCATCATATTCCACAATCTTATTCCAGTTGATGCAGAGCTCAGGCAATTTTTCATCCATTTATCTACCTGTGAACTGCCACTTCTCCACATGCATTTTCTTATCATGTGCTTGATCATATTGCTTGTTTCTCCCTTTATGGGAACCAAATAAAGTTTTGATCCCATGTCTTCGTGCCTATCACCCAGCTCTGCATTACACAGAGATGCAAATGCCATGAAAAGCTGGTCCTGAGCTCAGAGTGACAATAGATATTGTCATTTTCCTTGTATCTCAAGATTCTGCATATCTTATCCTAGTGAAAAACCTCTTAGCAAGGGCCCCTCTGTATCTGCAGAGTGACTTCTCCAAGGCAAAGAGCCTTCCCTTTGTGCTGAGCTATGGGCTGCTAGTCAGTCCCAGGGTTAGCCTCGGTTTTTTACTCTTATGGCCTTGACTCTTGGTTGCAGAAGCTGAATGACATTTTGCCACCACAACTTCACTGGTACTGATGCGCTGTCCCTTTGTCCAGTGTCTTGGGCCCTGAGCCTCTCACCTCCCACAGCATCACCTGCTGGTAGTGTCGCTCTGGAGGAGTGGTGGTAGCAGGATGAGGAAGGCAGAGACAGGGAAAGCAACTGAGGAGCAAGCCACATATCAGCTCAGTGAAGGATGTCTTGGCCTTGCTGAATAAAACCAGACTTTTGCCTTTGGCTTCAGCAACACCAAGACTGTTCCTGCTCTAGTCCCCTCCAAAAGCAATACGAATGCAAAAGACATACAGCAACAACCCAGAGCTCTGGGGCACCAAAGTGGGCTGGGTTCAAATCTGCACAAATTCATTGGTGGGATATCAGACCTGACCCCTTGCCACAGGCTCTTGGGTTCTTGGTTTCAAAGGAGAGCAATGGATCCCTTCCTACACAGCACAGCAACCCCTCTGGCACCGGCGCACTTGGCAGGCAGCGCAGAGCCCACAGCCACGCACAGAGCTTCACCAGGCTGTGCAACAGCCCTGCCTCAACAACAGCCAGGGGCTACCAGGTGCAAACAGCCAAGGAAAACAGGTTTCTTTGCTTCCTTTGAAAAGTGCATCCTACTTGAGCCTGTGTTAGCAGATGGATAAAGTGATCACGCTCCAGCACGCTGAATTAGCCAAAATAAAGTGCCTGCCTCTGTGTATTTGCTCAGCCAAATGATGGCAGAACATTGATTATGACTCACTCACATATTTATTTAGCAGAAAACACTGTCTCTCAGGGGTGGAAATACCATTTCCACATTCCTCACTGGCCCTGAGGGTCTTCCCTCTAGCTGCAAAACATGTTTGTGCCTTGTGACACCCAGACCTGGACTGAAGGCAAACATCTTGCAACGGGACAGCTGGGTTGAGTTTTCAAGTGAGTCCTGAACAAATCCAGCTCCCACTATGTCTGTGACTCAGCTGGCAAGTCCCACAGCCCAGTCTGCCATCTCTGTGCTCCGTGATGCTGGGACCAGGGGCTCCTGTGCTCAGAGGGGGTAAGGATCAGCTGCCAGGACTGCAGCAACTGTACAGATATGTAAAAGGAGGGCTGCCTTGTGCCTGCAGCCCCTCTGCGCTGTGCTCAGAGCAAGGAGAACTGTGCACAGAGCAAAGAGCACTACTATGCTCAGAGCAAGGAGCACTACTGTGCACAGAGCAAGGAGCACCGTGCTCAGAGCAAGGAGCACTACTGTGCTCAGAGCAAGGAGCACTACTGTGCTCAGAGCAAGGAGCACTGTGCTCAGAGCAAGGAGCACTACTGCGCACAGAGCAAGGAGCACTACTGCGCTCAGAGCAAGGAGCACTACTGCGCTCAGAGCAAGGAGCACTACTGCGCACAGAGCAAGGAGCACTACTGTGCTCAGAGCAAGGAGCACTGTGCACATCATTTCTGTTTTCTTTTTGCCACGAGATGGCACCTCGAGCCCTATCAGTCACAGCCAGCCCAGCCCTGCAGCCCTTACCGGGGCGAAGTGCCTTGCCAGCCACGGATTTGGGCTCTGTGAGGAGGGCAGAGCTAAGCCTTGAGGCTTTGTGCACCTTCGGTCCATGCGTTCACCTGTGAGGAAGGCTGCAAGCAAAGATATAAGCAAAATTTATTCACCATTAACCTGGAAGAATCAGGTCGTATGCAGGGAACAGAAGTCTTCTCCTCCCCACCTAGCAGCAGCCTGGGATCCCTCCCAGGGCTTACCCAGCCCAAAGAGGCTGTAGGACAATGGCTCAGGCCAGCTCCCTTTGCAGTCCTGTCGGCTCCTTCACTCAGCATTTCAGAGCAAAGCTGAAGCCAGCTGCTGTAAAAGAGTTGGCTGCTGAGGGGACCTGTTGAGGCTCCATCTCCAGTCACCTGAGGAGAAGGAGGGATGGGAAGTGAGCCACCTTGTCATCTTCCAGAGCTCTTGAGAAGACAAGGGCACACCTACAAGGGGGTTGCATGCCCTGTTTGCCCAGGTGGTATGGGATCTTCTCAGAGACACCAAGAGCACAGCAGGTATTGTGCAGGGAAAACGCCATCCCATGTGGGCTCAGGAAGGCAGGAGATGATATTTTAAACAGTCAGGTGCTGTTCACACCAAAGCTCTGGGTCTGGCTTGTTTATAGCTTGATCTCTTTGCAGCCATACCCAGTGAAAAGCTCTGTGCATGGAATTTGTCTCAGCTGACTTATTTTCCCTTAGCAAAAGGGCCCAGCTGTTTCAGAGAGCAGAGCTAGGGGCAGATGACACCAAACTATCCCTGCCATGAACAGGACAAATGAGTCCATCAAACAACCTGCATTTTATAGGGTGAGCTGTATCTGTGCAGGGGGACAAGCAGAGGTGGCAGGGGTGTAACCTTTGCTTACAGCAGGGGAATACCCCTCCTCTGCTAACCCACTGATCAAAACAAGGGCTTAGCCAAGAGGGCACCCAGGTGTCTGAATACAATTCAGCACTCCTCCCTTCCTGGGAGAGCTTCCAGGTTTGAACACAGTCAACATCTTCATCCTGTAAGTGGCAAAGTAGCTCAGTGTAGCCTTCCTCACACCAGGCCTCACTATCAGAAACAAGATGCAAAACCTACCACCTCCACTGCATGCATGATATACATGTTAGGTCATCAGATCTCCTCCTTGCAGTCCTGGATTATTCCCTTCATTGTTTTTCATTGTCTGCTCTTGGGCAATGCATTACTCTTCATGTGCAATTCAGAAACGTGCCAGATCCCTGTGTGCAGCAGTAACTGAGGTACAAACAGCCTGTGCTGCTGCACTCCTGCCAGTTCTTGCAGCCTTTATCATGCATCATGTGTGACCCACGCTCTGTCTGAACTCCCAGTAACTCCACAGAAGAGATTGCATAAGGACCTCAGCCTTCATGTCATGAAAAATCATTTCCTTCCCTCTGTGCTGCAAAAACACTCCTTTGGAATGCGACCCAAGGGCCACTAGGAGCAAAAATCTGAGAAGGCAAATAGGAAGATCCCCACAAGTATTTTTCTTCAGAAAAGAAAATAACTTTCCCCCCACTCCCACCCCGCCAAAGCCCCACAAAATGCAGTCCTCAACAATAAAGGCACAGATAAAGACTACTAAAATACTACTGCAATCACAGTCAAACCACCTAGCAAGTCATAGAATCATAGAACCATAGAATGGTAAGGTTGGAAGGAGACCTCAAG
>WBNM01024647.1:216251-228750 GCA_013399055.1 Ramphastos sulfuratus
CCTTGTCAATAGTCCCTCCCCAGCCTTCCTGTAGGCTCCCTTCAGATACTGGAAGGCTACTCTAAGGTCTCCTGGAAGCCTTCTCTTCTCCAGGCTGAAGTCTGCCCTTATCTTTTCAACCTGCCCATAGCCTTTCCACGCTGGATGTGACAGAACATGGGTCTAGCTGCTCTGCCCACAAACAGACTCAGTGTGTTCAGAAGGGCTTCCTTTACCACCTCACAGCCAGTGAGCACCATCACCTTCTGAAAACCCAAATGGACAGTGAATGCAGGACCACAGTTCTCTGAAATCCAGAAGGAGAGAAAAATCAGAGTGTGGAAGTCGTCAGCAGGAGCAATATATTCTCCTGGGCTGGCTAAAGAGTTTGCTTCCCTCCTTCTTTCGTGGCCAGAAGGGATGGAGGGATGCCAGACATAAAGCCTTGAGACACTTAAATGAAAGAGGAATCCAAGCAAATAAATGCTGGCCTATTTAACCCAGCAGCTTCCATAAAACTACTGTTTTTCTCAGCTGCCTGGGCTCAGTTTGGCCCAGTGGGTTAAAGAGGCAGAAGGTAACAAAGCACTTTGAACACCACCAGCAGCATAAAAGCATCACTGAGATCTGCCGGGCAGCTATCAAGCCATGCTGACTGGGGAGGCTGTAACGCTGCAGTCCACCACAAGAGGATGGAAGAGTAAAGGTGTCCTTATTTATTATAAACGTTAAAGAAAAGCTTTGTTGTAATTAATGCAGTGAGGTATGTGACATGATTCACCAAGGATGGACATAGGATGGCATCAGGGAATGTCAGCTCCTCTCCTCTACGTGGGGCTAAGCATGTCAGAGGGCTCCTAGCAGCCTGATGTTCAAAGGCTTGGTGTAAGGTGCAGGATACTCACATTCCACATCCTGCCATGGGGAATGTCTGCTGAGCCACAATTTGGCTCTGAGAGATTAAATACATTGAAATTTTCCTTTTTATTCCTGGAAGACAGGTGCAAGGCAACTGTAACTTCTCCAGAGACCCTTTGCTTTCACAAATCCAAGTCATTCAGTGTTTGAAATCACTTCTCCTACTTCTCCTCTTTGGGCTGTGCTATATTAATTCCTATTCACAAGAAAAATGGGCAATATGAATAAGAAATACAAGCCACCCTGGCAACCACAAGCAAGCACCCAGCCAACTTTCAGCCTGGCTATGCAGACACTCAAACGCTTCAAAGTATTTCACAACACAAGGAAGACGCCACAAGTCAGGTCCATCAGTCTTATCTGGTGTGGCTACTCATAGTTTTTGATGTGTGAGTAGTTCTCATGTAAGCACTGCTCATACTTAACATCACCTTCTGCAGAGTCAGGGTTTAACAGCTGCCTTGCTGACATTCAGCATCCTAGAAACAACAGGAGCTTGCTCTCACCTTCATTAGTGACCTGTCTTGCCTTCCAATGTCCTGTAAATGCAGGCTCTCAATGATTAGAAAAGGACCAGGAAGGCAAATTTAAAGCTGATTGCTTAAAACCTTTTAAAACATAAAGTGGAGCTGATGAAAGCAATGCACACACCCCACTGGTGGAGAGGGCTGTGAAGACAGCCACGTTTGGGTGGAGCTTGCTTTCTGCAGAGCTACCGAGACACCTTTATTGCATCGTATTTATTCAGAGGAAATTATGCCAGGGGTTCTGCTGAGCTTTGCATAATCTTCCCTTCCACCTCCAGCTCCTCACAAAACTTGGCATTTAGGTCTGCAAAAGCCAAAGCCCAAGCACAGGTTTCTGGCAGTGCCTAACAGAGCAAGGCCTGTGACAAACACTCGTGTAAATTTACCTTGATCTCACAAAGGATGCGATGGTCCCACGGGGAGGAGATCATTTGACATCTTTTTGTTGAGCTCTTTCAGATCACAAGGATTTTGTACTGCTCCATACTGTGCTATGAGGGGATATCAGCTCTGAGGATGCTTTGGGAGTGTTCCAAGGTGCAGCAAGGTTCACACACTGGACACAGCACAGGCTCACAGGATGTCAGGGGTTGGAAGGGACCCAAAGAGATCATCCAGTCCAACCCCCCTGCCACAGCAGGACCAGACAATCTAGCTCAGGGCACACAGGAACACATCCAGACAGGCCTTGAAAGGCTCCAGAGAAGGAGACTCCACAACCTCTCTGGGCAGCCTGTGCCAGTGCTCTGGGACCCTTCCAGGAAAGAAGTTCTCTCTTGTGTTGAGCTGGAACCTCCTGTGCTGCAGCTTCCATTCACTGCTCCTTGTCCTATCCCAGGGAGCATGCATTCAAACCTGGACTCTCTCACCCATCTTAGGCAGGCCACAGACAGACTGGAAAGGACATGACCTCAGCTCACACCCAGTCCTCTCTCAAACCATGCACCACCTGGGAGCCATCCATCCATCCATCCCAAACCCACTCGTGCTATGTACAACAGTGTCTGTGGTGAGAGCCGGAGACGGGCAGTCTGGAAAGGCACAGCCGTGCCCTTGCTCCGACAATGACTGCCTATGTGGGTTTGGGGAGAGCAGCACAGTGCTGTGCTCAGGGACTGCCCAGAGCCTGTGTCAGGGCTGGGCTGTGAATGCAGCCATTGTGGCAGCCCCCCCCACTCCCCTGGGGCTGACTCAGCTCCTACTCTTTTGCTATAGCTGTTCCTGGGAGGTCTTCTGGGCTGTGCACAGAAAAAAGGGCAGCAGGACACAGTGTAGGGGAAACATCTTCTACACCGTAAGAGTTACCAAAAGCAAGAGGCAGAGAGATGTCACTCTGACACTAAAAATGTCTTTATGAATCCCAAGGAGAAGGGACCAGGGAAAGCAATGATCTCACCTCTCCAGCACATCCACCCTCTGCCCTCAGCCTGCCCCAGGGAGGGAAGGTTACTCATAACCTGCTGCGTGAAGCAAGCTGTGAAAGAGCCAAAGCTGGGCAGAGACAGCAGCATCTTTGATGGCCTACAAAAAAACTTTTTTAACCTGAGAGACTTCAGTTAAAAATTAAAACCAAAATTAATCTTTATCTAGGAGTAAATGATCTCTTGGAAAACAATCACAGCTTCCCTAGTCAGGGCAGGGCCATGTTGCAAGGAAAGGAAAGCACAGAAAGAAAAGCTTTTGCACAGAGGACCAAACCACCCATGGATTTGTACTTGGGAAAGAAAGTCATTCCCTGGGCTGTGTGTCAAGCCCTTCCAAATTAGCCACTCTTGGACAAACAGCAGTAGAGAGCAGAAATCCAGGTCTCCTTCCCTGCCTCTGCCCTTGGAGCCAGCCACAGGCAGGTGAGGTTAAAATTCACATCATCATAGTCACCATTTCTGGACACATCCTACTGTGTCTTTGCACAGCAAGGGGCCTTGGGAGCAGCAGGCAGCTCTAGCCTTGCTCCTGCTGGAAGTGGGAGAGAGAGCCTTCACAATCCTGCACTCTGGTCTTTGAGACTACATTTATCAGGTGCATAATAGCATCCCCTGGCAGTTTTATGAAGCATCATCTTATTCATCAGCCTCGTGTGTGACTGCACCTCGGGATGTGCTCTCCAACCCTGAAACAAAGTCTCTGACACAAAGAGCCATGTCCTCAGCCTGTCCTGTAGGTGGACAGCACTGAAGAATTGATATCCCTCCTGGGCAGCCAGTAGTAGGGAAGAATTTAATTTCTGCTTTAGAGAAAGCTTCAGTCCCAAGCCAGGTTGCCCATTTCAGTGGTTCTAGACCATTTTCCAAGATGAGTACAATGAAATCACCACACAGCAGAGCTGAATGCTCCAACTCCTTCCCAAGCACCCTTGGCAGCTTCAGTCTGAAGCTGCTTTAACTGATGAGCACTGTGATAAGACACTTAGTCTCCCTGAGGGTCAATCTGCAAGAAACTCCTCTCTCAGAGCTTTTACTCTTGTCTGAGGCTTTGGAATTTGCTCTTCATTATCACACTGGGTTCCTCCTTGCCCAGCACCACTGGCAAAGCCAGCTGCAGCATATTTCCATCCAGGATTTGCTGTGCTTTCTAAATTCTCCTTCTCTGGCATTCTCATCCCATCTGTCCACCCTCTGAGCCTTGAAGATTCGACCCCAGGTTTTAGCTGGTGCTTAATTACACACAAATGTGACATACTTAAGATAAACACTTTTCCACTCCCCTCTCTCTGCTTGAAGATTTCAGCTTTCCCCCCTCTTTTTCCTCTCTGTAAACCCCAATCTGCTCTCCAGTGGTACCAATGGGGAGCTCTGCCCTGCCTGTTTTGCCTATGCAGAAAACTCTGCACGTCCAAGCCCGTGCCTGTGTGGCACAGCCACGTGCTGTCCCCAGCACTGCAGGAAGAGCCACCTCTGCTGCCCACATCACCCCATACCACCCTGGGACACATCCTGACACAACCTCTGCCTTCCTGGCATCAACAGAGCCTGATATTGGCAGTTATTCCAAGGCAAACATGAAATCACAGGCAGGCCAAGCCTCCCACCTCCAGAGTCCCATGTTGCTACACACCCAAAAAAAAACCTAACCTTGCCTGCTTGGCATAGGTCAGGTCTCCAGGTTGGGGTTTTCAGGTTGCAGCCTTGAAACATCATTCTCTCTCTCCATGAGTGGGTATTTCACCCCCATCCAGTTCCATGCAGCCCTCCTCATGTAAGAATAAGTCTGGAGGGCTGTGCCCTGGGAACCTGGTGGGATTAGCGGGAGGTGGCAGGACCCACGCGAAGGGCAGATCAGCCAGGCAGGAGCCAGCACCCTCCGGCGTGGGTGGCCTCAGCAGCACTTTCTCTGCTCCACAGGAAAAAACCTAAACCCTTCTCTATTTATTTTTCTTGCAAGTTGTGTTTTAAATGTTACCCTGAACAGCCCCAGACCCTTCTCTTCAGTAATTAACGCTCACCGACAGCCGTGACAGCCTGGCACAGTGAAGTCAGGGCAGCCCCAGGCAAGCTCTGGCCCAAACCCCACTGCCCAAATCCTTCTGTGCCTTGCACAGCCAAAATGCTGCTGACCCTGAAACCAGCCAAGTGCCTTTAAGCCATTGATTCATGTGCAAGCTTTGTCTTCCAGGATGGAGCTGCCTATTGTGAGCTTGTGCCTCATAACAAGGAGGCATAAGGAGGGCAACGAAGACACTCAGAGGGCTGCAATAACAGAGCTTGGGGGCACTGGCTCAGAGTGGGTTTAGAGAGGTTTGGGGGGTTCTGTTCAGAGCTGCAGGCCAGATGTTTGTCAGAGGAAGATTAAAGTGCTTAAATGGTGTTAAGTGGGATACAGCTTCTACAGTCCTGTGCAGATTGTTTTTTAACAAGCTCCATCAAAGTTCTCAGCTCCTGGAGTCCACCTCTCATTTCAGGGATGCTGGCTGATATAGAGCAGCACCACTTTACCTTTCACTCAGGTGTGAATTGCACTCCAGCTAAAGAAATGTCATTATCCCTGGTTTATAGAAGGAAAATCCAGATGGAAAAGGGGGGGAAAAAAAAAAAAAAAAAGAGTTGAAAGCCAACATGAGACAGTGACAGAAACATGAGCAGAACTGCAGTCATCGCTAATGGGTGTACCAAAAAGGGTGACACCACAAACATGTCCCCAGCAGATAATAAAGTAACTCACTCTACCACAGCTTGGATAATTTATCAGCCACACAGCACTTGAAACATGACTTGCACTTGCAAGATTCAGTGTGTGGTTCCAAACCTGTAGCCTCAGCAGTGGCAGTACTGAGAGGCAAGCTCATCCTCATTCCAGAGCCCTTTTACAAGGAGCCAGACCTTCCCTGGAATCATTCTAGGGATCTGCAAATTGCAGGTTTCAGAAATGCTAATGTGTCTCTGCACTGCATCACCAGCCAGAGGGGCACAGTGCTCCTCCTGAGCCTACAGATTAATATTTAATCCAACCAGCAATTTGAAGTTAAAGTGTAGCAGGATTATCTGACCAGGTTAGCAGCATGGATGGTTACCAGCCTGCAGTAAGCCAACAGGGTACATGCCCATTACGGAGAAGGATGACACAGCACTGAACAGCTTCACCTCCCTCTTGCCAGTCATTCGTCAGGAACCAGGCAAAAAACCCTTAGAGGTTTGCTCCATAAGTCATTAGCCAGCAAAAGTTTTAATTAGGTCAGGGACCAGTCTTGAACCAGTAAAAAAGTCCACATTGGTGGCTACGAAGTGATTAAGCTCACCGAACACAGGTGGGTTTCAGAAGCTGCTGGCTGAGCACTGAAAACTCTATCACATTCAGCCTTCATCAGTGAAACTCTGGCTCTCCCCAGTCAGAGAAAAAGCAAAAAGGCAAGCAATTTTTGCTAATGAAAACTGCTTTTTTACTTGCTATCAATCAGGAGCATGAAGATGACACACGAAAGATCTTTCCTGAATGGGCTTTTCCCAGCCACTAAAATGATTTTAGAGTTCCAAAGCCTTAGTGAAACAGAAGATGATGGGAAACAAAGGCAGAAGTAATCAGTACACACCATGCACTGCAATTATCATAATGTAAATGTAGTTGCTGGAATCAAATTCTCTTAAGTCACTGTGAAGTGCTGCAAGTATTCTCTTTTTCAAGACCACACTGGAGTCTCTAAAGAAAAACTGCAAGAGGTTCCTGGGTCTTTCTCTCAGCTCTTGACTAACTCCACACCCAAAGCTGAGCACACCTGTGCAAGTTAGCTGGGCTATTACCCAGGCCTATGAACTGTGAGGTGTCAGCTCCACATCACCACCATGGCCCCACTCTCTGGGCAGACAGAGCAACCTGCAGGAAGCAGGTCCCATAAGTAACCAGACCCAAGAGCTTCCTAACAGCAGAGAACAGGGAAATGTCCTCAGCTCACCACCATGGTTATATTTAATCTCATCTTGCTTATGAAGGGCTGCAGCAGCTCTGCTATGAGGACAGGCTGAGAGAGTTGGGGCTCTGCAGCCTGGAGAAGAGAAGGCTTCCAGGAGACCTTAGAGTAGCCTTCCAGTATCTGAAGGGGGCTACAGGAAGGCTGGGGAGGGACTANGGATCATCTAGTTCCAACCCCCTGCCATAGGCAGGGACACCTCCCACTAGTACAGGTTACTCAAGGCCTCATCCAACGTGACTAACCTGACGTCCAACTCGACTAACTGAAAAAAAAAAATCACACAAAACGAAGATGAAAGTTGCTAGAGCTGTACAAGTCTTTTTGCTCTCTCTTAAAAGGTATTAAAATTAGCTTTACTGTGATACTAGTGGGAGGTGTCCCTGTCTATGGCAGGTGGTTGGAACTAGATGATCCTTGAGGTCCCTTCCAACCTTACCATTCTATGATTCTTACTTTGGGCTTCTGCTGAGTGGAAAGGGCTTCAGCAGGAGCTGATGAGAAGCCCCAGGGTAGATGCATCAGCTTCATCAAGGCCAACCCTTGTCCCTCTGACATTTACCCTTAGTTGAAATTACATCTTGCCATTAACAACAGCAGGAATTCAGGCCATGCAGGAGCAGAGGGGTCAATCCCCTGCACAGGCTCCAATAACTCTCACTTTCTCTTTCAGCTGCCCTAATGCCCACATGCCCATGGTCCTGCTGTGTGTGCTCACAGTTCTGATGGCCGTGGGCATGAGCCACATGCTGCTGTCACCAGCCCCACAGGCGATGCCCGAGCAAGAGCAGCTACATCTTACACCCTGCTCACACAAAGCCATGTGCAAGAGTGAGCCTGGCAGAATCTAGCCCTAATTTGCAGCCTTAATGAGCACAGCCAAGTGCCTTTAAAAGGAGACAGCTTTCTAATTGCTTCTTAAAAAAGCCTTCAGCATGGGCTCTCTTTGGCATGACTCAGGGCTCTGCTTCTAAATCCAGTTTCTCCCATGAAGTTTGCTCTGCCTCTCTGGCTGGGTTGCATCCACATGCTATTTTTACTCTCTTTTTTTTATCATCCAGCCTGTTTACAGCACAGAGGAACAATATGGGAACAGAAATAAAGTTGGGACAAACTCAAAAGAATGAGACCAGTAATGGTATTGCCAGCATCTCTGGCTCGAAGAGCAAGAAGCCCTGCAGCTGTGCAGTACCTCTGTGAGGCTCAGTTCACTACTGCCTTCTGGTCATGCATTTTGAACCTCAGTTGTGTTTGATATGCCCTTCCTCTGCAGACTTAATGCCAGTTAAAATGCCTGCATGCCCTTAAGCTGCCAGCTTCATAGGTCTGGTACACTGTAAGAGAGAATATTTTCTAGAATACCAAGGTTGAGGGACTGACTGTCCCACCAGTATCACTTTTGGCTTCCTTAAATACAGTAATCAAAGTATTATGAACAGTAGCCCACAGCTACTGAATACTTTTCTGTCTCAAAATAGACACAAGCCTCCTCCCACCTTCTGCCATGAGCTTTTTGGTCACTCTGAGGTTTTGGTTGTTCAGTCCAGTTTCCCCTGCTGTGTTCAGTCAGCACAGCCCAGCTCACCACTCAGCCTTTGATCCAAGTGCTACCAATTTATTCTGTGAAGCAGAGAGTCAAAAGGACACAAAATATTAGCAGGGAAAGTTTGAAAAAAAGGAAATATTTCCTATATTTGCATTTACATTTTTAATATAGTCCTGTTGTCTAGAGGCCAGACTCAGGGAATGGAAATCAGGAGCCTGGTTGCTATTTTCAGCACAGTCACTGATTGCTCTCTCTTGCTGGCAAATCTTTTAATCTCTTCCCCTCTGTTTTTCCCTTCTGTAATAAAGGGATGATCAGACCTCCCCAGCTATGCCTTGTGTGGCACCATCCTCTGATGAAACATGGCAAGGACAAAGTATTAATAAGCATTCCACATAGAAAAGCCAAGAGGTCACAGGTATTTAAGCAGAGTTTAGCTATGAGGAGCTCCTGCATGCAGGCATCATGCCTTAGTGTTAATAGAAGTTATACATTAAGATGGGATGGAAAAGTAAAGCCTTCAGGGCACAAAACACATCCACAGCCAGAGCACCGCTGAATAAATACAATAGAGAGCTGAAATCACTCCAAATACTGAACAAATTGAAAGGCAAGGAGATATTATAGAGGAAAAAACAAAGTCATCCAGCCCTCCTCCCAGGTGGGCATCTATCTGCCCTCAGCACAAGAGCTTGGATAAAAAAGTGTCAGATAGCAAGAGGGAATGCTGCCAGTGGCCCAGCTTCCAGTTCTCCATTTCTTCACCTGTCTTGCATCTTCCTGAGGGGATGGCAAGGAGGTGGGTAAAGGACTGAGCTCCCTAACTGCTGGACTTGAGCACAGCAACATGCTCATTCTCCCATGGAATCCACCTTGTAAGCTATCCTGTCAGTCCATGCCTGCATCCTCCAGGTCTGACACACTGCTGCTGATCCTTTTGTCCCCCAGAACTACCCCGAGGCTCCTTGCACACAGCCAGCCTGCACAGCTAGGTACCAACCCTGCTTTCTGGCTTGCTCTGCAAAGCCACTGCCTTTTGGATCCCTGCAAGCTGGTCACAACTGGGCTACAGGTCATTGGGATCTGCCAGGTCTTCCCAGCCCCTGCCTGCTTAATGCCAGCTGCTGCATGTCTGCCCAGATGTTACCCTCTCCTCACACTCATTGTCCCCATCACTTGTGTGAACCTTCTCTTGTGTGGATCACCTCTGAGGTTGTTGTCAGGACCAGGGGATGAGCAAGACCCTGCTGTTCCTATCATCTAAGCCATCCTTGCTCATTTTATTTACACGAGCAGCTGCACTGACAGATTTGGGGGAGGATTTGGGGGGATCTTGGTGATGAGCAGTCTGCAGCAGAGTCCTCTCCACTAGACCACTGCAGTCTCGGGAGGGTGTGTCTTTAAATCCTTGAGCATCCTCCTGTCTACTCCTTCAATCTGATTAGGAAAATAACTTCCAAAAATCAGCATTGCTTGACTTTGTGCACCAGTCAAGCTGCTTATTCTTTGCACAGCCCCCTGGATCATGCTGAAATAATGTGCATATGCTTTTGAGGCAGAGAGCAGCATTTATTTTAGGAGGTGCTTTAGGATCAAGACAGTCACCACCAGCTTGCCACATTTACTATTCAGGATTATTGGACCACAAGTGACCTTTCAGATTCTTAAGACTTGGATTATGAAGAGCTTTATATACTAAGCCTAATGACTTGAATTACAGCCTTAGCATCCTGACAATCAGAACAGGACTACAAGCATTTTACTTTCTTCTATCCACAAAACAGCTTGGGTTGGATTTTGAATCCATTTCAAGGGTATGTCAAGCTGATGCCCATCATAATGGTCTAGCTGGGTTGCAAGAAAGATAGGATGACCTAGGTAAAGGTCAACTGAGAGAGGAATGGCAGGATTTTCCAGCTAAGCCAGCTGAGACATCTGTCTTCCTTCCTCCAAGACAATTATCATTTTTCAAATATTGAAAAATCACTCTGAAGTGCTGCAGAGCATTTTAATCTGTGGGGCTGCAGGAGCAGGACACAGCATTTTGTCATTTCAAATCTCCAAAGCAGAAAGTTTCAGAGGACTGATAATTATCTTCCTGCAACTGCATGAACTGGAAATACCTTTCAGCCTTCTCTCAAAGCAATTACAAGTATCAGCAACTTACATGGCACCTGATAGCAAGGCATGTGTGCTGTAGTTGCCATTTCCAATCACCACTCACACAGTTCCAACTTCACACTGAAATCTGATTCCTGTCAAAGATGCCTGAAGGTTGTGTTGTCTGTTACCTGTGTCCAGGTGTCCTTTCACACAGAATCACAGACTGATAGGGGTTGGAAGGGTCCTCTGGAAATCATCTAGTCCAACCCCCTGCCAGGGCAGGCACACCTCCAGAAGGTTGCACAGGATGGCATTCAGGGGAGGGCTGGAATGACTCCAGAGATGGAGACTCCACCACCTCTCTGAGGCAGCCTGTTCCAGTGCTCCATCACACTCAAAGCAGAGCAGCTCCTCCTCATTTTTAGGAGGAACTTCCTATGTTCAAATTTGTGCCTCTTACCTCTTGTCCCATCCCTGGGCACCACTGACAACAGCCTGGCCCCATCCTCCTGACACCCACTCTTGGAGCATTTATAAGCACTGGTAAGATCTGCCCCTCAGTCTTCTCTAGGTTGAAAAGCCTCAATTCCCTCAGCCTTTCTTCTTAAGGGAGTCGTTCTAGTCCTCTAATCACCTTCATCCTTTGCCAGGGCTGATGCTGGAGTCCACAGAGCATCCCCTAAAGGGTTCCTGCAGAGAATTCAAAACACCAGTGGCTCAGGGCTGCATAGCAGTTCAAAAGTTTAATTTGACCATTAAAGCAATTTTATGAGGTATAGAAGAGCCACGGCCTCAGCAGCGATGCAAATAAAGGTTGATGGATACATTTTGCTGGCTGAAATGCCATTCCATTAGGAAGGAGGGGGAACATCAGCAGAAGCAGAGCAGCCTGCTGAATGTGCTGTTTGCAGCAGGAGCACCTTTGTCACATCCCCTTCGCTCCTCTCTCGGAGCAGCGACCATCTGTAATGCTCCTGTAGGGAACAGTGCAAACCAAGACTCACCTGCCAGGCTTTCTTCTTCTCCTGGGGCCCACTCAATAAAAGCCTCAAGGAAAAAATGCCCTGCAACACTCTGTCTGCTCTGCATTAGCCAGGCAATTCAATCAGAGTCAGTGTTTTCTCACCAAACAATGTCAAAGATGTACTCTTGATCTCTCTGTGGTCACTTGTATTTTCCCCTCCCTTTGTCCAAAGACAGCTGAAATAATAGGGGGGAAAAAAAATGGTTTAGAAAACAAAAAAAGGGAACCCCTGGCTTTTTTAGAGACCCAGTGAATTATTTTCCAGGGCTGAATCAATCTCTGGAAATAATTGTCAAGCTCACTGTAGTTTTGCTTCCACATGCTGTGTTCTGCAGTTGGCAGCCTGGGCTCCTCTGAAGAGAAGTGATGTTACACAACACAGTCCAGAGAGCTATTTCGTGCCTCACTGCTGCACAGGTGAGAGGTTTGGAATGAGCTTTATTTAAGTATCACAGACTCCAGAGTCCAGAGAGCTGTATCTGACCTATTTTGAACTAAAAGTTAACTTCTGCATTTCTTAACTTTGCTGAGTTGCTTTCCTCCTCGGCTCCTCTGCTACTTCTCTCAGCTGAACTTTCCCATGCATCAGTTAAAGTGAGTTATAATCTGCTCAGGAGCTTGCTACAGGAAGGAAAAGAAGGACAATGGTGTAATGTTCCTAATGCAGCTGTCTGCACACTGCAGAATCTCCATCTCTGAGATTAAACAGCATATTAAAAGCACTGGGGATTAAAATAATCTAAAGGGTTTCCTTCTTTTTTTTTTTTTTTTTTTTTGATAATAAAAACATCTGACAACAGACTGGGTCCTGATTGAGATGTGTCCTATGCAAACTGTATGAGGAGAGCAGCATTTCACCATAGAATCATAGAATGGTTAAGGTTGGAAGGGACCTCAAGGATCATCCAGTTCCAACCCACTGCCATAGGCAGGGACACCTCCCACTAGTACAGGTCACTCAAGGCCTCCTCCAACCTGGCCTTGAACACCTCCAGGGAGGTTGT
>WBNM01024647.1:229963-249441 GCA_013399055.1 Ramphastos sulfuratus
TGGATGAGGGCTTGAGTGACCTGTACTAGTGGGAGATGTCCCTGCCTATGGCAGGGGGTTGGAACTAGATGATCTTTGAGGTCCCTTCCAACCTTACCATTCTATGATTCTATGATTCCTACATGTCACACATGGTCTGGGATCAGGCTCTGACTGGAACAATCTCTTGCAAGCAAAAGCACACTGCACCTTCAGATCTATGGTCTGAATTTGCTTGATAGGACATCTCCTCAGGGAAGAGCTGAGGGAGATGGAAATCCAGAGCTATCTTGAAGGAATCTGGGGTGAATTTTCAAGGCAGTTCAGCTTTTGTGACTATGATATACCAAGGACCCTTAAATCCTCAATGCCTTCTGCTATCCTAGCTGAAGCAGCAAGCACCAGAACACTTTTCCACAAGAAGATGGAGAGCAGAAGCCAGTTGCTGGGTGCACAGAGATGCTGTGAGTAGAGATGAGGACCTGAGAAGGTCCTGCTTACAACAGGCACTGGGAGCTCCCAAGAAATCTGGTAAGGGTTACCAAGAGACAGCAGTGCTGACCTGAAAGGCATCAGAGTCTACAAAGAGATGATGGGCACAGGCAAAGCCATGCAGTAAAACTGAAAGCACATCTGACAGCCTTCAAAGCTGCCACTGAAATGGGAGGATTTGGCTTGGATGCAGACTGCAGGTTCATGACAATGTCTCACTGTGAGGGTGATCAAAAGGAGAAGTAACTTAGGACTCAAAGGAAAAGGGTTTTGAAGTCCTTCCTGGGACTGAGATGTCACCAGTGCAGTGAATCCCTTTGCTGCTGCTGCTGAGCATGGTCAGACACTGGAATTTCACCCAGATTTAGCCTGTTTAACACCAGCAGTTTGTACATGGGGCCCTGTCTGCAGTCAGCCCTGGTATTTTCATCTGGTTTGGCCCTAAGCACTAACCACAAGTAAGAGTTCAGAGAAGCTCTACATTTATCCTTTCCGGCCTATCACAGTGCCCCATTAAACAAGGACAAAAGATTTCCTTATGTAACAGGGATACTATTTGTTATTTTTAACCTTATGGCAGCCAGGATTTGTGCCAGGTGGCATTTTGCCTTAACCAGGCAACTTCAGGAGGCTACATTCCTGCCTGTCATCCTTGCCCTCTGGTATGTTGGATGCCCATACATGGTTTCTTAGCTGCCTGTCGCCGTCTCTATCTGCTGGCAGATATTTGTGACAGCTCACTGAAATACCAATCTGCTTTAACAAGGTAAATCAGGGTGCTGGCCAGTCCTTTCCAAGATCCTGCAAGAGCTTCTGCTTCTAATAAAGGCTACTATCTTTATGAAATCCATGTTATCTCTGCTACCAGAGGAACATTACCACTGCAGCTTAAGCTTTCAGCTGGCCAAAAATAGCTCTAGAAGTTCACAGAGTCAAATAAGCCCACAAAAAGCAGATGAATAAAACAGTTGCAACTCTCAGAAGCCCAGGACTGAGAATGAGCAGCAAGGCTAAGGAAGGCATTGAAGGAAGGACATGGAACTGTTGGAGCGGGTCCAGAGGAGAGCCACGAAGATGCTCAAAGGGCTGCAGCAGCTCTGCTGTGAGGACAGGCTGAGAGAGTTGGGGCTCTGCAGCCTGGAGAAGAGAAGGCTTCCAGGAGACCTTGGAGTAGCCTTCCAGGATCTGAAGGGTTGTTTGCATNACATTTCTTGACTTTTAAGGCATTTGATTTTGAAACCTCTTTAACTTCTAGACGTAGGTGTTTTCGTGGGTTTTGTTGGGGAATGCCAACAATTTTCTGCATGGGGGGGGGAAGGAGCAATCAGCAAGAGCAATTGTATGACTGTTCCTCTGTTTTTAAGCCCTGCCCCTGTGTTTGTAACACCAGTCAGACTTTCTTATAGTAGCACAAGCTTCTTGTTCAGCTTTGTTTTAACAAAGAAAGAGAAAACACTGCTTCGCTTTGCCCTTCCCCCACCACTTGCTCATTAATTTTATTTTATTTGCTGTTTATTTTATTTAGTTTGCTCATGAGGGAAAAAAAAATAACAAAGAATAATACTTTTTTACCATATTAAGTTGTTGACTATGTATGAGGGGAAAAAAAATGATAAATACTTTTTTACCAGATTAAATTGTTGACTATGTATGTTCTTGTAAAGAATTTAAAATAGAATGCAACTATAAATCACTACTAAAATGAGCTTGTCCTACAAAGGCAAGGACATTTAATTGTGCCCTTGTATGACTGGAATCACTGTAAACAACTAATATTCCTATTTGCAGGGACAGAAATAACTGGCTCATTCAGCTGTCCAGAAAGGAAGACATAAAAGGAAACCAAAAGCCAAACCAGAAGAAGCCACTGGAAAGTTTTATGTCAACAAAACTGCATTTAAATTAAAGTATTTTGACTGTAAATGAATCAGAACATTAAAACATGTCTGAAAGGGCACATTTGTGATGAAACATCTTTGACTACTTCTCACAGCAAAGGAACAGGACAGTTCCTACTTACTTCTGTGCAGGGTCAAATCTCCACAGCCAAGTCACTTCCCTGTACTTTGGGACTACTTCAGAGGCTTACATTTTGAAAATGAGAACAGCAGCAGAACTGCAAGGAAGATACTGGATAAAAAACTGCTCAGTTATACACCATGGAAACACAGTGCTGATGACACAGTTGGAAGTTGCATCACACTGTGTACGTGTGGAGTAAAATTCAAATTACACAGACACAGTGCTTGACTTTGCAAATTATGATGGATTTGTTGTTTTGCTTTGGGTTGTTTGGATTTTTCTCACACTGAAGTGTGAGTAGATTCTAATGTTTGCCATTTTGCCTTACTCAGTGACAAAAGTTTTCTTTCGATAGAAAGAAAAAGAAACCAAACCAACGGACCCCAAAGAAGTGCATTCGGATGTGACTGGCAACGATGGGAGACGAGTCAAGGGCCAGCTTGCTTTAAAATCATAGAATGCTAAGGTTGGAAGGGACCTCAAGGATCATCTAGTTCCAACCCCCTGCCATAGGCAGGGACACCTCCCACTAGTACAGGTCACTCAAGGCCTCGTCCAACCTGGCCTTGAACACCTCCAGGGAGGTTGTGGAGCACAGAATCACNTAAAGGCAGAGTAAAGTAAAATCAACAGCACCACAGCAGAGCTATTCTCCAGCAAGAGGAAATAAAGAAATAAACTCCACATTCAGCAACCACACCACCACCCATTCTAAATAAGCAGAGAGAATTCCTTTGCCCAATCCTTTCACAACAGCGATAACAAATTAACATTGTGGGCAGAGAGCGGAGAACCAAGAAGCTGCACAACCCACAGCAAGGATCAGCCAAATTAAAGGGAACTTTTTCACACTGTCAAATCTTGAGTAATTAGTGCTTCCATTAGAGGCACAGTTCAAGCTTTAAGCAGTTCTGAGTAATTATATTCTTTTATTTTACCCAGAAGTCCTGACTTCAGCATTCTCTTAGGATATGAACTCTTCTAGTCCGAGCTGTACAATAAAGATTAACTCAACTAGAAGACAATTAGAGTAGGCAGACAAAGATGCAATTTGTCAGTCTGTACACACTGTTACTTCTAGCCTCAGATGCAATTTTTATTAACACAGTAGACTGATTTAAATGGGGGGAGCAGAGAGGCAGTTTTGTCCTGTCTGTAGCTATAGGACTTCGAGTGGTGTTGAGATTTGAAATGCTTCACTGGTGAGAGGCTTTAACTCTTCTTTTTACAGAATCATAGAATGGTAAGGTTGGAAGAGACCTCAAAGATCATCCAGTTCCAACCTCCTGCCATAGGCAGGGACACCTCCCACTAGTACAGGTCACTCAAGGCCTCCTCCAACCTGGCCTTGAACACCTCCAGGGAGGTTGTGGAGCACAGAATCACCCAACGTGATCTGTGATCATGTTGGGTGATTCTGTGCTCCACAACCTCCCTGGGCAACCTGTGCCAGTGTCTCACATTCTGTGATTCTGTGCTCCACAACCTCCCTGGGCAACCTGTGCCAGTGTCTCACCACCCTCACTGTGTGGCAGCTCCCCTCACCTCCCCTGTTCTTTTCAGTTGAGCAGGGTGTTAGTTAGAATAGAATCACAGAATGGTTTAGGTTGGAAGGGACCTCAAAGATCATCCAGTTCCAACCCTCCACCATAGACAGGGACACCTCCCACTAGTACAGGTCACTCAAGGCCTCATCCAACCTGGCTCTGAGCTAGATTGCCTGGTCCTGCTCTGGCAGGGGGGTTGGACTGGATGATCTCCTCGGGTCCCTTCCAACCCCTGACATCCTGTGATCTTTTACGAGTTCACTAAATGTCAGCATCCTTTCTTAGACCCTTTTTGCCTATGTTTACCATGGAAAACCACTTTTGCACAGCTTTGGGGCTCAGCAAGGCTTCAACACCACATGCAACCTTCGCAGCCCCCACCCCACTGTCTCCCATGATACAGGACCAGCACCCAAGCTGCTGAGCAGCCACTGGCAGCTCAATGGAGCGGTTGAGCCACTGCTGCTGAGTTCTGCTCACCACTGCAGTAAGCCCCATCACAGTTACTGTGCTAGAGCAAGGCATGCTGGTCTCCAGTCTTTTTCTTTTTTTTTTTTGGCTGACAACATCATCTTCAAGAAGTCAGAAAGCATAAGTTACTTGTTACTGGTAATATATTTCATACTTTAAAAGATTTGCAGTAATCCGTGACTGTGAGGGCTGTCAAAGCCACTCGAAGGCTTCTTATTGAAAAATTAGGCCTCCAGATCCATAGATCCTCCCCTCCTTCCCCCATCCAAATTAAAGTTGTAATTCCCAAGGACAGCCTCTCTTCTAAAACACTACACATTTCATGTAGTTGTTATTAATAAAGTATGAACAATGTTTGCAGAAACATTAGAGAATGAGGTCAAGAACGCCGTTCGGGTACGAGGGTTATTAAATAAGCCAATCATCCAACTTGTGAGTAATTAATGTCTTTGGTTCTTACTTGAAAGCCTCATTTTCAGCATGTTCAGAGGAGACAAGTGTCCCATGCCAAGAGGAATGAACACAAATTAACTCTTGTGGTGCCAATTAGGAGAGAAAGATGAAAATAGAACATTGGCAGGCTGGGTACAACGCGTCGCAGCACAGCACTTCCCGTCGTGGGGTAAGCTTAGGTACAACCAGATGATTTCACCACATACAGCCAAAGGATCTGCTCTGTCCCCATCTGTGCATGATCTGAGTACCTAAACAATTGGCATCATGCATTTGAAAACCTTAAAGTATAAAAGGAAAACGAACAGAGCTGATGGCCTCTCCGGATTGCCGTGTGAAGTACTAATAAGCAACTGTGTTATACAACTCGTGTTCAACAGACTGAAAATGATCTCTCCCAAATCCAAACGACATCCTTCTAAAGCTGAAAGTGATAGATCACAGCTGGCTGAGCAAGCACTGTACTGTAAGCTCATTTTAAAAGCTGCCATTGTAAAAGACCCTCCAGGTTTTTTTGTTGGTTCCTTTGCTCTTCTTCTTACGAGCTGCAAATCTTCCTCTTATTTAAGAGTAATTATGGGGGGGGGGAGGTGGAGAAAAAGTAACAGGGGAGAAAGGTTGATCTTTGTAAAGATATGCAGTAAGGTGACTTTCAGCAGCAAGTCTGTGCATCAGACGTGCTATTTTTATTTCACCACCTCAAACCATGATAAATAATTGCTGTTGGGGGAAAAAAAAAAGATGAGTACAAAATCTGAACACTTTATATTAGGATCCTTATTAGAAAAATCCACGTTTGTAACTGATTTATAGTCTCTGTTTAGGACAGCCTGTCCTTCTCTCCACCAGACAACCATCCAGGCACAGGAATGCTCTCACGACAGCAGTTGCAGAACTTGTCGTATGCGCTCACACTTCTCCAGCAGGTTTGGGTCTTCTGTATCAGAGTCATCCAATTCCTTCATAAAAGCTTCAGCTTTCTCCACAGTTAGGTCTCGGGCACTGCCTTGAAGCCCTTCCAGGTAATCCAATAAAATGGTGAAATACTTGTCTGGAACCTTTAAAGAAAACAAAAGAAAACCAAGGAAGTAAAATGACCCCACCTGGAGTACTGCGTACAGTTCTGGAGCCCCCAGNAGTTTCTTCGCTCTCCATCCTCACTCACAATCATACCAAACCATCACCTGCAGGAGAACTGCAGGGCCTATTCTGTTTGCCAGCAGCACCCACGTCCAAGTGGAAGGATGTTCTTGGCAAGGTTCAGGCTGCAGGGAGAGATGGACTGTGGTGAGAGCACTGTCATGTGCTCAGAGGGGTGAAAGCATCGGAGAGGAAATTCTAAGCAGATGTGGAAAGGCTGATTGGCAAATGCAAACACTCCTTAACAGCAGGCTCCAGGCTGTGAGGGTGGTTGGAAGGAAAAAAGCCACTAGCCAAATCCTGCTTCTGGAAACATGACTGCAAAGCTCACTAAGTTGAGGGAAAATTGCATGTACATGTCTGAGGAAAGAACTTTGCTGAAATTCCCCTTGCCCCAACTCTACAATGATTGGTTTGCTAAGACAAGATACCACCCAGCATCAAGAGCTTTGCCAGGATGCTTGCACAAAGGAACAGAACTTGAAGAACAAATTGATTTTGGACACATGGAAATGATTTTTAAATTGTACTGACTAAAACAGGCTCTACTAACATGTCTAACATTAACAGCAGTTGGATCACCTGTAGTTGCATTATCATAGAATCATAGAATCAGTCAGGGTTGGAAGGGACCACAAGGATCAGCCAGTTCCAACCCCCCTGCCATGGGCAGGGACACCCTACCCTGCATCAGGCTGGCCAGAGCCTCATCCAGCCTGGCCTTAAACACCTCCAGGGATGGGGACTGAACTACCTCCCTGGGCAATCCCTTCCAGGCTCTCACCACTCTCATGCTGAAGAACTTTCTCCTCACACCCAGTCTGAATCTCCCCACCTTCAGCTTTGCTCCATTCCCCCCAGTCCTGTCACTACCTGATAGCCTAAAAAGTCCCTCCCCAGCATTTTTGTAGCCCCCTTCAGATACTGGAAGGCCACAAGAAGGTCACCTGGGAACCTCCTCTTCTCTAGACTGAACACCTCCAACTCTTTCAGTCTGTCCTCACAGCAGAGCAGCTCCAGCCCTCTGAGCATCCTCAGAGTAAGGGTGGTGAGGCACTGGCACAGGTTGCCCAGGGAGGTGGTGGAGCACAGAATCACCCAACGTGACATTGGGTGATTCTGTGCTCCACAACCTTCCTGGAGCTGTTCAAGGCCAGGCTGGATGAGGCCTGTACTAGTGGGAGGTGTCCCTGCCTATGGCAGGGGGTTGGAACTAGATGATCCTTGAGGCCCCTTCCAACCTTACCATTCTATGATCTGTGGAACAGGTTTCAGCCAACCAGGGCATATTTTTTTTGCTGTGAAGCAGGAGATGTCGAAGTGATCTAATCTTGCAAGGGTTTTCCTCTGTGTTTAACTTCATGCATGCAGCTTTAAGAGGCACACTTGCTATGAGTCAAGTTAACCACATAAGTATTTAAAGCACTGGAAACTAATTATTTGAGGGCTGCTCCAGCGCTGCAAAGTATCAACATTTCAGAGAAGACAGAGCTTCAACAGTTACTTAATTTACAACTCACTTCTCTATCAACATTTGGCAGCATAACTTTGATCCCTCAAACTTCTATCATGCCAAAAGAAGAGGAAGAAAAGAATATCCCAGCGCTGCCTGCACCCATCAGGGATATTGCAAAGTAATTAATCAAAGCTAAAGTCTGCATTCAGCCTCATATGCTATGGAAAACCTTCTAGTTCTTCACACAAACACTCTTGTGCTAAAGAAACAATATAGATACTCCCCCCCAAAAAAGTAATAATATTAATTTTACAGTGATTATGGATGCCACACAAAGTGCTGCTGCAGTGTACANAGACACACGATGAAAAATGTTTCTGTTGGCCTCTGGACTCACAGCAAACTGGTACTAGGGACAGACAAAACCACTCAGGCACACAAAGGAGTTCAGCTGGCAGTGCCCCTTTAATGCAGATGCTCTGGGCTGGGTATTTAAAGCTCAGCACATTTCTGTGTTCCAAACTCCAGCCCAATTACCTACGTAATTTACACCTCTTTTTCTCAGGCCTGGCAGTACAGTCACGCCTTGGCACTGTGGAATTACAGTCATTATTACAGCACTAAAGTGCTTGAAGGGGCAATTAAAAGCCTACTCTAAACTTAGCAACACTAAGTGTGCAGATAGATAGGTGGCTGCCTGAAACCTAGGAAACATTTAGCACTTGGCCCTAAGGAGAAGTGTTCCAAAAGTCTGGTTTGGTTTTTTTTACCTTTTCACACTGCTATTAGGTTTATTGCAGCAAGAGATTACAAGACACTGCCATGTAGGCATGATAATATCCTATCTGCCCCCCAACTTACACACAGAGTAAAGCCATAGCAAGGACTGGAATGCAGAAAGTGTTACTTCACACACAGAGTAGAGCCATAGCAAGGACTGGAATGCAGAAAGTGTTACTTTACACAGAATAGAGCCATAGCAAGGACTGGAACGCAGAAAGTGTTACTTTACACACAGAGTAGAGCCATAGCAAGGACTGGAATGCAGAAAGTGTTACTTCACACACAGAGTAGAGCCATAGCAAGGACTGGAATGCAGAAAGTGCCAGCAAGAAGTTAAGGAAATCCAAATTTTAATTCTCCAAGCCACAGTAGTACAAGAGCTGAAATGTCAGAGGCTCTTGGCAAGGCTTGACAAGGAGGAACAGAATCCTCTTTCTAAGATCAGCTTTTGGGCTGGCTCAAAATTGGATAGCAAGACCTCCCAGCATGGCTCTGGCAAGTGGAAGTGATGTTTATGGGATTTTAGTATTATTCTTTTGTTAAACTGTTTTGACCTTTTGCTTGTTGGTTTTTCTCTCTCACACACATTAACCTTGCCTCTGTGCTAAGTAGCTAACATGCACTGCAGCTAATACAGAAATATCCCAAAGTGGAATAATCACCTTCAGAAAGAAAAGGAGGAGAGGGGGAACTACAAAACAGTAGGAGGAAAAGACCAGTTAGACTCATAGAATGGTAAGGTTGGAAGGGACCTCAAAGATCATCTAGTTCCAACCCTCTGCCATAGGCAGGGACACCTCCCACTAGTACAGGTCACTCAAGGCCTCATCCAACCTGGCCTTGAACACCTCCAGGGAGGTTGTGGAGCACAGAATCACCCAACGTGATCAAAGATCACATTGGGTGATTCTGTGCTCCACAACCTCCCTGGGCAACCTGTGCCAGTGTCTCACCACCCTCATTGCAAACAACTTCCTCCTAACATCCACTTTCAATCTCCCCTCTGACACTTCAAACCCATTGCCCCTTGTCCTGGCATTGCAAGACCTTGTCAATAGTCCCTCCCCAGCCTTCCTGTATACCCCCTTCAGATACTGGAAGGCCTCCTGGATAAGACAGATAAGGTCTCCTGGAAGCCTTCTCCTCTCCAGGCTGCAGAGCCCCAACTTTCTCAGCCTGTCCTCAGAGCAGAGCTGCTGCAGCCCTCTGAGCATCTTGGTGGCCTCCTCTGGACCCACTCCCACAGTTCCACATCCTTCCTGTGCTGGGGGCTCCAGAACTCTACACAGTTACCACTTTTAAATTGCTCTGTGTAACCCAAGAGTTCTCAGACTTTTTAGATCTGCAGGCACCCATAGATTTGGCAAAGCAGATACAGATAATCTGCAGGGAGAACTCCAGCTTGCTTTTCTCAGATACCTTCTGAGGAGGCTTCAGAACCCCCCACCCAGGGCCTTGCAGTCCAGAAGCTGAAGACAGCTGATGTAGCTGCTTGCTGAAAATGCTGTGCCAGATGACAAAGATCAACAAATGATCTACTGTTTATACTGAACTCTGGAGAAATATATACGCTGTAGGGATACAGGCTTGGCTTGGCAGCTGTCAGCCAACCACCAGATGGATTTTAAAAGGGCTTACAACCCCCTCTTGCTGGAAAGGACTTTAAAACCTCAACTTAGCTCTTAGAGAACACACAGGGAAGTCAATTTCCTCCTTTGCATGGCTTTTCAGTAGGCACCCAAGTGACAACAGGAGATCAAAGATGCGCTCGGGAAAGAAAGAAACTCATCTCCTGTTGCATTTTAGTCATGCTTGGATGTCCTGCACCTGGGTAGACACAATCCCAAGCACAACTCCAGGCTGGGTGGGGAATGGCTGAGAGCAGCCCTGAGGAAAAGGACCTGGGGATCTGGGGTGGTGAAAAGCTCAACCTGAGGCTGCAGTGTGAGTGCAGCCCAGACAGCAACTGAGTGCTGGGCTGCAGCANCTGTCATGGGCAGGAAGTTGAATCTGGGTGTTAAAAAAACCCAACCAACATTCAAAAGAAGCTGCCCTGCCTTCCCTATGGGCTTGATGAAGAAAGAGACTTCATCATACTCTTAATTGCAAGCACTTGAGCGAGTTCTTCCAACTCTATTGAATCTGGGCACAGATGTTAATCATTATCTAAAGCTCCTATTCAATGCCTCTCTGATTATTAAGCCACAAAATGTGTGAATTTAAATAAATCATAGAAATTTCATCAGTTAAAAAAAAAAAAAAGGAAAAAGAAAAGGAAGAAAGTTTCCTGCCAGTGCTGAGCACTAAGGAGTTAAGCTGTGTTTCGATACACAAAACAAATGCTACCTGCAGTTAATTATTTCCCAGTATGTTTCAACACAAACCCCAAAGCAAACAGGTGAAAAAGATCATTCTGCCTGTGAAACAAATTTCTAGACAGCTTTGAGGAGCCTACACTGATTTGGAAAGATTGATAAAGATTTTTTTTTAAACTTAAAAGCAAGCTTAAAAATAGAAGACAGTGAGAAGAGCCTCGACGCCTACGATCGAATCTGTACTCTACAACTGATCTTTTTAAAGCCTCATATTGTGTGAAGAGCTTTGCCTTTGTGAAACTCTGTTTTTAATTATCTGCTTCTCTAAAAATGTATTTTTAATCACATAGCTAACAGCCTGTGTCAGGTGATTGGCTTAGGAGCTGCTGAGTAATGTGGGTCAGGATGATTGGTATGCCTCAATGTTTAACTGCACACCATGGGGGGGGGGGGGTGAAAAAAAATAATAAATAGAATAAAAGTTAGGAAAACTTAACTGAATGTCAACTAAACCAATCAATAAGTAAGTTGCTGTGCAAACAGCTCAGTGTTTGTTCTGTTACACAACCAAATGAATGATCTGAAAGCCCCATTCAATACCACGACTGGAAGTTGAATTTAGAATCATAGAATCAGGCAGGGTTGGAAGGGACCACAAGGATCATCCAGTTCCAACCCCCCTGACATGGGCAGGGACACCTCACACTAGGTCAGGCTGTCCTGAGCCTCATCCAGCCTGGCCTTAAACATCTCCAGGGTTGAGGCTTCCACCACCAGCCTGGGCAACCCATCCCCGGCTCTCAGCACTCTCCTGCTGCAGAACTTCTTCCTAGCATCTGAATCTACCCATTTCTAGCTTTGTCCCATTCCCTCCAGTCCTATCACTACCTGACAGCCTAAAAAGTCCCTCCCCAGCTTCCTGGTAGGTTCCCTTAAGTTATTGAAAGACCACAATTAGGTCACCTCAGAGCCTTCTCCTCTCCAGACTGAACAGCCCGAACTACCTCAGTCTCCCCTCATAGCAGAGGTGTTCCAGCCCTCTGATCATCCTCATGGCTCTTCTCTGGACACCTTCCAGCACCTCCATAGCCCTCTTATAATAAGGGCTCCAGAACTGGATGCAGTACTCCAGGTGAGGTCTCACCAAAGCAGAGTAGAGGGACAGGATCACTGCCCTCACCCTGCTGCCCACACTTCTCTTGCTGCAGCCCAGGCTCTGGTTGCTCTCTGGGCTGCCAGAGCACACTGCAGGCTCATGTTGAGCTTCTCATCCACCAGCACCCCCAAGTCCCTCTCCTCAGGGCTGCTCTCCAGCCAACCATCCCCTGCCCAGCCTGAATTTATGCTTGAAATTGCAACGACCCAGCTGCAGAACCTTGCACTTGGTCTTGTTGAACCTCCTGAGGTTGGCTTGTGCCCACCTCTCCAGCCTGTCTGGGTCTGTCTGGATGCCATCCCTGCCCTCCAGCCTGTCAGTTGCTTTTTAAGTTATGAACTGAATGGTTTTCAGTTGTGATGCAAAGCCCAGCTTCTGGTTGTGCTTTATGCTTTTTTTTTTTTTCCCAATCAACATCAGGTTTCACTTACATTCTAATGAGAAAGCTATTTTAATATCTTGGCAAGAAGATGGCTGTGCAACTTAGATGGAGCCAGAAGCAAGATGGGAATCCTGGTGTACAGTTCATGCAGAAATTCAAATTAAGGATATGACTCCAACTCTCAGTAAGCTCCAGATCTATATAAACCAAGAATCTGCTCTATTTAAGCTTGCCATAGATCAAGGATAAAAATCTAGCACACACAGGAGAGTGATCATCCATGATTAACTGCAAGCATTTTGGTTAAAAATGAAGTATAGAATCATAGAATGCTAAGGTTGGAAGGGACCTCAAAGATCATCTAGTTCCAAGCCCCCTGCCATAGGCAGGGACACCTCCCACTAGTACAGGTCACTCAAGGCTTCATCCAACCTGGCCTTGAACACCTCCCTGGGCAACCTGTGCCAGTGTCTCACATTCTGTGATTCTGTGCTCCACAACCTTCCTGGCCAACCTGTGCCAGTGTCTCACCACCCTCACTGCAAACAACTTCCTCCTAACATCCAGTTTCAATCTCCCCTCTGCCAGTTCAAACCCATTGCCCCTTGTCCTGTCATTCCAAGACTTTGTCAATAGTCCTTCCCCAGCCTTCCTGGAGGCTCCCTTCAGATCCTGGAAGGCTACTCTAAGGTCTCCTAGTATCTGAAGTAAGTGATTTATAAATTATTGTAAAGAAATAGGAGAAAGCTGCATGGCTCCTTCTGGTCAGTAAAGAAGAGCTAAAAGTAATGCACAGAACTTTGTGCTGTGCTGATACAAACCTTGTCTTTGTCATACATGTGCAAGAGAAGCCAGGTCTGTCTTGTCTTCTGAAACTTCCATTCTCCTGGGTTTTCAGACCAGCTGCAGCAAATGAACAAAACAAAAGAAAGAAATGAGTGCAGTGAAACACCAAAACCTTCACTCTTCATAAAATAACATCCTACAGTGACTCCGAGCAACTCTGCGTGCACAGCTCGGGGTTCTGACGGTGCAGTGTGAAACCAAATGCCAGCAGCTATTTCCTATCAGTGGCAATAAAGGACACAGGGGATGGCCACCTGATTTCTCTGCAAAACCTGCCAAGTTTAAAGGAAGACATTTGGCCAAGAATTTTAGCAACTTTCATCGTTGAGTCCTCGAATTTAAAAATCAGGTCCCGCTCCTCCGCTTGAATCAGTCCTTTAGCAGAGAGATCCTTGGCCTTGTTTGTCCCCTGACAAGTGAGCTAACCCCAGCTGCAAAGACACTTGGGTATTTGGGGAGGTGGAAAGGATGAGGGATTCAGAAAGATGGGTTTCAGAAAGATGATGTATCTTGAGTACTGCCTTCAGTTTTGGGCTGCCCAAACACCACCACACCACATCCAATTGAATTCACAAATGAACTGATTTAAAGGTCTCTTTGGGGACATTGTCAATAAGTAGACACAAGTTTACAAAACTTGCAGAAAAGCAGGAGCCCAAAAGATCCTTTTTTATGTGGACACCATCCTTCTCCCATCACCTCCAGGTTTGGGCTCCCCAGTTNTGAAGTTTGTATGAAATTAAACAGCTCTAAAGGACTGGAAAGAGAGAGTCATGCTCTGTGCTCATCTCCACAAAAGCTAAACCCCATCACAGGCGACTGCTGTAGAGCACAGAAAATTAATTTCATCAGGAGCATACATTTTAAAGCTTGGGTTTAGTCTAAAGGTGTGACTTAAATAGTGATGTTTAGAGGACAGAAGAGAATTTTTTGTGTGTCTTACTCTCCTTGGCAATTCCAATTCCAGTATCAGAGAATCACAGAACATTAGAGGTTGGAAGGGACCTCCAGAGATCATCGAGGTGCTGCCAAAGCAGGGTAGCCTGCACAGGAATGCATCCAGGTGGGTTTGGGAAGTCTCCTGAGAAGGAGACTCCACAACTTCTCTGGGCAGCCTGTGCCAGTGTTCTGTCACCCTCACAGGGAAAAAAATCTTCCTCAGGTTCACATGGAACCTCCTATGCCTCAACTTCCACCCATTGCCCCTTGTCCTGTCACTGGGCATCACCCAGCAGAGCCTGGCTCCAGCCTCCTGGTGCTCATCCCTTCCACAGTTCTAACCATTGCTGAGGTCAGCCCTCAGCCTCCTCCCCTCCAAGCTCCAAGCCCCAGCTCCCTTCAGGCTCTCCTCAGAAGGAAGATGTTCAACTTCCTTAATCATTCTTGTGCCAGTACTTTGAAATATCATTTAAAGACCCAGAAAACAAATATAAGAAATCTCAAAAAGTTTTCAGTGATTTGATTTTTCTCTAAAGAAAAACAAGCCCCCAGAGAGCAGCATGCAAGATGCCTTTAATGCTCCAGCTTGTTTTACACAGCAACAGAGAGCACAGAAATCAATTGAGAAGCCAGCTGGGTATGAGAATTAGTATTGTTTAAACACTGTCAAGTCTAATAAAGCAAGAGAGTCCTCATATTCAGTGAATGCTGCACCAGCAAATACATTGTTCAGTCAATTCAATGAAAGAGGAAAGAAAAAAACAAAGGAGGAACACAGATTTGTACAGAAGGGCTTCGTGGAAGCCTCTGCAGAACAGCCAAAAGAAAAAAAATTAATTGTCTTGACTGTAAAATTCAGAATAAAGAAAAAGCAGCAACAACTCATTAGGGTTATCATTAGGCAAATCCAATTAAATTGCTTGTTAACCAACACAGCCAGTAAAGATCAGCCAAATAACAGTAAACCAGGAAGGGCAGACAAAACTACCAGCAACAGCACAACACATCAAATTGAATTCACAAATGAATTGATTTAAAGGTCTCTTTGGGGACACTGTCAGTAAGTAGACACAAGTTTACAAAGCTTGCAGAAAAGCTTCTTTTTTATGAGGACACCATTCTTCTCCCATCACCTCCAGTTTTGGGCTCTCCAGTTGAAGAGGGACAGGGATCTGCTGGAGAGGGTCCAGCAGAGGGCTATGAGGATGATGAGGGGTGTGGAGCACTGCCTGGTGAGGAGAGCCTAAGGGACCTGGGGCTGCTTAGGCTGGAGAAGAGGAGACTGAGAGGGAATTTAAGAAATGTTTATATATAATCTGAGGGCTGGGGGTCAGGAGAGGGGGGACAGGCTCTGCTCACTGCTGCCTGGGATAGGTCAAGGAGCAATGGATGGAAGCTGCAGCACAGGAGGTTCCAGCTCAACACAAGAGAGAACTTCTTTCCTGGAAGGGTCCCAGAGCACTGGCACAGGCTGCCCAGAGAGGTTGTGGAGTCTCCTTCTCTGGAGCCTTTCAAGGCCTGTCTGGATGTGTTCCTGTGTGCCCTGAGCTAGATTGTCTGGTCCTGCTCTGGCAGGGGGATTGGACTGGATGATCTCTTTGGGTCCCTTCCAACCCCTGACATCCTGTGAGCCTGTGACCAACCTAGAAACCAAAGTACCAGCAAAATAAAGATCCTTCAGCCCTTGATGCCATTTGGTTTTGCAGCAAGGTGCCAAATTGGGCAGCAACAATTCTCAAAATGAAAACACCTGTAAAGAAGCAGTCACCAGAGAATGAAGTCCAAAGGAGTTTTCTTGTGAGTGCAGTTTGTGGGGCAGGCAACTTTCTCATTTGTACTCAATTTCTCTGTTTGCCAGGCAATAAAAATCCTTTAAAACCAAACCAACCAACCAAAAAATTACAAAGTATAGAAATCACAGAAAACATCTGGTTGGAAGAAACCTCAAAGATCATCCAGCCCAACCCTTCACCCACTTTAG
This sequence comes from Ramphastos sulfuratus, assembly GCA_013399055.1. Lineage (NCBI taxonomy): Eukaryota > Metazoa > Chordata > Aves > Piciformes > Ramphastidae > Ramphastos > Ramphastos sulfuratus. The sequence goes on from WBNM01024647.1 coordinate 245,926, forward strand.
GGTCAATCCTAAACCATGTCTCTAAGCGCCAGGTCCACAGGCTGCTTAAACACCTCCAGGGCTGCTAACTCCACCACTGTCCTGGGCAGATCACTCCAATGTTTGAGAGCTCTGTGAAGAAAGATGGTGCCTGCTGTTAAAAGAAACCCATGAGGTCCATCTTCCTGAGCAGTTCCATGGTAGATGTTACAAGAAATGCCATCTGTACATGCAGTAAGTCGAAAATCCTCTCTCATGTTCCACAAGCCCGGAACCAGTTTAATCATGGAATCATAGAATGGTAAGGTTGGAAGGGACCTCAAGGATCATCCAGTTCCAACCCCCTGCCATAGGCAGGGACACCTCCCACTAGTACAGGTCACTCAAGGCCTCCTCCAACCTGGCCTTGAACACCTCCAGGGAGGTTGTGGAGCACAGAATCACCCAACGTGATCAAAGATCACGTTGGGTGNCATCATAATCGTTGCCAGGTGACAAGAACCAGCTGAATGACAGCTCTGCCACTGCATCCTGTGAAAACAGTCCCTCTCCTAATGAAAAGCTTTACCACAGATCTTTCTTCTTTCTGTAACCTGCACTCCCCATCCATCCAGTTGTGACTCCATCCATGGGTCAGACACACCACACGGTGCTCCAAGTGTTTGATTCCCTGCCTGTTTGCTTTCTGTCACCTGAGTACTGCTGGGCATTAACTTGAAAAATACAGCCTGATTCCACTAATCTCCTATAAAGCTTTAGGATGTTAAAATATCTTTATTGCCTAGTTTATAAACAACTGAGACCAACAAATGAGTGCACTATAAGGTTAATTGCTCTTATTAGCCTATTACTAAAACCATATGCTCCCTTCTACACGTTAAGGCAAGCCACTGCACTCCTGCATCTGAGATCCCACATTGCCTTTCACTCTGGAGAATTCTCCAGGAGGAACAAACAGAAGTTTCAGCTAGTCCTCCTGAAAAGTTCCACTCTACATACACCACAGGAACGAATATAAACAACAAATTCTTTAACATAATCCATTGGGAAAAACAAAAATAATGTAGGTTTGTGCCCATTATAGCACTGGAGCCTCACCAATAATTTCTTTTTGGCTTGTTCTCTGTCCCATCAGGATCAAATGCTAAATGAGTATGATTTTTAAAAAAATAAACAATAATTATTTAAAAGTATTTTTTCCTATGCCTATTTTCAGATAAAGGCTCCCAAGTTTTTAAAGTGGGGCTCCATTCGTGGTTATATCAATTCCTGTTTCTGTCCCCTCAGGAAAATGGGGCTTCTCTTGACCTTAACTCCTCTCAGGCTGTGGACAAAACACTCAGGATAATGGATGCACAATCTTTAAGACAGATCATGTGGCAGTTGCTCCCTTGTAATTGGAACACCCCCAACAGTTACGAGCAGAAAAGTTTTCCTCCTATGCCGCTTTGTTTCCTACTCCTGCAACAGCTTTAAAGCCTATGGAAAAGTGTCAGTCCACGACAGAGAGCTGTCTGCTTTCAGCAGAATGACACAATTAGTATGTCTTTTTGGAAATGCTCAACTTTTAAACCCAAAAGTTAAAGCTCAGTAACACAAGAGAGGTCTCATTTTGCTGTTTATACGCAGATAAGCTTCCTTGACATACTGCAGCAGCAGGAAAGGACTTTTCCTTTGAGTGTTTAAATACACAGAGTAAGACCAACCACATCACAGTTTAAAATACAAAGGACTTTTTTCATAGACATCACAACCTCTTCCACACAACCAAATCACAACTAATTTGGTAGCCTATGTCCAGCTCTAATATAAGCCATGGGGTCGGGGGGAAAAATACACACACATAAAACGTGAGTTTCCCCAGTGTGCCTCAGGCTAATTTTCAATAGGTTGTACAAACTCTAATTGCCTTCTTCACACAGTTTATGTTTGAATCTCTCTTTTACGAGCTCCAGCTCATTGAAAAGAACAAATTGGTTGACTTTAGTTAAAGAGAAACTTGATGTTTCTCTTTTACGTTTGTGCAAATGATCTTCCTAAATGGCTTTGAAACCGAATATAGAGAGGAAGTTAATCAAAGTAATTACGTGGCTTAGGGAGTTGTACATTTGAGCTGTTTGCTTTTTAGCATAAGAGCATCACGTAGAAAAGCTGCCCAAGATTCTTACTGGTCTAGCTCCTAAGTGACTTCCAATTTCTACATTAAAATAACCTCACACAAATCTGTTCCCAAAGCGCCGGAATACGGGCAGAGTAAATAGGCAGCTGGCAGCGTGGAAAGCAAAGCACCCTCTGGGATGTCCTCACAGGAAGAGAAGGGGAGGGAAGAGCAGTCAAAGTGGTTCCAGAAACAAAGAGGAAAAAGGAAAAAAAAAACCCAAAACATTATTGTTACAACTTGGATTCAGGAAGACAACACAATGCGTCTGCTTAGACTGCTGGGCAGGACAAACCACTACAAAGCTGTCATCATTACTAAATAATCTCCTGCATGTAGGAAAGGACTGTGCCAAGAATCAACCATTTTGCTGGGAAAGATGACTGGGCAGGAGACAAGTCTCAAGACCTGTCTCTGCTGGTAACCTTTCCAGAAGAAAAGACAGCAGTGCTGCATGTCAAATGCAAGGACACCTGGACTCACCTACACCTGCTGCTCCAGTTCTGTGCCACTGACAGCCCTGCCCACTTTAGGTACACCTTCCAGCCTGGAGATCACAGGATCACAGTCCAAAGCTCATCCAATCCAACCCTCCCTGCCAGAGCAGGATTACCTGTACCAAATCATTTTGGTTGGAAGAGATCTTTAGGGTTATCAAATCCAACCACTGCCCTGGGCAGACAATTCACAGAATCACAGGAGCTGGAAGGGACCTCCAAAGCTCATCCAGTCCAACTCCCCTGCCAGAACAGGATTACCTGTACCAAATCATTTTGGTTGGAAGAGATCTTTAGGGTTATCAAGCCCAACCACTGCCCTCAGCAGACAATTAACAGGATCACAGAATGTCAGGAGCTGGAAGGGACCTCCAAAGCGCATCCAGTCCAACCACCCTGCCAGAGCAGGATCTCCTATACCAGATCACACAGGAACATATCCAAGTGGGTTTTGAATATCTCCAGAGAGGGAGACTCCACAACCCTCCTGGGCAGCCTGTGCCAGGGTTCTGTCACCCTCACAGGGGAAAAATTCCTCCTCATGTTTAACTTCCTATGCCTCAGCTTCCACCCATTGCCCCTTGTCCTGTCACTGGGCATCACCCAGCAGAGCAGTCCCACCAGGAAGGCTGAACAGAAATGAGGGCACGTGATTAAGGAATGCAGCATGTTGTTCCCCAAGTGCTCTGCAAACAGCACCAAAGGATCATTTCTGCACTCCCTGCTCTCTCCCTGCCATGTGGCTAACAGGTGCTTCCTCCATAAAGAACAGGCATGTTCTAAAAAGCTCCCTCAGAGAAGTGCCAAGCCTTGCTGAAAAACCCTTGGCACTCCAGTGCTTTGCTGTAATCTTTCACAGCCCAATTGTGCTGGTTTGAGGCT
>WBNM01024650.1:0-13388 GCA_013399055.1 Ramphastos sulfuratus
TTAGCTCAAACCAGCACACCCCAGGACTCACAGGGTGCCATGGTTGGCATGGTTTCTGACCTGGTCTCGGTTCCTTCCTGGGCAGACAGTGTCCTTTCCAGGACTTGAGACTTGGCACAGAGGTTTGCAGGTGTGCAGGCACAGACAATGTCTTGCTGGTAGTAGCAACCTGCTCTCTCTTACCCCTTCTGGTTGTTGTTACCTGCTGGCGGGGTTCTTCACACTAAAGCTGTCATTTCGGGCAGCAATGAGTCTTACCTACTGCGTGAAAGTACTTAATGCCTGGTAAACTGAGGCAGAGCAAAGCTTCCAGGTGGACAAGTTTGATGCGGCAAAGCTGGTTTGAATCATGGCAAGGTAGAGCAGAATGAGGCAGAGCAGAATGGCAGAGCAGAGCACATTCTTTACAATTTCGCTCCCATTTTATCAGTTGCCTGAGGCTGATGGCTCCATTTTGCCACACAGATTAGCCAGTCAGAATTGCACTTTGCCAAAACTAACCATATTAGTTAGGCCAGGGGCTTGCTTTACCCAAATTTGGGAAAGCACGGGCCAAGTGTACCTACCCGGTTTACCACAGGAGCAGAACAAGTCTGGGCAAGTCCTGGGACCTTAGACAAAATGTGTTCAAGCCTTTTGTTCTTTACTCACATTACTCCCCACTCCAACAAAGAGGGAGGGGGAATGGAGATCATGCTTGGACAAGCTAGGATGCATATCAGGCCTATTTTGGCCTTCCATGACAGATATAAAATCTGGGGTCCATAGAAGTTTGTAAGTGTTGTCTAAGACCTCACACGGAGCCATGAGTTAGGCATAAAACTTTTGTCTCTTCATTGTCAGCCTCCTGTTGATGTGGCAGGTCTCCATTGCTTCAGTTCTTGCACAAAATCCCACAGGCTGGTTGAAAAGTAGCTGGGGGGATTCTTTTTTCATTTATGATGTCTGTAGCAAAAGGAACAGAGAAATAGATCCTGAGGCTTACATTATAGCCTGGTAGAACTCTGCATCCCTTGCTGATATTAATAAAACTGGTGTGGCTGAAAATCTGCATTTGACTTCACGATTTCACTGAATCTCATTTTTCAGCATTTATTCAGTTGGTAGACAGGCCACTACAGACAGCAAATAGTGCAGTGGTATCAAAAGAAGCAAAGCTAATAAATTCACTCCCTTCTAAATGAGCTTTGACTGATAATATGGAAGCAACTGTGTACATACTACTAAAAAGCAGTGTATTTCTATCCTGTACATTCAGCACTGTATTGCTCCACAGCATCAAGCTGATCAGATTATGTTAATCATTAGCTTTGGTATTTAGTTTAATGGGACCATCAGGATGGGTTAATGGAAAAGGTGAATATAGCAGAGACATAGAAAAGTAGAACAAAAAGTGGCTTACAAAAGGCTCTTCTGTATGTGTCAGTGGCTGAATGCTGCAGAGCTCTGTGATAGACTGTATTACTCAGGGAATTGAAAACAGCCTGCAGAAAACAGCTTTAATTCCTATCCTCTGAATACAGAAGATGAGCTATGGAAATTTAAAAAAAAAAATAGTTTTCTGTTTACTGAGGAACTAAAAAAAACTAACCGCTAGGCAAAAATGGAGATTCTTGAAACAGCAGGTGAGCTGACAAGTAAAACCAGAATATTTATGTGATAAAAATTAAACCTTTCAAGAAGATACTCTTTCCATTTTTGACCGTCTGAATTGGTTCTGAGTGTTTTAAAACCTGAATTAGCTTTCAAAATCAAAATCCTTTTTTTAATAAAAAAGTTAAAAAATTCACTGCAAATAAAATGGTGAGATGTTTGCAGGTTGGTGGGTTGTTTTTTTTTCAGAGATCATTTTGGTGGGAAAATACAGTATTTCTTGAAATACAGTATTTCAGAATACTGGAACAGGCTGCCCAGGAAGGTTATAGAGTTTCCCTCTCTGGAGATATTCAAGACCCGCCTGGACTTGTTCCTGAGTGATCCTGCAGAGGAGTAGGATTAGATGATCTTTTGAGGTCCCTTCCAGCTGCTGACATTCTGTGATTCTGTGATACTGTGATTCATGTCATCTAATATATTCAGAAACATCGAGCATTTCTTGGCACCAAACTCGTTCATCAATCTTTAGATTCTTTGGGGAAAGGGGGCAGATTGATACTGATGTGAAAAAATTGTTAAAAGCAGAATAATTTCGAATATAGTCCAGTGTTACAAAATCTACCTTTCTTTTCACAGAATCACAGAATCTTTAGTCAAAGTAGAGGAAAATTCTCACCATTCTGTATTCAATAGCACAGTTCTTTTTTCTGGTCCTGAAAAAACAAAAACAAACAGAAAAAACCCAAACAAACACACAAAAAAAACCCCAACTGATCCTTTACTTACTAACATGTACCAAGTGTCCTAGGAGGCCATTTTTTGGAACATATTATACCTATTTCTACATAAAACATACTACAGGCAGGAGCTCAAATGATAGAAAACCTGCAGGGAAAACAACAGAGGCATATAGAGGCAGTCCCTCACACTTTTGCCAAGTCCAGAAGTCTCCTTAGCAGCATCAGATAAAAGGAAACACCTTCAAGATTGTCTTTCTTCCAGATGTTAATCTAATTTCCACCTGCTAGCTAGGGGTGATGAGATTTCATCGACCTGGTGAGTGGTTGCAAAGGCAAAAGATAAAAGTCATAGTCCATATTTCACCTCAACTGTATTTCTTCTTATGCATTTCTTTGCTCATATAAAGCATGTTTTTCTGGACTGATGAAACAAGTATTCTAGAATTTCCATGTCATACAACATATTTGGATTTAATACTACAAATAATCTTTTCCTCACCCCTTACAATCTTTTTCAGTGTAGTTTCTGAATAGCTTCATGCCATGAAGAATTTCTTGAATGCAAATTTCTGAGTCTTGTCTGCTTTGACATGGCTGGGCTAGGGATCTTATGCATTTATTTATTCTGTACTACATAGGATGTGGTTGGACTACATAAATGTCTGACAAGTTGTAGCCTTATATCTTAGCTGATTTAACTGCACTGCAATCAATAGAATGCCTCTTGGTTTTCATTAGTGTACTGTAAGAGACATGGATCAGGCTTAGCGTCTTGAATACAGAAATTTTTCATTGTTGTTCTAAAGAACTGTAAGTAAAGTCCATGAAAAGAATATAATTAGTGTCATTCTAGGCTGACATTCTCTTTTGTTCTATTCTCCCCTTTTCTTGTTACAGATCAGCCTGTATCTGAGGGCTATGGATCAGATTTTTTTTCTGTAGTATTAAACAGTGGAAGAGAGGAAAGCAAGCAAAATTAACTCTGCAAAATGCAACTCCGCTGAAATTAACTGAGCTGCTTAGTTGTGAGGGAGGTTAGAATTCACTCTCAGGAGGCTGGAAAAATGCAGTGACCTGAAATTTTCAACCTCATGAAGATAAAAATATAGAATTCCAGCTTGGTTTAGAGGCAATCCAAATGTTTTAGATTTTTCCCTACCTCTGATTAAGGTTTGTGTTACCTACTAAAACCAAATGTGATCAATACCAGTGAAGGATCATCAGAAATACAGCATCAGAGTTCATGCTGCAGATAGTCTACAGGTGAATATTAGAGACAACAGCTTACTAAGACAGGCTGTATCTTAAGGCTAAAGTAATAAATGACTAAGAGTCAACTGAAACTGTACTGTAATGATGCTTGTTGAACAGACAAATCTGTCTCTAAGCACTTGAAAATTCATGAGGGCAGAGTGTTCCAGGACATATCTTCTAATTCCTACGATTTCTTCTTTATTGGCATCTCTTTGAGCCTTGCATTGTTAAGGAACTGAAATCAGTGTGTTTCAGTGTATTTCCCATTCCGTAATCAATGCCTGATGACAAGTCTTGCTTTGCTTCTGCAAAACTGGGTGAGGTTTCCTCCTCCTAGGAGTCTCCAAGACTCCTGGCCAGCTGCAGTCTCCCTTATCTTGTCTTAGAATGTCTTAGAATACTAGTGTGAACCTGGGTGAAATCTCAGCTCAGCACTGTATCTGCAAATTCTCCAATCATCTTCATGCTATATCAAAAGGCATGCTGCATAACTTCATGTTACTGCTATAAAAACACTGTTCTTAATTGCTAATACCTAATCCCCCACAATAGTTCACTTTAAAGTGAAAGGAAACAGAAACTAACAGTTTTTCCTTACAGCAGAATAGGGCCCAGAGGCGGGTACAAGGTCAAGTACCTTGGAGTTTGGACATAGTTTGTGTTATTTTGCTTGACAACCAGAAAATGGTCCCTGGCCTAATGTTCCTTACCAGCACAGATGTAGCCATTGGGGCCAGAATTCTATTCCAATTAATAGCCATCAGACATAGAAACAAAAAAAGCAGCGTTTGTGACACCATCCAAAAACTTCACAAAAGATCTGCTTTAACTGCTTGTCTGGGATTCAGTTAGGACAGGGCTCCTTTACAAGAAGTGGAGAGGAAACAGAGCCAGGACAGCCGGCTGAGCCAGCCAGAGGGTATTCAATACCATGTTGACATCATGCCTGCTATATAAGGGAAGGGCTGGTTGAGACAAAGGAGAAGCACTTTGAGTTACAGACTCTGATGTGTGACTAGAGATGCTTCCTGTGTCCAGTTTTCTCTCTTTCTCCTTCCACTTCTGGACTCACTGTCTCCTTTTTCCTATTTCTGTCAGGACAGCAGGGATAGGTGTGTCCAATATCTCTTTATATTGTTCTGCTAAATTCTCCTAATCTTTGTTTTTCTTTTGCTCCTGATTCTCTTTCCCATCCCACCCAGGGTTGGAGGGGTGAGAGGTGGAGTTTGTGAGAGTGGCTCATGGGAACTCAGATGCTGGATGAGTCTAAACCATGACACTGCTGTAGCAAAATAAGATAGAAGCAGGGAAGACAAGAGGTGTATGGTAACAGATAACCTTTCTTTCCTAGTCTCAAAGAGAATAAAGCATTAAATATGTGACATATCTGCCTAGGAATGCAGGGCATGTACATCAGAGAGGTATCTCAGAGAAGTATCAGGATTTGTTCTGTTTAATAGAGGGGGTCCAAAGGGGTCCAATCTTTTCTCGCCTGGGATTTTAATCTGTTTTGCAGTCCTTTTTCAAAATACTACCCAAATCAAAGCCATAGAAAAGAAACATGGGAATTTTTTAAAATGTGATGGGTGGCAGATTCTGGTACTTTATGGACTGAAAACTGATATTTTTCTAAACAGAGAAGCCCTTTTACAAGAGTGAGCTATATCTGAAACTTTAGCTGCAATAAATATAATGTGAATCTTCAGTAAGAAAGGCAAAATGAACAATTATCATCTCTACACTACCCAGTAGAAAACTGGTAGAGCTAAAATGTGTCATTATGAATTTTTTATCCTTGTGTTGCAAAGTGGTGCTATGAGAAGTTGTAGACCAGTTCCTGCACATTATGAATCTCAGATGCACACAGAAATGTCTGTGTAAAGTTGCTTTTCACTGTGCACTATGAAGATGGAAAAGGCCTTTGTATGTCTTCCAGGCACTTGGGGTTAGAACAAATTCCTGAGACAAGTTATGTCTTCTGAGCAAGCAGTTTACTGATATCTCAAGGACTGTGACCTCAACTAAGCCCACAAAACATTATTTTGAGTTGCAAAGCTATTTTCACCCAGAGAGAGCACCAGGAGTCGCTTACAGTACACTATGCCAAAGGCTCTGCAAATGTCATCTAGGTCCTGAAAGAAATAAACCTTGAAGCTAATTCAGGGCTGACTTCTCTAAAGATTTTGACACTGTCAACACTTATTCACTAAAAAAGGAAATGAGAGTCAACTGGAAGTAAGGACTGCAGAAATATAACAGGATGAAAGAGGCAGTCTTTCTTTTCAAATCTCTTTCTAAACATTTAACATGTACATTTGCAGTTTATCCAACAGAATCAGTACTTGGTGAACTGTGCTATGTTTAGACAAGGAAGAGATTTTTCCCACTGCTCTTTAAAAGACAGGAAAATACTTAACATATTCTGTGAGCTTTAAAAAGGCTGCAAGACCTAAGATGTGAAGCTAGAACACTAGACTGCTTGTACTTCCAAAGCAAGTACAGATGTTATACTAAATCTTTCAGTAAACAATAATTCTTACTGAAGAATACTATATGCAACTTATTAATGACTGAAAATGCTTGCAATTTCTTGAAAAGTCAACATTTTTCAAAGAAAAGGGCTGAATCAAATAAATGTAAATTTCTTCAGTTAAGGCAAAATCATAAAGTCAGGGCATTGAAGTTGATGTACGACAGTGAAAAATCTATTTCTATCTGTTATACTTTGCCATGATATCCTTTTAGATAGATAAGAATTAACTTGTGGGGATTTTTTTTTTTTTTAATTGTAACTGACTCTTTGACAAATGCATTATATATTAGATTTCAGGTCATACAGAATAAGAATATAGCAGTTTTAAGCATGGACTACAAAGCACGTTGTACAAGAAATATAACACATCTTCTGAAGTGGAAAGCAACTCTCCCTCATCTCTATCATGCTTGAAGGACTTTAAAATTTCCACCAGGTAGTTCTCATGCAATGTACCAATATCATCAATCATGGCCAAACCAAAATTGTGCATTTTTTCCTCACTAGTAAGCTACCCTATATATCTTTTTACAATGTATGAAGCTTCTAAACCAGTAGAATATATTATTTTACTTAATGGTGAATCTTGGAACAAAATATCATTCTAAGGCTTCGAGGAGACCTTATAGTAGCCTTCCAGTATCGGAAGGAGGCCTACAGGAAGGCTGGGGAGGCATTATTTTCAAGGTCTTGAAATGACAGGAAAAGGGGTAATGGGTTTAAACTGGCAGAGGGAAGATTTAGACTGGATGTCAGGAGGAAGTTCTTTACAGTGAGGGTGGTGAAACACTGGAACAGGTTGCCCAGGGAGGTTATGGCTGCTCCCTCCCTGGAGATGTTCAAGGCTAGGTTGGATGAGGCCTTGAGTGACCTGCTCTAGTGGGAGGTGTCCCTGCCTATGGCAGGGGGTTGGAACTAGATGATCTTCGAGACCCCTTCCAACCTAAACCATTCTATGATTCTATTATTCTATGATTTGCTGATATATCAAGTGATATATTTCACTGGCGATAGATGATAAAACCTAAAAGGTTCTGTATTTCCATATGCACCTTTACTGCACTCTTGCTGCTCATGCAACAATCACTTTGTCATTTGCTGTATTTGTGCATTTGTTAGTGACTGAACAGGTTCGAGAATTTTCTTCTTAGAAGCTAAGGTAGAATTATTTTTCCATATTGTCTTCCACCTGTCAGTCCAACATAAACAACAGAGAAACTTCTGCATAAGTATGCCCTATGGCAGCTGTTACTATCTTTACTGGTCCATGTAAAATAGTTTCTCCACTCACAATAGGAATGGCAAAGTTTTTTTCATTTCTTGAGGGCAGGCACCTAACTTGTTGATAGAATATAACCATCACAGTCTCTGTCATGCTCGTAGTCCCTGCATGGATGCAATCTGAGACACAGAAATTACATTAATAGTTAGATTCAGTTTGAGACAATGAAAAGTCTGTTTCATAGCTCCTGCAACTGACCAACAAATTCTAGATATCATGCACCATGCAATCAATGCATAGCCAACTACAAATTTATGGGGTGTTACCATCATTAAATACACAAATTATTGATTACACATAGAAATCCTGAATGTATTTCCTTTAAATACAGAAAGGCTTCACTGAAAATATGTTTCAGATATGCCTTATGTAGTTAAAAGTCACTCTATATCCAGTTTGCAAATAAATGCAAGATCCTTTGCATTAGAGCTCTCTGCTTTGCAAGTCTAACACTTATTTGTGTACACAACACTCAATCTTAGACAGGAAGGGGATGAAAAAATGAAACAGATTTCTATTAAAATATTTCCAGCTTCATTACTCAGAAGTCTCTCCCAGGAAGTCGAGTGCACAAGATCGTTCAGAGTACCTGACTTTAAGCTGGGTTTTTCTGTCTGCATGCACTGCTGTACACATTTTTCCAAGGATGATAGATGAAACCTGTTGTGGTAGGCCTTAAGCAGGCCAAAATAGGCTTATACGTGTCCTGGTTTGCCCAGATATGTTTTTCTGCTCTCCCCACTTCTGCTATGGGGAGAAGCAGCCATGGGAAAAAGAACAAAGAACCTGGAGCCACTGAGTCTAAGGACTCTGGCTTGCCCAGACATGTTCCCCTGCTCCCCCTCCTTCTGTGCTGGAGCAAGCAACCAAGGAAAAGGAAAACAAAAGCCCTGGCTTCACCTAATATGGTCAAGCTTGGCAAAGTGCCATCCTGACTGGCTAATCTATGTCCAAAGGCCCATTCGTCTCAGGCTGTATTGATAAAAAGTCATGAGCAGGTAGCACAACGTGCTCTCTGCCATTGTATTTATGGTGCTGCTGTTGCCACATTACATCCTGAACTGCTTGGAAACACCACTGCTTCAAGTTTACCAGGGACAGTCTCTAAATTCCTACAGACAATTGGCCTGCACAGCCAGCATGACACTGTGCCAAGACTGCACATTGCATTGCATCCTGCCTGCCCCTCTGCAAGGTCAAGAGAAACCAGGTCAGAGACTGTGCCAGACTCCCAGTTTCCTCAGAAAAGAGCATGGGGAAACTTCAAAGCCTCTAATGGCTTTGAGACCACTGACAGCAACCTCTTCATGTGCTTTGGGTACTGTCCAATAATATTTTGTAAGTAAATACTTAAAGCCTCTTATAATTCACTAATTGCCTTCTGCCATAGGCACAAAGGAGCTTCCTGCATCAATCTAGTGGCTGATCGGGATAACAAACTGCAAGCTGTAGAGTGACTGCAAAACCCTTCTCTTCCAGTATAATGTTTGCATTTGCTAGTTACCTCTTTAACTGTTACAGTTTTGCCTGTTCCCTGTGTGTATAAATTTCCAAACCATGTGTTTCAAGCCTTGTAAATAAGTTTTCTGGTGAGATTTAATGTTAATGAGCAATTTTCACAGTTATTAACAATCCTCACCTGGATATCAATATTAATATTGATTATTAATTTTGCATCATTCGTAACAAAACCTTCACCTCTCATCTCCTTGTTTTTAGATATCTTCCAATTACATTACTTCTCTGTAACTTTCACCTAGCTATTGTCATAACTTGTCATAATCTGTTTTAGTCCTTCTAGGTCCATCACACACCTCTAAGCTTCTCACATACAATTTGCTCAGCAGTTCAGAGCTCACAGTACACCACAGCTCCCTCATCACAAACATACCTCACTATTTATAGATTTCTGAGCCTGGATGAAATTTCAACAAAATGTGTGAATTATCTCAGAAGAACCAGAAGAAGCTGGCTCTCTGCAATGCTTTTAGTCATAATAAAACAAAAGTAATGCCTATGTTCTGGAAGTAATTTTAAATTGAGAGAGGGTAGATTTAGACCGGACATAAGGAAATACATTTCCTACAATGAGAGCGGTGAGGCACTGGAACAGGTTGCCCAGAGAAGTGGTGGAAGCTTCAGCCCTGGAATTGCTCAAGGCCAGCTTGGATGGGGCTTTGAGTAACATGATCTAGTGCAAGATGTCCCTGCTCACAGCAGGGGTTGGAATTAGATAGTCTTTAAAAGTTCCCTCCAACCCAAACCATTCTGTGTAGTGACAGGATGAGGGGTAATGACTTCACACTGAAAGAAGCAAGATTAAGATCAGACATTAGAAAGAAATTCTTCACCATGAGAAAGGAATGGCACTGGAACAGGTTGTCCAGAGAAGCTGAGGCTCCAATCATGGAAGTGTTAAAAGCCAGACTGGATAGGGCCTTGAGAAACCTTTAAGGTCTTCTCCAGCCCAAATCATTCTGTGAAGCTATGATACGCTGTTGAAATCAGAGACTTTCCAATTGCTTCCTTGAGTGCTATTTCCTTAGTTGTGTTAGAAGTGGAAAAAGTAGAAATGTGTATAACATCACATTTTAATCAGTGTACACATAAGCTTACAAGCACAGCCACAACTTCTATTTCACATGTGATGTGTAGTGCAGTAAGTTAACCTTTCTTTCCTCAGCTTTGTTGTTAATCTTTTTGTTTAAGCTTCTTTAGCCTGAATTCTGAAGCAAGTTTAATTAGCAGTGACATTGCTTTGTATTGCTCTGAAAAGGTCTTGATTGAGCTTTCCACTTATTTGTGTAACTGAAATAAAGGAAAACCCATCAAATAAAAACTGTCTTACAGCATTAGTCTCACTGTGAGGGACAGTTCCCTAAAATAATACACTTGATATCCACTCTGCTCAAAGAATTAGATGGAGGAGTGTCATCTTTCATTTAAAAAAAAATAAATAAAAGGGGAGGATAACAGCAGCAGCAGCATATCCTCTTCCTCCATCCTCTCCTCAGGCACACGTAGGTGCGTTACAATGTACATACCTAACCCCTGGCAAGGAGAAGAGATGCACATCTCTGAGGGGGCTAACCATATCCCTGTATCTTCTTTTCCACCCTGCTTCTAGAAAGGACTCTAATCAACACCTTGACAGGTACAAGGGGAAGGACAAAGGGGAAAAAGGGAAATGGGAAGAGGAGAGCTGTTCTCCACCCTTGCTGTTGACGGGTCATTGTGCCTCCAAGAAGTGCAGAAATCATGGAGTGAGGGAAAAGGAATTACAGAGGGTGGAGCCAGGGTTTCACACCCCATTCCCTGAGTTACACATGCATTTGACATGAGACTATTACTAGGTTAAGAATGAACACAGAAATTAGAACTTGGGTCACTGTCCTCCCAAGAAAACACCCTAACCATTAAGCTATACTCATTTTGCCTCCCTTCATCCTGTCTCCAAATCTATATTTGACATTGATAACCCAGGCACCAGCACAAACCCAGCACTCCCTTGGTTTTGTGTCTGGAGCCTGCATTCCTGTGAGGAGCTCAGAGAGGCACTATGGCACAGGGTGGGATTCCCTTTTTCTCTCCATGTCAGCTGCACCAGTCCAGCAGAGGTAACAGGAACAAGGGCTGGCACATTCCCTTCCATCTGTTCCTCTTTTGCAGAGACCCAGTGGACAGCGTTGTCTGGTAAGAAACCTGTGAGCAGCACCTTTTGTTGCCTCATGAGCATTTTGTTCCAATTTCAAGAAAACCAGTGGAGATGATCTGGCAAAGGACTACATCATTTTCAAGTATATACACAGTATAAAGATAAAAGTCTGAAATCTAAGAACAAGAAAGGTCTGTGGAAAAATATCAGAGTAGCCAACCAAAGCAGTGAGATTCCAGGAAAGGCTAATTACTGCCTTGTGTTATTTATTTTACACCTAAACCCACTATTTCAATCTAGAAGCACTTTCTCCCTCCTAAAAATGACAGCCGCTGTCATGGCCAGATTCAGGCTTGTATCAGGTTTCCTGGAGGAGCCTGAAGAAGCAAATCTCTGTGCTCACAAGTGGTCATAAACATGTGCTAGCAAGCACATGGCTAGTCCAAAGCTCACCTTTCTGCAAAACACAGGGAATTGGAGAATGGACCATGGTTGCATGCAAAAGTAATGAGAGTTCTGGGAAGAGCAGAATTTGTCATTCTGCTCTTAAAGCTACAAGTAGGAGGAAAATGTAGCTAAGACACACTGGGGGGGGGGGCAGTCTGGATTTACTGAGTGTTTTTTCAAATTAAATAATTTTCTCTTTTAATTTTTAATAGAGAACACTTGTAAGCTATGTTATTTTTTGGAAGTTATTTAAGTTTTAATGGTAATAATGGATTGATCAAAAAAAAAAAAGTTATGCTTTTTCTCTCTGAAGCCAACGGCTATTTCTAAATATACCATACTGCCCTGATTAGAAAGACTTGAAAAACCAAAGTTTTCGCCTTCCAGTTTACTCTGCAAAAAGGCCCTTGTTGGTAGTGTTGTGCTGGAAGACAAGGACAAAGTGAGGTTGCCTACAAATTTGAAAGTATTTTCTGATAACTGATTGATCCTGCTTGATTGATAATATCTCAGGGTGATTCTGTAAACCAGAAAATCCTGTGTTGGTCCCACACTGACCAATTACTGAGGTGTATGAGGTAGATAAATTGCTCACCTGTGTTTAAAGACTAATAGGAGAAACCCAGTCTTCAAATAAAAATGTCAAGGAGCGGAAAAACAAACATATGCCTTTGGCAAAGTGTATTTCTAAGGTGTGTGTTTCAGCATTTGAAATTTATGGTCTTGTGCAAGACTAAATATTAAATTGAGCACAAAGTGTTAGAAATATATTTATGATCTTTAATATGTTTTAGGAAAAAGTTATTACCAGTTTATTTTCCGTTGTTGTTCACGGAGGTGGTGTTACAGCTGTTTTGGGTTTTATTGTTATTGCTACATTGGAGTTTCTCTTCTCCATGGGTTAAAAGAACTTTATATTTGAGTCATTAACTCAGTTATTAGATTCTATAAAATTCATTCATTTGCTCTAATCAAATATGATACATACTTACAATATAAAGAGGTATATTCCCTCTTCTAAGGAAAGATGTAAGAAAGTGGCCTTCTATTTCTGGTTCTCTTGTGGCACAAATTCTCTAGGAAAACGTTTTTTTTTTANTTTGTTCAATGACTTACCACACCTAGGAAACATCACTTTAGTGAATTCTAGGGTTGCCTTGAAACTCTTTTGAGAATCAGCTCTTAATGCTTCTAGGAGAGCCTGAAAACATGAGACACAGTAACAACATGTGTTTAATAAAGCAAGACTAAAAGTACCTTTCATAACATTAATGGATTCTTGTTAGAAAAAAACCCCAAGATTTTGTTATCTTTATAAAATTCATTAATAAACATAATGAAGCAGCATAGCGAGCTTACTGTTATGGAACAGTAAGGTAGGAAGGTATATAAAAAAAAAAAACAGATCTAATGAGAACACATTTAGTGTCATGGTCCATTTAAATGTCAGACAGCAAGGTATTATTTCAAACATGGCCCTCAAACACCAAATGAAAGAACTCCTGGTTGCCTCTGAAGTAACTGTTAAAGATGTATGAAGCTCAGTAAGTAGTTCAGCAAAAAGAAAGACTGTTTGGGGTTCAAGAATTAACATTCCAGAGCCTGGAATTAACATTCCAGACAGTGGAAGGTGCTCAAGTCTCCTAATCATCCTTGTGGCTCTCCATTGGACTCTTTCCAGTAGGTCCCTGTCTTTCCAGGATTGTGGAGCCCGAAATTGGACACAGTATTCCAGGTGTGGTATCACCAGGGCAGAGTACAGAGGGAGTACAGAGGCCTCCCTAGGCCTGCTGGACACACTTTTCCTGATCCACCCCAGGATGCCATTGGCCCTCTTGGCCGCAAGGGCATATTATTTTCCCGTGCAGAACTTGCTGTCCA
>WBNM01024652.1:10686-53289 GCA_013399055.1 Ramphastos sulfuratus
TCTCTGCAAGATAAAACTTGTTCTGTTCTCTGCAAGATAAAACTGTTGTGAACTGTGACATTTTGAAAATTGTCAGGATGAAATGCTTGGACTCCATTGATATGTTATGTCAAGAGATGGATAGAAGACCTGTATAACGAATACAATCATTCCTCAAACACTGAGGGAGAGTGAAGAAAAATGCACATAGGAAAATCAGATTGTAAAAAGGGGAGAAACTCTCTCTAGACATCTTTTAATTATCCTCCCACATGCAAACTGTTGCCATTGTAGGCTACCTCACTACTAGTACTACCAGTTTCAGTGAGTGTGAAGGTCCGTGTGAGGTACCAACAGTTACTGGGAAACAAATTTGTAATACGGATTACTAGAAGCAAGAAGCAACCTGATGCTATAGACCATACTTTGTACTTAAAAGGTCTGTGCCCAAGGCACAGGGCAAGGCCGAGAAGTAAAACTTGCCTCCCAAGCAGCTTGGATCTTTACCTCAAGGCAAGCTGGGTGCACCAGCGGCTGAAGGGGGCCATAGCTTTTCCGGGAGCAGTCCTGGAAGGATGCCGAGCCTGGCTGGGGTCCGTGGTCCCCCGCTCACCCGGCCTCGAGGCCTGCAGTGTCGCCAGATGGGATGGAGAACAGGGCCAGTATGAGGCGAAGCTGGAAACAGCAGCAGTCCCGAGGCGGCCCTCCGCTGCTCCGGGAGCCGCAATTCCCCTCGCTCTCCAACCAAGCGGCTGAGCCCGCTGAACTACGACACCAGCGAGGCCCCACTAGGGGCAGCGGTCCCCACAGATCCCCGCTAGCTCTTTCCGTTCTGGCCGCGTTGCCGCAGCAACACCCGTACGTCGGAGGGAAGCGAGTTCCGCCCCTGACGCCGGGCCCCGCCCCCCGCCCCGTGACCTGCCCGCCCCGCCGTGCTGGCGCGTGTGCTCCGCTTCCGGGAGGAGGGTTGGGGTGTACGGCGCCGGTGAATTTGGCTGAGACAGTGGTGACATGTCCGGCAGTGGGCTCAGCTACGGCGAGCAGGGGGGAGAGGTGGCGCCCGAGCTGGGCCAGGAGGCGGCGTCCACCACGACCCCTTCGGCTCCCGCGGCCTTCGGGCTCTTCAGCAGCGACACTAAGAAGTAAGGGAGCCGGACGACGGCGGAGTGTGTGTGGGGAATGGGGGGAAGGAGGGTGGGTGTCTTGGGGGCCGGGCGAGCCTCGCTCGGGATTGTTGGTCGGGTGAGCAGTGAGCGGTACTATGGGCTTTAGGGCGGTGCTGAGCTGACAGACCCTGCCCTCAAGCACGGGAGCTGGACGGCGAGATGAGGAATGCGGCCTCAGGGCTTCTTTCTTCTGGGGAAAAGCAGCTCCAGGTGGCCACGGCAAGGAAGCAGGTGCCTCGGTTGCTCGCTTTTACTTTCTCATGACTCCATGAAAAGTTCTGCTTTCAGGTGTGCATAGCGAATGGGTAATCGGAAAAGTTTTCTTTTATGGTCTGTTTCAAAAATGCTCACAATTTTGCCTCCTTTTTTGTTCTCTCATTATACGGATGATAGTTTAATTTGCCTCCAAATGTATTAAAAGAAAAAGTGGTTAGAAGTATCTGTGGGAGTTGCAGTTTGAAATGTGGATCATGGCGGTGCGGACAGCTTGAAGTGGGTGTAAACGCTGTTGCATCTTGGTCAGATGTCAAAATGAGGAAGTACAGGAGAAAATAACCCATCCGAAGCAGACAAAACCCTTCAGCTTCTGAAGGGAAGAGTGAATTGAAAGGACAAATAATGTGTCTAAATGGAAAGATCAAGAGGTTCACTACACTGGAATTGTACCCTAGAACAAATTGGAAATCCATTCTGAGAGCAACCAATAAAAAGCACCATAAACTAAGGCCTTATGTACATTAGGAAATCAATCACTTATTCAGTTTTATTGTTCTGTGCAAAGAGAACATCCATGCTCCAGAAACCTTGACTGATATGTTTATTTTGTGCCACCAAAGTATATCGCAGTGTGAAGCCAGTGTTGCTCTAATGTGTAGCTCTGTAAGACCGCATCTGATAGGCCTCTTCAGTTTGCTAGACAAGTCACATTTCTCTTCCCCTGCTAGACCACTAAATACTTTGCTTTTTCATTCTGTTTCAGTTAAAATTTTCACTACTTTACCAATGAATGCTCCTCTTCTGATGTATCTACTGTGATTCATATTATTTTCACCCTTCTTTTCCTGTTCCCTCCTGCAGAATATAGTGTGCACTTTATTTCTTAACCATTGTTTTGCTGCTTCTTTTCCACTGAGGGGTGTACCAGCGATAATCATAATTCTCTAAATAACTCATTTAATCCTAGACTTCAAACTGTTTTATAGGTGAAATGTAGCGCTCTGCTTTGTCAGATGCAGAAGTTGACAAATTCTACCTGAGGCTGCCAAATGATCAGGGAGAAATATAGCTCTGAAGTCTTGAGATGTTTTGTACACATGTATGTATATGATTGCCTTTCAGGATGGAAGAGCCAGAATAGCTTGTCATATGTATGTATGCATTATTAATGAATTGCTTCTCTAGGCTTGCTCTTACACTTAGAGGAATGGAGAGTATATCTATCCTCTAAAGGAAGGGCTTCAGGGGAAAGCAGGCATTTATCTTTGTGCTATTTTGTAGCTGACAAACAATTTCATGTTGAAATAGGAAGCTATCTGTGATTCAAACTCGTGTGTGTAAGCTGAGGAAGAGACACTCTGCAGGGAAAATTATGAAGTTTTAGTAATGTGAAAAAACCTCTGGACTGCAAGTGAGGATTATTGGAAGAAATGCAAATTGAATTGTAGTTTGTTTGGAAAATGCTGTAGACATTTATCAAGCATATAGCACATATGTCATATAGCCCACACTGCTAGTAGCCCCAAAACTCATAGTTTGCAGGTCTTTCTTGATTGTCAGTCAGCACTGCTGAATATGATCTTAGATGTGTGTATGTCCCATGTTATTACAGTGTTTCAGTGTGAAGGAGGGTGGATGCTTCCTGACGAAACACAAAATACTCAGCAAAGGGGCAAATATATAATCTGTGGCCCAGAATGTTGCTGCAGTAACTGTTGGATCAGCGGACTGCCACTTGCCTGCTGACAGTTAATCTGAAGAATGTTGTACGGTTAAAATATAAATATCAGACTGTAAACAGTCTTTAAAAAATCCCAGTCTCTGTTTGTTTTTTTTTTTAATGCCATCTGTCATCTCCTGTTTGTAATGAAGAGGAAGTAATCCAAAATGCTTCTGAAATAAACAAATTGTTTATTAGTGTAGATTGTCTTCAGTCTTGCGGCATTTGTTTTATAGAATGGCCCATGACAGGTTGTGCACGGAGGCACAAATGAGTGTCAGTAGACTTAAATGTGAAGTCTCAAGTTGACCTAGTATGAGTTATTTATCCTGTTTTGTTTTCAGCATTTCAGTAGAAATACTCAGCCGAAGTACTTACCTTAAAGTGCTTCTGAGCATCCCTTTGTGACAAAAACCTCTTGTATTATCCTCTTGCTAGAGCTGCTTTTTATTACTGTTAGAAATATTGTTTTCAAATGAAAGTTAATGTATGTAGTATTTTCTCAACATGTTGGTGCTGTTTGGATGAAACTATTGAAAATACCTCACTGCCTCAAAACTTCTGTCATGGTGTCATCTCATCTTAAACTTGAGTAAGTGAAAAGTTTGACTGTTAGAAAATCAAGAAAGAGGAAATAGTCATTGAAATAAACAGTTGCAACCTTCTTTATATTAATGCACACACCACATGTAAGTCACGTTTCTTACTAGAGTGTGTATCCAATGCAGTGAAAAAAAATAGAAATTGTTAAAATACAGCTTTAGTCTGCTTCTATCCAATAACTGTCTAGATGTTCAGGACATAAGAAGTGAGGAAAGGAGGAGGTTTTTCTAAACTCTGTTATATAAATTATTATTAAGTACAACACATACGAAAATCTTAGATTAGAAGATTTCACAACAAATATGTGAGATTGGGGGTACCTTTTTCTTCTGATGGAAGAGGCAAATGTAACTTGTGTTTAAAAACCCTTTTGTTTAGTAAAATCATTTGAGATGCTTCAAGAGTTGGATCTTGTGTTCAGAGGATAGAAACTTCATTTTGTTAAATATTTCAATCGCTGAATAATTTAAAAGATCTTAGGTACCTGAGATGAGTCAGTCTAATCTTTCTTGTGTGGAATTTGCCCCACTGTATGGCTAGAGATACCTGTTCTTCCCCTTCCTCTTTCCCTCTTCTGCTTTTGTCACATGAACAGACATATGTAGTATTCCTTTATAGGACTTGTGTGGTAACATTTTAACAATTTGGTTTTGTTTTGAGGTAGGCAGTCTGATATGACTGTTAATTACTGTTAAATGGTTATATTCCAGGCGTAGGTCACAGAATCACAAAAATAGGGCTTGGAAGAGACCTCTGAAGATCTTCTTTTCTAAGCCCTGTGCTAGAGTAGTATCACCTAGAATAAATCACTCAAGAACGTGTCCAGGTGGGTTTTGAACGCCTCCCGAAACAGACTCCACAATCTCTCCGGGCAGCCTGTGCCAGTGCTCTGCTGTCCTCAAAGTGAAGAATTTTTACCTTTTGTCTACATGGAATCTCCTATGTTTCAGTTTGTGTCTGTTGTCTTGTCACTCTGTTCCATATATCTGTCATTCACATGATTCACACGTTTGAAAAAGAAGAGAAAGGGTCAGGTTGTATGCCACCAGAATAATGGAGTTGGTCCGCAGACAAGTGTTTGTCCTTACAGGTGTTTTCATCAGAAAGCTGGTAAGAGCCAAGGGGTCTTACAAATGTTATGGACAAGCTGAATCCATTGTGTGTACCTCAGCTTACTTCTTCATGATCTAGATTGATGGAGTCTATAAAAAACCTGCTTGGAAGCCTACAAAATAATCTGCATATTACCTAAGTCAACAGGATATTTTCATTGTTACATAGTGTACTGTTGCCCTGTATAGCGGGATGGAAAGTCTTAACTACCTTCCAACTTCTAAGAAAAGCTGGAGAGATAATTAGTAACATGAAATCCATCTTAATTGCAGATGTTAGGGTACGGTTATTGCTGCCTACAGGTAATTGCAGGTTGACAGAGAACTTCAATCTATATTAATTGAATTTTAAACAAAATTTACCAGCATGTAATATTAAAATATAACAATGATCTATACAGTGTCACCAGTAAAACTAGCTATTTTATTATATAAGTGCACAATCTTACAGGTGAATTACATGAGTAACATCAGTAGGTAGCAATTTATAAGTACAGTATTGAAGCAGATGGCAAAATTTACAACACGCATTCTCAACTTTACTGATTTGCATCTTTAAACTGTATTCCTGCCAAGCAAAATACATTTGTAATTTATTAGACCTTTTTCCTGCAGATCTGGCTTATGCATTCTGTTGAGCTATTCATCAGAAAACTCGACAGGGCTGCAAACCCTTATGGTGTGTTTTTTTTGTTTGTTTTTGTTTTTTTCCCTTTTTTTCTGAGATTTGCAAGTCTGCTGTGGAGAGGTAGTGATTTCATTAAGATACTCATTCCTCAATTCTCTGTACAAAAGACTTTTCCAAATTCTTCAGAGCTAAAAACTTACTTTGAACAGACACCAGAGATGTTCTTGGAGCCTTAAATTGATCTAGTTTTGCCCTGGCATATCCTGTTCAGCCAGTCATGGAAAGCTGCATAGACTGCCATTTGTGAAATTCTTGGAGGAGACTGCAGCCCTAATATTCAAACTTGATGCATCCACTAGCTCATTGGCACAACTTTCTTTCCCCATCTGTTACAATGGCGCTATGCCCACTAGTATGGTGATACGCCAGTTTCAGTAGGATGTACAAGCCAGCAAAGATGAATAGTTTGGATGAACTGATGATTCTACAAGATAAAATCTGAACCCTGTCATTGGATACCAGGATGGGAACTAAATGCAGTGTATGAATGTGGACATCGTGCTATTGTACAGCACTTCTGCAGATAGAATTGGTCAGATCTTAGGGGGAGTGACACATGGTGAATATGTTATTATTTCTATACACTAGTCACGAGGATGCAAACAGTGAAACTGCTGATTTGAAGACTTTTCTTTTGTAGAAACTCCTCTTCAGCATCAGGTGTGAACAATTTCAGAAGAGATCATATCCATCATTTGTATTTTCAGAGAACCTTTCTTGTTGCTGGGTGAAGTGATGTCTATAGCTACTCTACAGATAATCTTGGATTAAATCACAGTCCTCTCTAGAAAGGGTTTCAGACTGCTTTCTCATGTTCCCAGCCATATGGTTAGAGCTTTTAAAATGCTGTTTGCAGATCTGCATTAGTGGTAGTGTCAGCAGCTTACAGGTGTTTATGCACTGAATTTCTTGAGCATTGCTCAGGTTCTGTAGTTTCACTACAAGGATCTGTGAAGATGCTTTATTCAGTTTTAACTTTACACTTCCATGTATGTTTCCTCACTGAGGGGATGAGGCTGTACCTAAGCACATGAAATGAATAAAGGGGATGAGGCTGTACTCATCAAATGAGTAAAACTATGTTTCTAGTCAGGACTATAACTGGTCTGTTTGTTCCTGTGGCTCTCAGCTTTACAGGATACTATAGTCATGGTTTTCCTCACATCTGTGGTCTCTGTCCTTTAAAACTACCAAGTTTGGTTTCTGAGTAACACGTTTTTCAGATTGGAAAAATTAGGGGTGTTTGGAAAAGAAATAGATTACTTATCTCAGTTTCTCTTTAAAACATGGTACAGCTATACTCTTTGCAAAATTATCCAAGTCTCCCTTGAAGTAACAGTTAAATTCTCTGTTGGTGTTGTGGATTTGCAATAGATAAGTATAGTGTTATAATGGAAGGGGACAGCAATACTGAATAGCACCACAAGATGTCGTTCAAATAATTCATGGTATAGAATGAAACACAGTGAAACTGGGATTTAATTTCCTGCTAGAGGAAAACCCCAGATCAACATCAAAATAAACTGAAATTGCGTCATGCATTTGCTGCTACTTTAGCTTCTGTGTTGTATGTCTCGCATAAACATAGAATTCCTCTCTAGGTGTTAAATCTTGTGTAGAGTTTATACAGTTGCCTGAGCTAGAATATTTTAAGGAGTTTGCAGTGCCAGTAAAAAGTTGATTTCATTTTAAATTTTTACTTTAAAAAAAAAATTAAAAATTGGTGGGAGAACACAGGACCTTCTGTAGGACTTCACTACTACTCAGCTGCCCAGACCAGAGGTTAAGCAGCTCTGGCAGTGTGAATTTTCTGCTTCAAACCTTGTGACATTCACAGTATTCATGTGTTGGATCATTTCTGTGCCACAGGCAAAAAAAGATAAATCTAAGTATGCTGTGTTATGGCTAAAAGTATATCATCCCAAATAAAGCCTCCTATAGACTGTGAATGCAAAAACAGTGCGGTTGATACTGTAACTGAAAGTATGCAGTGGGTAGAGAAATGCATTATTAAAACTGTGTTGAATGGGACTTCTGTCACTTTCGTTCTTGTCCTATAGCAGGTGATTCAATAATATCAAAACTGATGAAGCTTGCTTCCTCCCCTGCAGTGCATTTGTTTGACGTTGTATACATCTTACTTTGCAATAGCATAATGCTTTCCTTGTATACAAAGAACCTCTGTATCACCATGAATTTATTTGTTTAAATTTCCCTTGTGCACATGTTTTGGGACACACATATGACATAAGGAATCATAATTAAATTCTATTTCATAAAACATCAGGCTGATGAACTTTGAGGAGTAAAGATTTTGTAGCTAAAGAATTATTGTTGCATTGAGAGTGGACTTCAGTTACAGTTTCAATACTTAGGAAACTTACACTTTTTGCTAAGAAAACCTTGTGATTAATGTATGGCTTTTTTCAGTAAGTGGGTACATTAGAACTGTAGCAAATGCTGACAGAGTATGGGTTTCATTTTATGGTTGCTAAAAAAAGTAAGATATAACAAATGTGTGTCTTACCGTTCTCTTAACAAAAGTTGCTAGAATGTGTAGGCACAGTGGCAAACGGTATGCCACAGGTCATGAATTAGTATTTTAGCATCATTAAAGGTTTATGATAGATCCTATGAGAAGACAAAGTAGCTGAGGCCCAGATCAATGATAGCTGATAGCTGGCTTAAACTTCAGCAGTGTACTGTTAGGCTTATCAGTGTTGGGTTTTTTTTTTTTTTTTTTTTTTGTTTTTTTTTTTACTTTTTTTCTCTCTCTACAAGTGGGTAATGTTGCTTAACAGAGTCCGAAATCCTAGTCCTAATCTGAGCAAGATGCCCTTCTAGTGATTTGTGTGCTATTAAGAGTATGGCATATTTACAGTTGTTATTTAGTTGCTGTTTGCTGTAGTCATCATGGAGAGTAATGGTTAGGGTCCTCTCTGGCTTAGAAATCCAGGCTCTTAAAATAGTTTGGTGGTATGTTCTCTTGATGGTCAAGCTCTAGGTTGTTTTTCATCCTTTATTTTTGGGCATTGGGGTGGGCCTTTTTTAAGGTTTGGGTTTTGTTCTTTTCAATGGTAGGGCGTAGAAGAATGAAAGAGAATGTGAACTGGAAAAATCTCTTGCTGATTTAAGAAAGTAAACAAAACATCTATCAGATTAGTGCTGACTGGCAGGCCTATCATAGGTCCTGTCCCCAACATCCCTGCACCTGACATCCAGAAATGGTACACAGCCGTATGAAGAAAGCAGTGCTTTGAGGCAGTGAGACAAAAGTAGTATTTATCTTAAAGGTTATGATCATAAAGTATGAAAACATAGAAGAAAGTTAGCATTAGACATAGAATAGACAGGAGGGCTTGGGCTAGATGACCTTCAGAGTGTCCTTCCACAGAACCTCAGAATGAGTAGTAGGGATTGGAAGGGACTTGCAGAAATCATGTAGTGAGCCCCACTGCTAACGCAGGTTCAGCTAGATCAGGTTGCAGAGGAACGTGTTCCAGAGAAGGAGACTCCGCAACCTGTCAGCCTATTCCAGTGCTCCAGCACCCTTAAAGAAATTTCCTCTCAATTTCAGTGAAACCTGTGTTGTAGTTTACCTGTTGCAGCTTGTCCCTGGGCACCACTGAAAAGAGCCCGTCCCCATCCTCATGACCTCCAACCTTTAAATATCTATATACATTGATAAGATCCCCACTTCTCCAGGTTAGAGAGCCCCAGGTCTCTCAGCATCTCCACATGCAAGAGATGCTCCAGTGCCCTAATCACTGTTTTAGCCCTCCATTGGGCTATTGGAACTACTCCAGTAGTTCCCTGTCCTTCTTGAACCAGGGAGCCCAGAATTGGAAAAAATACTCCAGATGTGACCTTACCAGGGTCAGGCAGAAGGGAAAGAGGACCTCCCTCAATCTACTGGCAACACTGTTCTTAATGCACTCCAGGATTAACACCCTAACATCAAACTACTAGTTCATGGTGAACTTTTTGTCCACTGGGACGCCCAGGCCCTTCTCTGCAGAGCTGATTTCCAGCAGGTCAACCCCATACCTGTACTCGTGCGTGAAGTTATTCCTCCCCAGGTCCAGGACTCAACACTTGCCCTTGTTGAACTTCAAGATGTTCTACTCTGCCCAAGTCTCCTTTATGTCTGACCTAAGTTTACCCTGCTCCAGTTTCAGACCAAGACCCTTGTGTTATTGCTACAAGCCCTTCTCGAGTGTCCTTCACCAGCCTTCCTGCAGGTCCCCCTTCAGATACTGAAATAGAGCTCTAAGGTCAGCCTTCTCTTCTCCATGCTGAACAACCCCAGTTCTTTCAGCTTGTCTTCATAGGAGAGGTCCTCCAGCTTGCCCATCATCTTCGCATCCTCTTCTGTATCTCTCTTGTGTTGCAGGCCCCACAGACAGACGTGGTACTCTAGGTGAGGTCTCACCAGAGCAGAGTGGCAGAATCACCTCTCTTGACCTGCTGGCCATGCTTCTTTTGGTTCAGCCCAGGATGTGATTTGCCTTCTGAGCTGCAAGTGCACATCATTGGCTTATGTCCAGCTTCTCATCTAACAGCACCCCCAAGTCCTTTTCTGCAGAACTGCTCTCAATTTCACCATCCGTCAACCTGTATTAATATTGAGGATTGCCCTAACCTAGGTGCAAGATTTTGCACTTTGCCTCAGCCCACCTCTCCAGCCTGTCCAGGTTCCTCTGAAGATGGGATGCCATCCAGTCTTAATGAACCACACCACTCAGCTTGGTATCATCTGCAGAGTTGCTGAGAGTGCACTCAGTTCTGCTGTCTATATCATTGATGCAGATACTGAACAGCACTGGTGCCAGTGCAGACCCTTGAGGGACACCATTTTGTCACCCATCTCCATCTGCACATTGAGCCGTTGACCTGTTGTATGTGGTTATCCAACCAATTCCTTATCTGCTGGACAGTCCACCCATCAACTCCATATCTCTGCAGTTTAAAGAGAAGGATGTTGCAGGAAACTGTATCAAAGGCTTTACAGATGTCCAGATAGATGACATCTGTTGGTCTTCTCTTGTCCACTGATATAGTTAGACCATCTTGATGATCTCTAATGCTGTCCTCCTTGACTAAGGGAAAGTCTCTAGGCTTTCTCTCATCTCCAAGGACTGGGATCCCTGAGGCTGGTCTTATCAGTAAAGATTAAAGACAAAGAAGGCGTTTGGTAACTCCACCTTCTCTGTGTCTTCTGTCACCAGGGCTCCCACCTCATTCAGCCGCATGCCCACGTTTTGCCTGGTGCCTCTCTTCCTGCTGATGTACTTGAAGCCTTTCTTGTCTTTCATATCCTTTGACACATGTACAAAATTTTAAGAGAACTTCAGCTTTCCTCGTTACAACCCTACGTATTCTGGCAACATTTCTATATTCCTCCCAAGTGGCCAATTTTCCATGTACTGTGAACTTCCATTTGAGTTTTTCCAAATTCTGCTGCTTCTGTGGATCTGTTGCTCTGTGGATCTTCCTCTGATCAACATTCTTAACAAGCGATTTAATGTCTTTGTTTTCTTTTTCCCTATCAGGAAGTCATTTCATCTCTTACTGTTAAGGAAAATGGGCTCAGAGACAACATAGTTACTCTTACAAATATTGGAGTTTTCTTCACCTGCTACTGTTGGGACCATTACTGCCATGCTTCATAAAACTCTGTATTATTCATAAAGTATCAAATGATTGTCCTTCTTGAAACCCAGTTTCACTGTTGGAGTAATAAAGCTTTGATTTCAGTCATGTGTATTACGAGCTTCAATTATTGAAACTTTTAGCAGTGAGAGGGAAAAGTATTGGTGCAGCTGGATAGTTGTTTGCATTTTCCTGAGCTCCTGCCAGGTGGACTTAAGTGATAAAGAAATTATTTGTCTAACATTGTGTACTGAAAAACTGTCACTTCAGAATAACTAATGAGTATGAATAGAGTGCAAGACTTGCATTTATGCTTTCAATTTTGATAGATTTTACTTAAGGATTGAAATTCCCTTTAATCTTGATGCTTAGAAGATGAAATTTTTTTGTACTGTACAATTAACTATATCATGAAAGACTGAAATGCATTTGCCTTTCCCATTGTTCATTGAGGCTGCTGATAAGAGTTGTTTTTGGAGGGAAATGACCTTTGAAATCTGCATAGAATATTTGTTTCTAGAGGGTAAAACAGAAAGGAGGTGGGTATCCTGTTACTTAATAAGGTTTTCTTTTTTTCTGTAGACCTCAGTTGTGGCATGCAAGCTTGTCTGAGTGCAGTGATATTTTTAACTTTTTTTTTTTAATACCATACTAAAAAATGGAACAAAATTCTACAGTTCTGGATAAAATAATTGAGATGTCTTTCACTGTTAAATCAGCTCTTAAAGGGCGAACATTTGAAGTTACACTGAAACCGTATCTAACTGTTGAGGAAGAAAAGCTTGCTGCTGCTGATTCGTATGAGTATATGGAACAATATTTTACTCTGTAAGTATCTAACACTTGCTAATTCTGGATTATAATTTACTAGGGAAAGAAAGTTTAAAAAAATAAAAAGGGGCAAAACAAACAAAAAACCCCAAGCAACCATAAACTCATGTAGCAATTTCCAGTTGGATTCATGAAGAACTTGTGGGGTTTTTCTAATTTTCTTTCAGCGCTCTTGCTGCTTTTCACATAGGAGAGCAAGGCTTACAGTATGCAGGTGTTCGTGACTTAATTTCTTTGGTTTGTGTCTTCCCTGTTTTAATTTGAAAAATAGTATATTTTCCATAAAGAGTCAGAAGTATGTATCATCATTAAATACTTCTGTCTGTGTGTTTTAATTGTTTCTATTTTTCCTTTGCATTTGTTACCCTTACTTATCCTCTGATTATGTGCTTTTGTCATCCCCAGATTCTGGGCAGCATGTACTTGAATCTTGTGCTACATAACTTCCTCTCTTTTTGCTAATTGATCTTCAAGTAGTTGTTATTCCACATTTTCTACTTTTTCACTTGAAAAGAGATTAAAAGGTAAAGAAAACAAATTGTTTAAAGTATTTTAGGTACAGCCCTAAGGCAACAAATATTTGATTTGTTATCAAAAGTACGGATATAGCACTGATGGAGAATTATGGAGTGGCTAAAAGGAGTGTGAAGATATAGAGGTGAACACCAGCATGCTTGATATGAAATCAGAAAACCAGAGAGCTTAGTGTGGTAGTGCTTTGATCCTAGGAAGCTGAGAGGAGGGCAGTTGGAAAAGGTCTGTGAAGTCACAGCATTAATGATTTTTAACAGCTGCATACTTGGTATGATGTTACAAGTACACTGGATGTTAACTACTTGCCGTGAAGACTGTGGCAAGCTGTAGACAGTAAGCTGATCTCAATAGCATGGAAAATTATGGAACAAAGTTGAGGTAAGAACTATAATTTAAAGGAGTGAAATAAGCTGTTAAATAAACATAGCAATGTAAGACTGTATATTTCTCTGAACACTTCCAGGAGTAACTAAACTCACTAAAAGCCTTTGAGTGTCATGCAGATAAGGAGTTCCCAGTGATATTTGGGCAATAGTGCTGAAACAGGTGTGGAAATCAAATAATTCCACTTTTTCATTTAAAGAGAGTACTTAAATATTTCACTGTCAAGTGAAGGCAATATCTACAATGGGACACCTGTATTATGTTGCTCCTCTATTTCATGAAACACTTGGTTTTGAAAAAAACATGTAGACTTCAATCTGAAGTTGCAAGTAGGTATCTGCATCCTGAATTTTGTATGTTTTTCTTCTGGGTTACTAGGATAAAGCGATTTTTAAAATTCTTTCCCTACTTGGTTGTGGTTCTTACATCTGTGAATTATACTGAAGTGTATGGGCAATACAGATTCCTCACTGAGAGGCAGAAAACAGATGCAGTACTGAGTCTGAAAATTGAAAGAAAATCTATACTAGAGTGACTGTATCCCTCGCAAGTAGGAAAATGCTATTTAAAGGTTTATGAAGGAAAAAATACTAACTTTTTTGTCTCGTAGCTAATTTTGGTTATGGCTTAAACCTCTTTTTTTCCTCCCCAGCTGCAATTCTGAAGGGAGTGATAAAATGGAATATATTTATCGGTTTTGCATTCACTTTTAAAATCTTACCTGGATGCAGTGAGTCTTGGTGAGGCAGTGTTAGTTTTCTACTTAACCAGCCCTCATTATGCTGTTCTTTGTATTGGTACCTAGAAAGGTGTTGATAACATGCCAGTGTTCTGGCTGCTGCTGAGTAGTGCTCCACAATACCGTATGTCTCCCCAAAATTACCCCTTGCCAGCAGGCAAGGTGTTGGGAGAGGAGGTAGCCCCAAATTGACTGAAGGGATATTCCATAATGTATGACATCTGCTCAGCAGTAAAAGCTAAAAGAAAGGAGGAGGAAGTGGTGTATTTGTTGTTATGGTGTTTGTTTTTTGGAGCAGCTGCTGTACATACTGAAGCCTTACTTCCCAGGATGTGACTGGACATTGCCTGCTGATGGGAAGTAGAGAAGAATTATTTTGCTTTGCTTTACTTCCACACATGGCCTTTGCTCTTGCCTTCATATTGACCTATGAGGTTGTTTTCATATTATTTTTTCTTCCCCACCCTGTTCTGCAGAGGAGAGTGATAGAGCAGTTTGGTAGCCATCAAGGTCAACCCACCACAGTGGATTTCTGCATTGTTCTTAAATATGTGAAGTTCTTCAGTGTGTTTGTAAACTTGGAAAGTTTTCAAAGTTCTTTGTAATATTGCAGGTTTCTCTTCTTGAGCCATCATCTGCTTCTAATTTTAGTAGTCAGGTAATCTTGGCATTACAAAAGACTGTTTGAGGTATATTTTTGGGTAAACTTTAATGTCTGTAAGTGCAGTTAAACTATGAGTTGAACTCTTTGCATCTAAAAGGCCAAGCAGAGTGAGGTTTATTATTAGTGACAACTAATGAGAAGCTGTATCTGCAGAAAAATGCCCTGATTTTGTGTGCAAATTTTATTTCAGCTTGGGTTCTACGTGTGTCTAATCATCAGGCTATCCTAATATTATGATTTGTAGAACAGATGTACTACAGACCTGAGTCTTCTAATCCTGAGGACAGAGGATAACAGTTTACAATCCATAAAGGCAGGTGAAAACAAGGTTCTGTGCTCAATTCTCATTGAAATTCAGACCATACTGGAGTCAGCTATTGCGCTTCTCAGTGATTTACATAAGCTGATGGTATATTTTAACACAAACGTGTCAGCCTCAGGCTATTACGTCTTAGCATTCACTGTGGGGAAAATGGAGGAGGAAGTCTCTTGTTAGTTCAAATCAAACTCTTACTTCAAGACTTCAGCCTTCCAGCCCGTGGCTCAGCTAACTTGAAGTTGCACAGTCTTGTGTTGTTATTGGAATCCGACAGTTTCAGTTACTGAATACTCCGTTATGTTGAGCCATCATGCTAACAAATACAATTTCAAAGAGGGAACAGTGTTTCACCTTATGCAGCTATATTGAAACAAGACTATAAAAATGGTATTCTGGTTTTATTTTTCATTTTTTCTAATTGATGCTTCACTGTGTTTCTGCCATAGAAATGAAGACCTAAAGCAAATGTTGGAAAGCAGTAAAGATTCTGCGAAACTGGATGCTATGAAAAGGATTGTTGGGGTATGTGATTAAAAAAAAAACAAACAACAAACTATTTCTTAGAGTATCTGTGGTTGTTTTTAATTATTTCTTGGATGTGAACACTGTTTTCATTTTACAGATCCTGTACCAAGTCAGTTCCTGAATCTCTTAAATGGTGTTTAAAAGCTACTGTGATGTTTTTAATACAGAATTTTGTGCAGAAATTGCTGTATTCGAATATGCAGTCATGTATTTTTTAAACACTCAAGTAACAATGCCAATGTACCTGCAAATAAGAGTTTTCAGTGGGGAGGCAAAATCTTAAAGTGACTGATTCCTTCAGAGAAGCTTCAGTTGCTATCCTAATTTAGCAGAAGGGAAACAGCAGAAATGTGCAGAAGTAAAATGACCAACTGTTTTTAGTCTTTTACTTTTATAGATTGTATAAGGATTTTTAAATTGAATGTTTTGTCTCTATATTTGACTAAGTATTTCAGATGAAGTGCGTATCCATAGAGGTGAGTAAATGATGTTTAAACCCTATAAACTAAACATCACCAGGTTGAGAAAGTTGCTTTATTTCTTCTAAGAAGTGTTAGAAGAATGTGCTACAGAGATCTGCTGAGTGTCCACTTCGCTACCTTTTTGGGGGACTTCTGCACTTCTTTCATTGTTCCTTCGGACTCCTCTGGACATGCCTTTATATTTTGCTTGCATTTTACATGGATTAATCCTGTCCAGGCATGTGCTGAAGTCAGATACAGGTTGTATCATGTGATGGTATTCTTCCTTCTGACTTTGGAGCTAGCAGTTTCTCCCTTTTTTAGGCTTTAATGATGAAGATTTTAGTCACGTTTGTTGTCATCTTCTCTTTCCCTTGATTATAGTCCTGCCAGAGACTTTTTTTGCCTGGGTAACCTATCAACTACTACTTCATAACATTTTGAATTTTTGTGTGTGTGTGTGAGTGTGGTTTTAGTTCATCTTGCCCAACGTAATAGTGAGAGTTGTTATGATTAATATCCAATTATGAATTATAAATATTAATTTCCTACTCTAAATGTTAATTATTGTTTATTAATAGTAAAAAAATAGTAAAAAAATCACCTGATTGTGTGAAATTCATTTGGTTTCTTGGTTGACAGCAAGTATTTACACGAAGTGTATTTATAGACACACAATTAAACAGTTCAAACAGTCATAACTTAGAAAATAGAAACGTGGAAACCAGGAAAATTCTAACAATGCAAAAGGCATTACTGGCTGTGGTCACGGGGTGGACCAAACACGCTTTTTCAGTGAGTAGCCCAAATATTCATGACACACTGTTTTTCTAGGTATGTTTCCTGTATAAAGACACTGCCAAAAACTGTGATTATGATCCTGAGGGTAAAATACAAAATATTGCAAGGCAGAGGGAAGGAGAGCAAACTGAGTTGCTGTAAGTTGCTGCTGCTGCAAGCACCTGTGACTTCTGAGAATAGCTTTGCTGCAGGCAGGATCCCAGTTAATAAGCTGCTAATGGGGGTAGCCACTGAGGAAATCCCCCTAATATTTTTACAGCTTTTTTTTTTCAGACTGGAAGCTTGGAGAAAGGCTGAAAGGTTTGGAGAAAAGTGGGCTTTTCAAATCGTTCCCCTGTTAAATAGAGTTTTCGGAAAAAAAAAAAACTTGCCAATAAGCACAAGTATCAGAAGTTGTGACCAATGAATTTGAAGTATCATGCCTCGTGTGGCTACACATTTATTCACAAAATGGAAGTAAGGCACATACAGGGTTGCACAATACACCTGACGTGGTGGTGCTGGGCTCCTACCCCTTAGGGCATCCTTACTGGAGCTAACCCCCTATTATTTTTCTCTGCTCCTCAACTCCTGGACTCCACAACAGGAGAAGGAACAACAGTGACCAAACTAGTCTAGCAGGATTCATGCCCAAGACAGTGAGAGTCTAGCATACAGAGATGCTGCTGCAAGAAATCATAGGCTTTGGAAATGCCACGGTTTCAGCCTATGTCAACTTACATTCTTCTGCTGTGGGAAAGATTGATGGAAAGGTGCCTACCTTTTGTTTTCTTTTTCAAATAGGTCACCATATCTTTATCTACATTTGGAAACTGTTGCAACTGAATATGTGCGTATGTGTATAGGGAAATGAGAAACTATTAAGTCAGCTTTAAGCTTCAAAGCAAGGCTTTGCTAGATTGATTTAAAAAAAAAAAAAATTTCCACTCACTTAAAAACAATGGTGTCATAAATGAGTGTGCTGTGAGCAAATGCACTCATTAGAAATGCCTGCTGTTGCTACATATTAAAGAAATACTTGTGAAGAACTGCTTTTAATTTCCTGAAAGTATACAGTACCATGAAACTAGAGTTGTGTAGTTAGCACTGATAGCTGCAGTCCTTGATGGTCTTAAGCTGAGGTAATCAGGATCAAGAGCTCTTCAGCAAGGGAAGGCAGAACTGAATCCAAGCATATAATTTCTTCTTCGCCTCCATTTAACACTTCCAGGATTTTGTCCTCTTTTATGTTCTCAGTTCTTGATTTCTTTCCCTATTCTAAGCACTATGCAATGCTGCAAAAGCACTGCTTTCCCAGATGGCAGCAGGCACCTTCTGGTTTTGGATTATTTTTTCCTTGTTTGGCTACTGCTGCTTTTCTTAAAGCAGAAACAGCCATATGGCTTGTAATGTTGACCATTACTTGGCTGCAGACAAGTGGTTTGGATATTTACTGGATCATAAGCGCTGGGCCCAGTCTTGTTCAGTATCTTTATTGATGATCTGGACCAGGGGATTAAGTCCATCATCAGTAGGTTTGCAGATTACACCAAGTTAGGAGCAGGAGTTGATCTCTTGGAAGGTAGGAGGGCCCTGCAGAGGGACTTTGACGGGCTGGATGGGTGGGCAGAGACCGACAGGATGAGATTTAAGAAGGCTAAGTGCAGGGTTCTACACAACAACCCCAAGCAACACTACAGGCTGGGGACAGAGTGGCTAGAAAGCAGCCAGGCAGAAAGGGACCTGGGATACTGGTAAATAGTGGGCTGAACATGAGCCAGCAGTGTGCCCAGGTGGCCAGGAGAGCCAATGGCATCCTGGCCTGTATCAGGAACAGTGTGGCCAGTAGGACAAGGGAGATTATTCTTCCCCTGTACTCAACACTGGTCAGGCCACACCTTGGGTACTGTGTTGAGTTCTGGGCCACTCAATTCAAGAGAGATGTTGAGGTACTGGAACGTATCCAGAGAAGGGTGACAAAGCTGGTGAAGGGCGTGGAGCACAGCCCTTTGAGGAGAGGCTGAGGGAGCTGGGGTTGTTTAGCCTGGAAAAGAGGAGGCTCAGGGGTGACCTCATTGCTGTGTACAACTACCTGAAAGGAGGTTGTAGCCAGGTGAGGGTTGGTCTTCTCCCAGGCAACCGGCAACAGAACAAGGGGACACAGTCTCAAGTTGTGGCATGGGAGGTCTAGGCTGGATATTAGGAGGAAATTCTTCACAGAGAGAGTGATTTGCCATTGGAATGGGCTGCCCAGGGAGGTGGTGGAGTTGCTGTCCCTGGAGGTGTTCAGGAAAAGACTGCATGAGGCACTTAGTACCATGGTCTAGTTAATTGGCTAGGGCTGGTTGATAGGTTGGACTGAATGATCTTGGAGGTCTCTTCCAACCTGGTTGATTCTATGATTCTGTTTTCAGTCTGTTCCATATTTTAAAGGTATTTGCTGTTATCCTATCTTTAAACAGGATGTCCTGACAGACACCTAGTTCCAACCTTTGGTTCACATAACAAGCTCAAACTGTGAGCTTTACAGGCCGAGACTGCAACCTCGCACAATTTGCAAAAGACCTTTTAGCAGTGGTGATAATATTCTTGATGTGGCACTGGTGAGGCTGCACCTGAAATGCTGTGTTCAGTTTTAAGCACCTCACCACAAGGGCATTGAGATGCTGAAGCATGTCCAAAGAAAAGCAATCAAGCCGAGGAAGGGCCTTGAACTTCAGTCTTGTGAGGAATGACTGAGGGAACTGAGGTTGTTCAGCCTTCAAAAGACGGGGCAGGGGGGAGACCTCATCACCTTCTACAAATACCTCAAAGCAGATTTGGCTGAACTGGGGGCTGGTCTCTTCTCATGTGCAACAAATGACAGTACAAGAGGAAATTGCCTCAATTTGTGCCAAGGGAGGTTCAGGTTGGACATTAGGAGTAATTTCTTCACAGAGAGGCTTATCAGGCCTTGAAATCGGCTGCCTAGGGAAGTGGTGGAGTCACCATCCCTGGAGATATTAAAAGACACGTGGATGTGTTGCTAAGGGACATTAGTGGTAGTGGCTTATCAGTAGTGGAGGGATGGCGAGCTCTAGGTGAGGGTTTGGATGTGATGAGCTCAAAAGTCTCTTCTAACCTCAACAGTTGTATGAAAGATACTTACTTGTTACCAGTCGTGTGCTTACTTTTAAAGAGTTCTCAGGAATGAGATGTGTTTTTCAGAGATGAAAGGCATCCTATATCCTTAGTATTAGAGGAAAAATGAACTCTATTGTCAAAGTATTTTTAATATGTCTCAATGAAATGCTCTATTTTCACTAATTATAGGAAGAGGATAAAGCTGTGTATACAGTAATTTTCTTGCTGCTTTTAGTAGACTTCGAGAGGCTGAACCTTCTTTTGTCCACACAGGTGTGATGGAAAGAAAATGCTGCTTATGGCCTCTTTTGCTGCCTTCTTTTTTTCCTTTATGGTGTTTCAAGAACTCTTCTTGGGAGAAGGAGATTAAGTACAGATAAAAACAAACCCATTTTGCAGATGGCAACTTTTATGAATGTAATTTCAACCGTAAGAATAGTCTAGTTTTGTTTTATCCACTCCCTCTCTTAAATGAAGATGTCTTAAGCTTGCCTTCAGCTAAAGTGTGTATACGACTTTAATGATCAACAATGTCTCTCTCTTTTTTTGTTCTTTATTTGCTTTCTCCAGTCTGTGCTATTTTTTTGTTTCTTCCCTATGTGCATACCATAAAATAATAGTGATCTCTGAAAATTACAAGCAACACTGTAGGTTTATAAATAAATTTGAAGTGGATATGGGTTTATTCTACTATATGCATGAAATCAGAATAGCTGATACTTCTAAAACATACATTGATATTACAGCAGCCAAGATATACTTGCTACTGGGTTTTGAAACTTGCCTGAACTTCTCTGGAGAGTTTTATCCCAAGGATTTCAGAGTATAAATTTAGGAAATTAATTCCTATGTCACATTTTCACAGAGAATTTAATCCGTGTTTGTCTTTCTCATGAGGAAAAAAGATTTAGTACACTCTAAAATTATGTTACCTGTATTCTGGAATGAATGTTTATGCTTGCTCAGGAACTCCAAGTATGTAAAAAAACAATTGAGGATGTCTAGGCACTGCAACAAAAACTGCATGACAGACCTTAGTCTTGGAAGGGACCATTATGTTCTTTCAGGTTAATGATCCATGGGCTAAGGAGGATTTACTCTAATCATTATGACTTAATGAATCAAAATACACTCTTTTGAAGGACCCTAAATACATATTTACATGGTACACTGGAGCTATTATGGTTGATTGGTTAAATAATGCAAGTAATGCATAGAGTCATACAGTTACAGTCTATCAAGAAGTCTAATGATCATCCCTATCTTTGAATAGTGTAACTTCCATAGTATCAAGATGAGATGACTGATAATATTTTATTCTGTGCAACTTCTCTGCACATCTTGCTACCAAGTTTTATACGACCCTGGCTTTTGTCAATCTCATATTTATTACAAAGGCCCAGACCCTAGTCCTGACAGCAGTGCTAAAACCACTTGAAACCAATACAGTGTGCTCAATTCTTAGTTTGTCACTTCTTGTGCTTCGATGCAGCTTTAATAAATAGTTTAAGATGTTGGTTAAATTGAAATGTCATGTTGTACAGCTTTTCTTAAACCCTTTTCAAAGGTTTAGGCAATAATAGTTTGAATTGCAACTTTCTTCTAACATCTTTATTCTAACCTTGTCTGAATATGCGGTTTGTCAAGGTATTGCCCAGGTTTCTGTTTTCTTGGCTGTTTTTTTTTATATGATACTAGTTCTTCCCTTTAAAATATTTTTATCAATGAAATAAACAGACCTGTGAGTTAGGAATATGAAGTTTAACCAGCTGTATAATGTAGAGTAATGGTGGAAATGTGAAATGATTATGAGCAGCGGCAACTGCAGTTGCAAAACTTGTATACCTGGGTTGGATCCCTGCATATTTGCTTGGTTTTAGTGATTTCTTCTTGGTTTTAGTGATTAATGTGAATGAACACCATTCACATTAGCTTAATGTTCATGTAAGTCCTGCTCTTGCCCATAGTTAGTGCTGCTCTGTGTATAAAGCAGCATGGTTTAACAAGCTTATGAAATAGTAGGGCTTGCAGCTTGGTATAAAGTACTGGCAAACATTCTGCTGGATTTAGATGTAAGAACTAAGAGTTGTGCAGCTGTAGTGTATACTGAAATATTTTATTTCTTCTAATGTACTTGATGTCATATAATTTTCTCAAATGGTTCATACAAAGGCTGAAGCTAAACTGGAATACTGTTATTTGTACTCTTTATTGAGACAATATTATTCTTTGGTGCTTGCCCTAGTTCAAGATTTTTCTTAGATTGGATATGAGAACTTTCTTCCTTTAAAAAAAATACAAATCACAGTGAGCTGACTGATCTTGCTTTTATTTTGTTTTCTTATTCTGTATAAACACTTTAAGACCTTTCATGTTTAACTTGCTATGGAAAGCAACCTTTGTTTTCAAAGTGCATTATCTGCATTCTTTTTTGTTGTTTTAGGGATTTTATTTGTGTGGTTTTGGGTTTGCATTTTTTTTCCCCCCTCATTGGTTCTGTCACACACCA
The DNA here is from genome assembly GCA_013399055.1 of Ramphastos sulfuratus. Lineage (NCBI taxonomy): Eukaryota > Metazoa > Chordata > Aves > Piciformes > Ramphastidae > Ramphastos > Ramphastos sulfuratus. Next base: position 32,692 of record WBNM01024652.1, read on the forward strand.
AGATTGTTCCAGGACTTAAACCCATCATGACTTATACAAGTTTTGTGTTTGTTAGGTTTTTTCAATTGTTTTCATAGTGGCACCCAAAAGGTAATTCTGTGAAGGTTTTCAGATTATCAAGTTCTTTGTTTTAAGTAGTTTTTAAAATATTAGAAATAATTTGCAGTCTGATGTGCTAAAGTCCAGTTCATTGATTCAGTCTCCAAACTTGTAACCAGCTAGTACTTATAGAAACTGAATTTGAAATACGCATCTGTAATAAAGACATATATCTTTTTCAAAACAGACCCAAACCAGAACAACACTCCAAAATTAAGTAAACAAACAAACTGACACATACTCACACCAAAATCAAACAACCAAAAAAGCAAATACCCAAAAACCCCAGACAAAACCCCAACAAACCACTCGAATGAATAATATTACTACATAATTAAGATTTGCCTTTTTTCTTTTTCTCCAGATGATTGCAAAGGGAAAAAATGCTTCTGAGCTGTTTCCTGCTGTTGTGAAGAATGTTGCCAGTAAAAATATTGAGGTATTCCTATGGCTCATTAAGCTTGCTGTTATGGAAGATCTATTTACTAAGGTTTTATCTAGTTGTATCTGACTCTAGCATGAACTATAAAATCTCTATTACTTTTAAAATAGAGTTTCTTAGGGTTTAGTTGCAGTCATGGCATTATGGCAGTGGTTCAATGTGTAAGTGAAGGAAACCTACTGGGTGGTTTGGAGGGAGGAGTAGTAACTATTTCCATGTGAAAAATAGATCAATTAGAACAAGTTTGTGGAATTGTGGTAGCTCTGAAATAAGGTGCTATAATTTACTTGAGAGATCCTGCAGCTTGCAAAATTTCAGCAGAGATTGTACTACATTGTATTTGAAAATGACTACACTGCTCTGTGCCATAGCCTACTGCTCCTGTGTCCATGCCTTTAGATGCCCTCACCCTTACTCTCCTCTTTCCCAGACCACTTCACTTATTCCCACCTAGTGCAGTTGGATCCGCTGGTATGCCTACATCTGTTCCAGTCACTATCACACAGAAACATAGTTCACATGCTGCAGTCTCTTCAATTGCTTATACCCACGTTCATGAGCCCTCTGGCCTGCAGTTCCAACCTGAATGCTGGTAGCCAGACCTTCACTTCTTTTAGGTGCTGGCCACCATGGACATAGGTGCTTTTGTGACTTGAAGTCCTATTCCAGTTGCTGGAGTTTCACTTAGCCCTCCTCACTCTGGTCTTTTTACTTGCTCATGTGTCCATGGGCCTTCCCTCCGTGGCTTAACCATAGTTGCTGGCACGTGCATGCACTTTCACACTGAACAGAAAGTACTTCATCAAGAAGAGTAGTCAAAATTGAATTTAATAGGAAAACAGAACAGACTGTACTGATGAGGTGCAAGGCGTGAAAGGGTAGGTGTACCAACCATCTAACTGTTTAAATACGACCATATTTTTTTATCTGCTTATGTCTCTTTTTTTCCCCCAACATGTTCCTCCCTAGGTCACATAGCTTATCAAGGTTATTTTAGGTGACAAGTTTAGGTCATAATGCTGCTATACTTACAGCTGTCACTCTAAACAGTTCTGGGTCTCGGAAAGCTTTATCACTCCAGTCCTTAGGATGCTTTTGAAATGGTGAGAAATTATTTGGTTTAGTCAGATTCTTGGTGCGTTGATCCTGGTGGTATCTTCTGAAAATGTTTTGCCAAACTTTCCCTATCCTTAAGATTTCTTCAATGAATCTGTCTGTACAATTTGCTACAGTGCAGTAGCATAAAATACATCAGCTCATCTGAGTGACTTTGTATTTGAGTTACTCTCCTGCCCAGAAATGGCTGTTGTTTTGCTTTGTGCAGGTTTTTTTTCGTTTGGTTGTTTGGTTTTTTTTTTTTCATTCGGCGCTGAATGCTCTGATACAGGGAAATGGGGGTGAAGAAGCCATAGAACATGTTCATTTGTTTGAAGAGAAGCAGAGGGCATTTTATTGTTCACAGAACTGCTTTGTGATTTTTGTTTTTATGAGTACGTGCTGACCTCAGTTTGATTGTGTGCATTGTGTCATGGATAGTAAGAATACAAAAAGTGACCTAATAAATAATTGGTGGTATAGAACAAAAATAAGTCTTGGTCAATAACTCATGGCGTTTGATGTGCTTATATTGATAAACTAATTAAACAAATCTGCTTGTGTTCCTCAAGCCTAATGTGCCCCTGTTATGATTAGTTTTATAGAAGGGAGCATTTTAGCATTGAATAAAGGTAAATGGTAAAAGAACGGTGTAGTCACGAAGCTCTGAGTGCTTCCATTTCTAGTCACAGAGTGGTTTCAAGGAAAGGAGGCTTTCTTTGCACACCTGCAGTCATTCAGTGCATAGGCCTCTTGTGGTCAATGTTGATTGCTGCTTGTCTATAGCTGAACAACAAATAATTTAGTATAGTATAACCTTCTGTGATTTAATATTATGCTTTTTACCAGAATTGACGCAAACATACATCTTGTGATAGTGACAGTAATTATAGCACAGCTGCAGTTGAGGGTCTTTCACAATTTTCCATTATAAAACCCCAATAGTTGCTTTACGGTTCAAATGTAAAAAATGTTTTCAGTGTTTCCTAGGCATACAGTGGCCATGAGGCAGTAAAGGGAACTAAACTGAATACCTTCCTCCCCCAAAATCATACAGAGTTGGGTATTATTTTTTCAGTCTTCGAACATTGTGTCCTTGTATTTGCTACAGCTTTTGAATGCTTGTAGTAAGGCAAAGGTAGGGCTAATACTGTTTGCATTTCTCCAAGACATAGTCAGAAATGTTCTTTTAATCAGATTTAAGTAGTGTAAGTTAAACACTTTAGCAGGAAGTTATATTCTCTTTCCAAATGTATTAATTTATTTCCAGTTTCAGGGTAAAGTAAAACGGGCTTGTTCAAACCTTTGGCTATTGCAGTTTAACCCACTTCCCATAAGAAGAAAAAATGAGCAGTAGTGAGTGGTCGCCACGTTTCAACTTCTTGTATTATTCAAAGCTGTATTTACTAGTTGATGATAAAATAAAGCAGCATTATTAGCCTTCTGACTATGTTGTTAATTAGGTAGTGTTGTGGTGCCTCAGGGAGTTTCTATTTGAAAGAATTACAGCAAATCGTAAGACACTTCAAAAATATGTATTCCAGTGACAGATTACCGTTTTCTTCAAAGAAGAAAACATTGTTGAAAATGTACAGTCTAGGACTTTCTAAATTACATAACTAAAAAACTTTCTGATTAAAAAAAACTTTCTGACGGCCATTCTGTTTTTCTTTCCAGATAAAAAAGCTTGTATATGTTTATCTGATGCGTTACGCAGAGGAGCAGCAAGATCTAGCGTTACTGTCCATCAGTACTTTCCAGCGTGCTTTAAAAGTGAGTGACTACTAAACTTTTCATTCAGAATTATTATTATGAGCTGATATCATACAACAAAATAATAATAATTAAAAAATCCATGTAAATGTAGTCTGGTAAACCAAAGCATGCAAATATCTGTTTGATAAACTAGTTTCAGGTTAAGTCAAACTTCATCAGGCAGATACAATGACTTCACTAAAGAGCATCAACAGATTGGTGCTTTCAAATTCATGTGCATAGTATTTCATTTCTGGAGCGCGTTTTCTCTTTCCAAGGTGGCTTCTGTATGCAGAAGACTCTGTTGTTACCCTGAACTTGCTGTCTTCCTTTTAGTTTGTGTAAAAGATTTTTGTGTGCAACAGAAAATCGGATAAGGTAGTAGTACCTGAATATTCAGTGTGCTGTGTGCATACTACATTTTTTTTATCGAAAACTCTGAAGAAAGAGAATTTTGTGCAGTTTCATTTCAAATTCAGATCACAATGTGCAATGGGATTAAAGATTAGCATTGCCTTTTAAGTGTGACTGTGCAGAAAATAAATATTTATCAAATATCTATCCATGAATTTGTCCACTTTTTGTAAAAGCTTTTTTTTTTTTTTTTCTTCCTGTGTTTTTATAAGGCTACTTTAGGTTCATAGTTTGTTGTGTCTCTGTCGTGGCCCAGACCTTGCATCTTGTTGGAAAACGCTGAATCGAAGCACCACAGTTGTGCAAAATAGGAACATCCCACAATTAGCTAAAGAGCTTTCTGCCGTTCTCCAGCCAGCTTTTAATCTCAGTTTTACCTTCACTATCTGTGACTGCCGTGAAAAGCTACAATTAAAATTACTTTGTATCATATCTTTTTAATGAGATAGGTATAAAGCAAACACTTCTCATGGTATACCTTTTCAAAAAGCTGTTTATAATAGGAACAAAAGGAGACAGAGTAACACTGATGTTGTGACTCGATAACTCAAAAAGAAGTGGTGTTGTGGCAAGGAGTTAGACTCCAAGCTATCTGAGATTTTAAGCAACTACAGAAATTCTTAAGCCTGCTGGTAGATAAACAAATGTAATTAATTCTTTGACTTCATTTTTTGTAATGATTTGTTTCTAATTATGTAATGAAAATTACAGTTTGGCTTTGCGTGGAGATTTCTCCCCATTTATTAAGAACTTTTCAGGGCATTTAAACTTGTGTGACTGGCGGTGAACTTCACAGTCTGAGAACAAGTCATTTTTCCAAAAGCTGTCAAGTTCAGTGTTTTTTTAATTCAGATATTTACTACTTGGAAGCTGCAAAGATGTAGGAACTTTGAGAGTTTATCGAAACTCATCATTAAGTAATACCAGTCTTAAACTCCATAATACCAAGTCTATTTTTGGGAGAAATGTTGTTTGGGAAATTCCTTTCTTGAAGACAATATAGTCAATTAATGCTACTGCTATTTCAGTTTGCTAGATTGTAGAGGATATAGTCCTTGGTTAAGCAGCTTTTTTCCCATGTGTCTGAAAACAATGATTAGTAGATGTGATTTTTCCAAGCTAACACTACCATTGTAAAAGGGGAGCAAGTATTGAGATAAGAGAGGGTAGGAAGTGGAAGAAAACCTCAAAATATTTAGCTTGATGTTTTGACATATTCTTAAGAAAATTCATTTTTGTTTCTGGCTTCAGTTGTTACTGTCTTGCAGTAGAGAATAAAATGTATGTGCCAAGAACTTGAGTGAGAGTGTTGCAACTGAACCACATTTGCATTTGACTATACTTCTAATTAAGTAATAAAACTGAGCTAAGTTTGTTTTTCAGAACACCTGAATTCCATTTGGATTGTGGAAAGTGGTTTTAAATTAAACATTAATTTCTTTTATCCATCATTCCTATATTTTCCTTGACAAAGTGTATTATGTTACTGTTTTCCTTTGCCATATTTCCACATCTTCACAATGTTTGGTTTTTTTCTTACTTTTTACTTTTTTCAGTTGAAAATTTCTTTTGTGAAGTCAGATACGTTTTTGTATTAACGTTGCCTCAGTATAACTGATAGTTAGATTTACATGTTTTAATGTGTGATCACTAATTACAGTAGACATTACAGAGAATTTAATGATGTGTTTCTGCACTTACTTTATTTCTTCCGTCCTCTTCTATTCTTTAGGATCCTAATCAGTTAATTCGTGCAAGTGCTTTAAGAGTTCTATCCAGTATCCGTGTTCCAATTATTGTTCCTATTATGATGCTTGCTATTAAGGAAGCCTCTTCTGATTTATCTCCTTATGTGAGGAAGAACGCAGCCCATGCGATCCAAAAACTGTACAGGTAAATTATTCTATCAAATACCAAAAAGCAATTTTAAGGTAGTTGTGGCTGTGTTTATTAAGACTACTGGGGGGATGTGTGTCTCACATAGATCTATTTTTTTAAGATGTATGAAGAGTATGTAGACATTTCATGACTCATGATTTGTTTGGAACTCAGACAAGTCTGTTGCTTGCTAGAATAATAGGATGGATATGAAGAGACACAAGATGAAACCGAATCACCATGTTTAGTTTTTAATATACCAGTTAATTGTCATGTGTGTACCAACTACTTTGATAGGTATTCTCAAAATCAAAGGTTTCTCTGTTCAACTTCTGTAACTTTCATACCAAAGCATTTGTTGTGGTTTGCAGTACAGGTGACAAATGAATACTAATCTGTTGAAATGTTATCTATACAAATCTAAATCTTTCAAGTCTTCCAATTCCCTCTTTAGAAATTCTTGTTGTGGAAGAGTTCTTATCAAGAGGTAGGTGCTGGTTTACACAGGTGTGGGCAACAGAAACTGTGCCTTTCCTATGTAAGGGCAGGCATTTATTCTACTACTTATTTCCCTTTTATTTCATCTATACCAAAGAAAGGAGAGCAAGAGGTGTAAATGGGTTCCAGATTATGTAGCAGGAGTCTACTGCAGTCCCATCCCCTCTTAAATCAATCAGTAGTGAAACTGAGTAAGTATTCATAATAGGCACATACACCACACATGCATGCACCCAGCTATACAAAATCAGCACAGACAGAAATCTGCACCAGTAGCCTTATCCATTTGCACTCTTAAGCTGATCAGGATGCAGGCCCATTAGTGAACTTAGGTATGTACAATGTGGATAGTAATGATGCTAAATAGCTCAGTCTTTCAAGTAACAGTCTCCCCTGTTGTTGCCACGGGCACACTGTTTGCAGCCTCCCAGCACTTACTGTTACACAACCCCTCAGTCAAACAGAGACATGCCTCCACTCTTTCACTCAAAACACTATAAATCCCACAGTGGCTGAATTTAGACATTCAAGACTATGCAGTAATGGGTCCTTATGTGGCCTCATCTCCAGTTGTCTCCCACTGGGTGGAGAGAAAGATGGGACAGAAACAGAGACTGAGACAAACAAACAAGTATCTCAGTCAACCTCTAGAATTCAGTCTCTCTAATACTTGACCTGGATGCCTTCATCCCTGGGACACATACATGTCCATTCCAGGCCTACAGCACCACTTCAATACCTGGCTTCTGAAGCTGGGCTTGATAGCCTATTCTCTAGTAATCAAATGTTGACACGAGTGCTTGCTTTGGTTGCTGGTACTGTAGTTGTTTGGGTCCCTTGTGGAGCTCAGACCTCCATATTATACATGCATGCAGAATTTACTGGCTTTCCCAGTAAAATAGTTAAAAATAGAATTAATCAGAAGACAGAACTGGTTGTAATCATTGAGTGCAGAACAAGGTCAGACAAGTGTGCTGAGCAGCAAACTGTTTGCATACAACTGGCTTCTTTTATGCATACGTCCCTCTGTTTTCTTATACTTGTTCCACTTGCTTCACATGAAGTGATCTTGTGATTCCATTCCTTGCCTTTCATTTCTCCCATAAGGATCCTGTTCTAAGTCTTGCGCAATCTCAAAACAGCTTTGCTGGCATCTTGTAGAAAGTCTCATAGCTCTGTAGCTAGTAACACACCAGAATCTGAAAGGTGCTTTGTAGAGGCAGCTCTCTGAAGAGCCTCAGCAGGGATTGCTTTGTTCTGGTGGTGGTACTTTTTGGCTGATTTTTTTTTGTTGTTGTTGTTGGGGTTTTTTTGTTTGGTGGTGCGTTTTTGTTTGTTTTTTGTTTTGAGGTGTTTTCATTGTGTTGGGTGTGGGGTTTTGTTTGTTCAGCTTTTGTTGTTGGTTTGTTTTTTTGTTTGTAATTTCTGTTGTTTGGTTTTTGTGGTTTGTGTTTTGGGTTTTTTGTTTTGGATTTTTTTTGTAATAACTGAAGACTCTCGTATCATGGTGCTGGGAGTAGCTGGCTAAAGATAGTAATGAAGTTTCCCTCACCTCTGTACTCCTTAGTGTGCAGACAAACCTTTTATCACATAACCTAGATAACGGGGAATAGATTTTAAGTCCTTGTTTAATATTTCAGTAGTTTATTTTTTGTTAGCATCTGGATCTAACGCATAAGACACTTAGCTTGAATTATTCTCTGTACGCAGCATATTCTTTGATTTCATGATAATTCCAAAGCAGTAATGGTCTGTTAGTGTCAGCTAGGCAGGGCAGTGTCTGGGTAGTGGGCTGCTTCATGGAATTCTACCTTCAATTGGTACTTCCATTTCTTCTCTTCATTACAGACAAAGTTTATTTTACTAATTCAGATTAAAGAATTTATTGATGATTGGTGGAGAGCTGGAAGGCTCTAAAATCTGACTTGGTTACTGAGAGACATTTTATCCATCTTTCAATAATCTCCATATATGACTGCATGTTCATATTTAACTTGTATTCTTTCTGACTTCATGTTCATGTGGTATCCTATGCAAGATTTTTAAATCATCCTTGCAAATATCATAAAAAGTCATTTTTAATGGTAAAAAATATAGCATGTGATTAAAAAAACTGTACAGTCTTGAGAAGCTGGCCTCACTCCTTTCTAGTTTCTGTGAATTCCTGGCCAGTAGTAAAATGGACATCTAGTTCACACAGCAAGGGAAAATTAATGAAACTAGTGTTCTATGAAAGTTGCTAGTGGTTTAGAGGGCCTGTACATCTGTCAAGTTTTCACTTCATGCAAGTGTCCTAGACATTATAATACAAGTCTTTAGATTACTATGGCTTTAAATTCCACCATACCTGAACTAAAATGAGCTTCATGATTATTTGCAAGTGGACTTGTAGCTAACAGTTGTGTCCTTGATAGTAAGATTTGGTAACTACTTCTAGAAAGCATGTGGCCTTTTACTGTCCCATTTTCAGAATTTACTTCTACAAATGCGTAGGACTAATTTACTGAAGGACAAAAGGAAAGATTTTTCTGGATCACTTGAAGAACCAGCAGTACTGGGAATCAGTGAAGAGGTTGTCAAGTTAACCTGTTTACAGGCAGGCTCATCTGAGTTGCCTGCAAATATGAATCTTTAAGAGATAGTCTCAGCAGGTGTTTCAGCAGGAATCACAACTGATAGCTCCACAACTTAGTGGTACAAATTATATACCGGTGGCAAGGCTGTCACCTATTTGTAATGAATAAGTAATTTGAGAAGACTCATTTTACAGTTGGTTAAAATCAAAATTTTGGAGAGGATGGACTTTTGATGTTAAGATCAGTCAACATTTTTTTTATACTCTCCTACATCTAATTGTCTTCTGTGAACGTTTGAGTAAGAAGTAGTAATAATTTATTCCAAGTTGTGCTTGCATGCTCCATTTAGTGTTTGGCTTCAGTGACTTCTCTACCTGCTTGATAGTCGTGTAGTGCATTTAGTGCTCCAGTTGGAGTTCTGGATCCAGGTTCAATATTCCAATCTTCCTTGCGTTTAGTGTCATGGTGTTTGGATAGATGTCTGACCTAGAAGAGCTTGGTCATTATTGATTCAGTCAATCCTGACAGCAGGAAGCTTACATATCAAACAGAAAAGATTCCAGGCGTAATGTGAACAGCAACATTTGTGCCCAGTGCAATCACCATTGCCAGATACATTGAGTAATTTTATCATTAAAAATGTTGGACCTGTTGCTTATTTCACTTAGAATATATTTCAAAGCTGTTAATATCATCTATCAGTAGAAGATTCTCTTGTATGCTTACACCTACTTGCAGCAAGATACGGAAAAGGGCTTCTAAAAAGCTCCATTACTAGTGTTAATAGATTACATGCTACTACTAATAGATACCATAATGAGGAGTGTATCACTTTGAGTGCTTTAGCCTGTTCTTTTATTTTAGCTCCAAAAATGCTGCCATGCTTATCTAAAACCTCAGGAAGGAAGATTGGAAGGAATCTTTATTCAGTTATCAGAGCCCTTATGGAAGATTTTCATCATATAATGAAACAGGCATTCATATTTTTATTAAGAAAGTACTCAATTTTCTATTTATATTTTTGTGCCAGTTTTGAAGATTTAAAGTAAGACCTATTAGAAAGACGTATGCCTTCTCCCCTGAAGGTTTCTATCCTTGGCAGCAGATTCAGCAAAACCCTTTTGACAAACATAGAAGTTGAAAGAGAAGGTTATCGTAAAAGTACATACAGAACAATGTGCTTATGCTGCTGGTGGCTTCTCACAAAGTTTTTTTTTTATCCATTGAGCATGTTCTAGTATTGCTATTGGTGGAGCCTTAGCAAAGTAGTATGCATCTAGATCTCAGTTTGTGACTCGGTAGTGGGAAAGGGTATACTGTGCATTATGGCAGTTCATCAGTCAGTATTAAAACTGAAATGTACAATAATGACCAAATTCTTATTTACCTGTAATTGTAACCATGCTGAAATTACTTTTCAAAGGCATAGCGCTGTATTTCTCTATAACTCTTTATACTTTTCTCTTTTTATTTTCTTCTGCCTTGGCTTTGAATTCTTCCATGCTCTATAGATCCATGATGAAGAAGCAACTGGAACGAAAAGTTCATCCTTAGCTACCTAAGAATCAAGTTGGACAATAATCGATGTTTCTGTTTAAATTTTTATGTCCTTTTGGAATATGAAGACACTTTAGTGCAGTGTCTAAATGTTTTGCCTTAGTGAAGTTAACAAAATATTTTACTCGAAGTGTTGTTTTGATAATTAGATAAGAAAAGTATGATTCTGCCTTGTTGTGATGCTCATTCACTGAACGAATTCATTCTGAAATTCCCTTCTGCAAAAGCAGGGAGATCCTTAAGACTTAACATCTAAAGCTCAGTCAAATTCTTGGTAATGGACTGTCTTGTATTAATGCTTCTTAAGCTCATAACAATTTTAGGATATAAGTATTAAGATTCTTACAGAACACACATTAATATAACATAAGGACAGTCTTTATAATTTTATAGTACTTCAGTTCTGTGTTCCATGATTAATTTTGTTTTCAGCCAAGTTCTTTTACAATCTGTTCTTTGGAATATTTTATTTTTCTTAAAGTGGTTTCTTCAAAGCTCTTGGTTCCCATCTTCTGTTTAAAGGTGAACATGCCCTCTTTTAATTTGGTTGTGTCTGACCAGATGTATAAAAAGAAATATTTATTTTTCTTTCTAGTCTGGATCCAGAGCAAAAGGAAATGTTAATTGAAGTGATAGAAAAGCTTTTGAAGGATAGAAGTACGGTAAGAAACTGTATTCTATTACATAATTTTTTTAACGTTTATTTTTTACATCATAAACTTTCTTCCTAACCCTTGCTGATGTGGTTTTGTGTTTTTAAATAGAAGTATCACTGCACATTTGTGCACTGTGCTGTCATGGTAATAATGACCATCTCCTGCAATAAAAATGATAACTTTACTTACATCGTAGGTATTCTTAATCAGTTTTTGTTAGCACATTTTTAATGTATGCTTCTTAAACCTAATTTTGAAATTAAAAAATTACATAATTACATGAATCAGTGTACAAGTGCTATGTAGAAATTGAGAAATTAGGTCATTTCAATTTGTTGTGATACTGCAAGAATGAATTACTTCTGTGTGATGCACTGTCTGCCTGTTGCCACCGGTCTGCTTTGTAGTGTGTACAACTGTTAAACGTTGCCACTTGTCGCCCACTGGTTTGTTATCACAAATATCCCTACTTCCACTATGATGAGTAAAAACCGATGTCCTGGGACAAACACTCCTGTTGTATTTTGCTTACCTGATATACATACAGATATTCCTCCACTAATTCCTGGACAGCTCACAATGGTCACACACTTTATCCTTCCTTCACCCTACAAGTAAGTTCCCCAAATTTAAGCCAGAAAGGTAATTGAGCAAAGAGTCAAAGTTAGGCTTCAAATGGAGAAAGAGTTGTAAATTAAAATGTTGTCTTATTTTTCTTGTTCAGGTTAGTAATTTAGTGAATGTAATCTTTTTTGAGTGAAATAAAGTATTATGGGGTACCAGATAGTGTGTTCATCCTTCTTCAATTTACCAAGTCTTTTTGTGACACACGGGAATATGTTGTCTGCTGTTCTAGCACAGTCCAACTGTGTTTTAAACATAAATAGTGCTGGTCTCTAAAAGACATCTTGCAACTTCCACTGAAGGGTTACTGAAGGAGAGTGTCAGAGCTTAATGGCTCAGCAGACAGTAAATCAGTTAGTTCTCCTCGCTGCATCTATGCTTGACCTGTACTCATCTGTCAGGCCTTTGTGCTTCTGTGGTGTTGCCCCCCCAGTGGTTCTTTGTATTTTCTTTTCATGGTTCATGCTCTTGGTGTGCATGCAATCTGTGAACGTGAGATTAGATTCTTTATACCTGTGGAGGCAAAAAGGGCTGAAAAGCTGCCTTTGTTTCTTTTTTATTCTGATGGAAGGAAAAGAAAATCCGTGACATTTCATTCTCTTTCCTAGTCCTTATTGCTTTAGTAAATGGCAAGTTATCTAACAACTAGTCATTTTACACATTTACTTTAACAAAATGTTAGAGGAAAAAAGTATGAAGTATGTTTGGAGCTTGTTTTCCCCCAGCATGCTGATCTTGGCACTTGGGAGTTAGTTATAATATTCTTTACTTAGTATGTTCCAGAATTCAGGCTGTGACGCTGAACAATGGACACCGTTTATGAAGATACTAGCTGAAGCTATAGTCAAAGTCATGCTATTTTGTCAGCACACTAAAGAAACTAAGAATGATGGTCTGGAATTTGGTCTTCTGGACATTTCTCGAAGCAGTATGATTAATTAATTGCTGCAGGTTTTTTGTTGTCCTGATACCTCTTGTTCTGTGCCCTACTTAGCAAGACCTGTGTCCAGACTAGGCTGAAACACCTCAGCTTCAGAAGTTTTTACTTTTTCAAGAATTACAGAATCACAGAAACATTCCAGTTGGAAAAGACCCTCAGGATCACAAAGTCCAACCAATATTAAGGTTCACCCTAAACTATATTCCTAAGCACCACATCCAAACAAGTGCTACAGAAAACTATTATAAAAAAAAAAAGGAATCATAAAAATCTATCTTCTGGACTTTCTGAATGAAAACCCAAGTATTAATATGTGCTCTTTTATCCCACACTCCACAAGTGAGTTGGTCTCTCTTTAGTTCTTGATAGTTTTGGGAAAACCAGCGTAGCATGGAAAAGTTTCACCTTAGGCAGTTATCTTTTGTCATGTTCCATGAAAGTTCCCAGGTGGCCTTCACAATTACTAACATAACCACATGGTGCACAAATGTTTTATTTGCAGGTAACACCAATCTGAATAAGCTTATTTTTTGCCTCTGTTTGGGGAACATAGCAATTTGTTCACACTGAAGAAAGTGCCACTTGTAGCTGCTTTTAATATTGGTGAAGGTATAGCATACATAGCTTTAGTTTGGCCACTTTTAAAGTCTTGTTTGTTTGAACACTCTTTTTATTCTCTAAGGGAAGCTGAATTTCACACACCTCAAAGGAAAAGCTCCTTCTACGTACACAAAGATACAAAAGCTTTTAGAAAATGACTTGCAGTCTTTGTGAAGTTGAGTTTGCTGAAACAAATTCTAGAAATGCATCCAAGCTCTAGAATAGCATTGTGCCGTAGCCTGATGAAACGCATGTCTTTGATTTAATATATTTCTCAGTTTTTTGTAGCTTGCATTGCTTGCTGGGCAGTTGGCCTGAAATTTGTAGAGTGATATTCTGTTTATCTTTTTCTGGCAGCTGACCTCCATGCAGACACTCCCACAACTGGTCCCCTATGCCCTGGTGGGATGGGATGGAAAATTGAGAGAAAAAGGCAAAAACCCCATGGGTTGAAATAAGGAGAGGTTAATGAAATAGCCCAAAGAGAGAATTTAAAATAAACCAAACCAACAAAACTAAGGAAAAACAATAATACTGATTAGATGGTATAGAAAACAAGTGACGCAAAATGCTGAACAGTGGCATCAACCCCTTTGTCTAACCTGCCCCATGGATGCCATGTGTTTACTTGAAACACTTGAGCTTGCCTGGACCAACCCTTCCTTAAAGCAGGGATGATGTCAGTATGATATCAAATATGCCACTGGTTGGCTCTAGGGGCTATCTTTGCTGTGGCTCCTCTCAGCTTCTTGGAGGGTGGGTGGGGTGGAGGTGTGGAATTAACTATATCCTAGCCAAACCCACAACAGGTGGTAATGTGTAACTTGAACCTCAAGTGTTTACTTGGCAATAATCTTTGAATTCCTTCACTGTAAATGTACAGATTTGTTCTCTTCTGTCAACATTAGTTATCATCTCCTGATAGTTTTAATCTAAGGTCAGCAGATCAGTTTGTGAATGTGATGGCATTTCCATTAAATAGTGTCCTTACCAGAGTGGAAGATTTGTAGTGACTTTGGGAATTGTCAAACATCAGCAGTTCTCCATGTTTTCGCCTTGATAGAAATGTCAGATTGCTTTTGGCATTTCTTTGTACTTGAGGGCTGACAATCCTCATATTGTGTGCATTTAAGGCATGCATACAGCGCACTCATTGTATATAGTAACTGGATGTGGGAAAATTCATCATGTGATCTGTTTCGGGTTTTGTTCGTGTTCCATTTGTTTGAGACATGTTTAGAGGGAGAATGTGATTTATTAATGTTAATGATGTATGCAACAGTTAAATGTTGTTGAAGTTATATTTGCAACTTCACTTTATTGAATTAAGAGTAAAAGCTTATTCTTCTGTACTCATTTGAGTTCAAACAGGATTTTTGAAACTTAGTGACATGATCTTTACATTAAAGTGGGACGATTAGCTGTTAATCATAGACATCTCTAAATTCATGTAAATCAGATCTTTTATTTTTTTTCCTAGAAAGAACACGCTATTCTGAATTATTAATGCTGTTTATGTTGCACAGAAAAGACACAGTATATTTATATTAGTCACAGTAATTTTACATTTGAAATAACAAGAAACTGTCTAGATGGGAATTTTAATACAGTAAAATTAAGTCATTTTATCAGTCTATACAAAATGTCTCAATAACTAGTAAATTTTAATATAAGCTGAAATAAGCAAAATTTAAAGTGAGATCAGACCTTAACCTAGGACTTCATTAAAATTTCTGGTGAGATAAATGAAAGATCACACTACTCCTTAAGTGACTTAACATGAAGATTCAATTAAAAGATGAACTCTCAGTTAATTTAAGATGCTAAATTATCAAGTGCAAACCATCATTAACACACCCTCAAGGATAGCCAACAGAGAATTAGAGTGTATCAAAAAAGCTGTGCTTTGGGTCTATGTAATTTTTAGAAGGCTATTTACAAGTATTTTTATTGCAGAAGCTTAAGAAACTCCTGGCTACATTTTCACCCTTGCTTTCCAGAAAAAATTACCTGTGGCTTTGATAAGTGGGTACAACAGCATGAGTGCCTGCTTCTTTTGTTTTTCTAGTAATTGTAGATAATTGAGCAGCTGGTATAATTTTATGTAGAAAGGAAGTTAAAAGCATGTGTATATTTTATGATAAATTGATTTTTCTCAGAAACTAGTTAGTCATATAGTCATAGGTGAAATCGTAACTGCGTAGTTAGAGGAAGCTAATTCACTGTTTTCCTTTTGGTTGATTATGTGTTGCCTCACTGCATTTTTCTCCATTCTCTTAGCAAGCCTGATGACCTGGCTTTAGGCAGCATTTAAGGTTGGGCTTGTTTTGCTTAAGTTTCTTTTGGCATGCTGTGAAGCACTGTGGAATTGCGGGATGTTCCTAGCCTTTATACTTACAACTCTGTAAAAAAAAAAATCAAGTTTATTAATGATAATTGTGTTACAGCATTTAACAAAAAATACCCATGATGATACTGAAAGCAATCATGTCTGTTTGTCCAAACTTGTAGAGCAAAAAGAACTTGTGACTTGCATTCTTCAGTCCAAACCAGTGTCCCAAAATGTATCTAAAGCTGCACCTGCAGAAAAAAATCAAAATATGCTTTTGTAGCTGGGATGTAGTTGATGGGATGCTGGGCATATTAAAAATGTCCCAATTTATTGGAGGCCTCTGTCTTTAACTTCGATGTGATTTTTGCTTGCTGTTATAAGTAAATAAGATTTATAATGTTTTCGAGGACATACAAACGTATGTGCTGCATGATATAATGTTTTTTTTTCACCCTCATCCAGAGAATGAGGTCAGTATGTGGCTATATACATTTTGTACAGTTTCCTAGCTGTTGCTGTTACAGCTTCTGATCTGGGACCAGGTAGTATATAGAGTGCATCATAGCTTTTAACATTCTTCTGTTTTAGAAGATTTCAGAGATAATTATCAAAACATATTGGTCAGACTTGCAGATGCTTATTGATTCCTAAGTATAATCTGCTCATGTGGTGTCCCCCAGAAATCTCTGCTGCGCAGTAATATGGGAAGGTATATGAGAAGCAATAAAGTGAGGTTTTAGGTGAAAGCTGGCAGTAAATTAGCTTATTACGTGGAACCTGTTAATTGAAAATTATGATTTGGACTCTGTTCCGAAGCTCAGTTTTCCTTTGGCTTCTGCCTAAATAACTCTTTTTTCTTTCTTGAATGAGAGTATTTTAATCACATTAAATTACTTCTAATATTTAAACACATTTATTATTCCATTGTCATGTGTGGAATGAAATGACTTTATGTAAGTGTATGAGTACTGAGATTTCTTTTACAAACTTCATGGTGAGTAGGTGAAGTGCAGATTCTTGCAACGTGAGATGCCTTAGATGGGAAAATGATCCTAGGAATTGATGACAACTTTGCAATGAACGTCTTGATCTTTTAAACTGAAGCAGTGTATTTGAGGATAATGAGTAAAGGAACTAGGCTCGCTCTTGTGTGGGGTTTTTTTTTTGTTTGTTGGGTTTGGGTTTTTTTTTTGTTTGTTTGTTTTTTGTTTTTTCCCCAACAGTAGGCTTCTGTGAATAAGTTAATGTTTCAGTTTAGGACCCAAACGTGGATAAAACAATGTTTTTTTAAGTTACTGATTTCATGTTGGTAAAGGCTTAAATTTTGTGGAAAAAAATTACTGGGTGTGTGCAGATATTTTATTGTGATAGATCTATTATCCAGCTATTAGAAGATAAATGACTGATCTTTTCCAGTTTCCTTGCTTCCAGAAAATTGAAATAAGAAGGGGAATATCATTTGGGCTGTATGATTAGGGCAGGTGGGGTGGCCATTAATTTAAGGGAGAGGAATCTTGGCAGCACAGGCCAACTTCCACTGTATTATCAATCAAACCTCAGTGCACTTCTTGTGATGACCCAGCACTCTCAGGTTTTCGCAGCGTTAATTAGAATTCATGACAAAATAGATGCAAGGAAACGTTTTGTACCCTTCATAATTTTATAGAAAATTTATTGTTATTAGAGGAACCATTTGCTTAGTGTGATTTTTTTCATTACCAGCTTGTCAACTAGCATAGATAATCTGGAGGAAATATGAACTCCATAGATAGGGTGTCACTTTTGTTGATGGTTCATATAGTTTACCTTGGAGCACAGCTAATGGCTGAAGTTCATAGCAACAGCACAGAAAAACGTGGCAACCAGTGGAAGACAAATGAACCATGTTTATTGCTTTAATATAAAAAATACATAAATGGAAAGCAGCATTTGAATTTGATGAGCTCATTGCTAGTTTTGTTGGAGTGATTTATATTTTCTAGTTATACAAAAAGCTACTATTGACACAGTGAGATGGAAATTAACTGACTGTTTTTTGGAAACCGATATTTTTTGGCTTATATTCTGATTAGATCATTTTGTTTTAATTCTAAATATTTTTATGGAATGTTGAGCATTTAATAAACAAATATTATTAGCTTCTCCTCTGATGTTTAGATATATAGTAGGATTGTAGTATAGGGAAAAGTGTCAACTTTAAAATAATCTCTTACTAAGGCATTAGAAAATTTTCTCAGCTAAGATCCTCTTCTTATGACTGCATTTTCAATCTCTCTTACACTTTATTTCCTTTTTCAAATGAAAAGCCTAGTTTAGGAAAATGCAATAATGGGGACAAGGACATGATCTTGAATAGTGTTATGATGTCTGGCAGTTCCTGCATTAAGTTGTAAATCTAGACTTGCCACAGGAGTAAAATGCTTATTCATCCAGTGCACCTCTTTCATTTCATTGTATATGTTTTTATTAATGTATTTTAAATATTCATAAGTGACAACATTCTTCTATGTCAGTTTCCAAATTATATTCTAATTAAATGAAAAAATAAATGCTACAAAATATCTGTGCACTACTAGTTGCAGTAAAAGGCAAGGATATCCACTTCACAACTACGGCTGTACACCATCGTTTGTGTCGTCCTTCACCTATGACCTAATAGGGTATTTTATCTATTAGGTTGCATCTATACTGCACTATACCCACTTGTAAGGAAGGAGAACCTTAAAAAGCAAGTCTCTGTGGTCTAAAAGTGTCATCCCATTCTTCTAAATCTTCAGGTCCATCACACCATCCTCTGCATGGTGCCCTTAACTGCAGTTCAGAGTTTGGCATTCTGATTAAAATTGCTTTGCTGCACATTGAACATTTAATTCTTCTCACTCTTCCTTCCTTCCGTGCTCAGCTTATCTGGACTGATAGTAATTTGTCTGAAGTTAACCACTGTCTTCTGCTGAGCTTTGAAGCCACTCCTAAGCATCAGTTTGGAATAGTTTTTTAATTAGTGAATAGCTTACTGCAGCATGTTAAGAAGGAATTTTAGTACAGCAAAACAAAAAAAAAAAGTATTTTTGTGATGCAGCAAAATATAGCAAATTATTTTAGATGTAAAGTATGTTTTATTTAGCTCTATCAAATAATAAAATTTTGATCCCTGGAATGAGTTGTGTATTTGCTGGGACCGATAGGTACGAGTATATGGTTGGGGCTGGAGACAATAAATGCAACTTCACGCTTATTCTTATTGGTAATTCATAAAATCCCCACAGAGCCTGAAACTTGTTTAGCATAATAGCAAGACTATATTCTGAGCTGTTTTCTTGCAATTGTAATGTTTGGTGCATACTAATAAACCAAATGTCAGCCGAATACAGGGAGAAAAATGTAATATATGAATATCATTGTATTTAACATTTCTGAAAAAGTACCATTTCCATAAACTGCACTTCTATTTAATTGCTTACTTTAAGTCATTGGGGAAATTTTAGAAGTTGAAATGCGGATCCCCAGTGCTCAGATAGAATATGACATTAATTTGCTGCCAGAAGGCTATGCTGCGTGCATGCTAACTGCATACATATCAGCTCCTTCATAGAAAGTCTCATCATTTTAGTTATTTGACTTAACATGTACTCTGACACAAAACAAATCTTAATTAAGGCAATTAGAAGAGAATAAACAGTAATTCCAGGCACACAGTGACATTCCCTTCCTTATAGGGCACGGTCAGTTTTTGAGGTTTTCCTACAGCTAAAATAATCTGCTGCCAGAATTTTAACAAGAACTTCAATGTATCTCTCATTCATTTTTAAAAGAAGATGTCCTATCAGAAGACTTCAATAAGCTTGAGGTCTTAGAATGTTAAGAACCTGATTTTCTTATTAAAACAAAGCTGATGTGATCATAGTGAGTGTGAGAATCTTTGTGTACCTATGAAGATTTATTTCTTATAGAAGCAAAAAAAATTTTTAACTGGTAGAGCAGTGTTGAACAATACACAGAAATTCTGCTTGGGTTCTTTGAGGAAAAATCATAATATATCTGTATTGTACTGCTGATTTTTCTGTCCTTTTTGCAAAGCATATTCATGAAATCCTAAATACGAAATTTCATGTGACAGTTAAATTGGCCATCTCAAGATAAAAGTTTGCATCCCAATAGTGCTGGGAAGCTTACTTAGCTCTGTAGTTAGATTACAGCAGTGTTGATAAGAGACTCCCGATAGACTTTGTTGGGCATATCACTGTATTATGCTGCTTGTTGTTTCCTGGTATTTCTGAGTTAATTGCAAGTTCTGTGGTAATTTATTTGGAAACTGTAACTGTACAAAAAAGAAAATTATGCTTACATTGCACTGTGTCTTCAGGGCTGGGAGTTAAGATTTATGTGTGTAATAGAAACAGCAAATGTTTTCTCTGTTCTAATAAACTTACCCAAAATCTATTTTAAATAAGATACTGTTTATGTGTGCTTAGGCATTGGGGTGGTGTTGTTTCTTTTCACTGAATAGGAAGAATTTGAAATTGATGGGAATTGCTAGTATTAATTCTGATTCTTACTTCTGGATGAACTGTAGAAGGAGCACTGACTTTCTGATTTATGTTTTCTTTTCTAGCTGGTAGCTGGCAGTGTTGTGATGGCATTTGAGGAAGTGTGTCCAGACAGAATAGACCTGATTCACAAGAACTACCGAAAGCTATGTAACTTGTTGGTTGATGTGGAAGAGTGGGGGCAAGTTGTTATAATCCACATGTTAACTCGATATGCACGTACACAGTTCATAAGCCCATGGAAGGTAAGTTTGTGACTCTTTAAATAATGGTTGTGTGCTTGTATTTTGAATTGTTTCTATTGTTTGGTATACTTAGTATTTTAAGATGCATTTCTATGCAGACTTTAATAAAAATAGAAATCAAATGCTTAAGCTGTAGCTCTCTAAAACTTCACTACCACAAAGCAGCTACCATTCTTCAGAGCCTTCTTCCAGGCTAGTTTTGATTTACCCCAGGTATATTCTATGAGCAGCAGAGAGAGAGTGTTTTTTGTGGTGCTTTGGGAAGCATAACTCTTTGGTACACTAGAGTCTGTGAGGCAGAGCTAGAAAGGAGTTGTCATTCTGTCCTGAGACTGGATAG
>WBNM01024653.1:1002-23881 GCA_013399055.1 Ramphastos sulfuratus
AACTTCCTCCTAACATCCAGTTTCAATCTCCCCTCTGCCACTTTAAACCCATTGCCCCTTATCCTGTCATTGTAAGACCTTGTCAATAGTCCCTCCCCAGCCTTCCTGTAGGCCCCCTTCAGATACTGAAAGGCCACTCCAAGGTCTCCTCAAAGCCTTCTCTTCTCCAGGCTGCAGTGCCCCAACTCTCTCAGCCTGTCCTCATAGGAGAGCTGCTGCAGTCCTCTGAGCATCTTGGTGGCCTTCTCTGGACCCACTCCAACACTTCCATGTCCTTCCTGTGCTGGGAGCTCCAGAACTGCACACAGAACTGCACTACATTCTGCAAAGATAGTTTTACCAACCACATAATAAAATCTGTGTGTGTTAATTGTAAATAAGTTTGGGGGAATTTTCTTTAATAAAAATATTTAATACTTCTATATTGGCCTCATTACAATTCACTTATAACACAGATTCAAACCCCTTCCTAATAAGCAAGTAGGAAGAACTTTTGCAGTATGAATTCCTCTTACAAAACACTAGGGTGGAGAAGCTACTTAAGAATGGACCAAAAAAAACCCCCCAAAAAACCCCAAACCAATCCAGTCCAAACCAACCCAAACCAACCCAAGCAAACCAACCCAACCCAAGCAAACCAAACCAATCCAAACCAAGCAAACCAAACCAACCCAAACCAAACCAAGCAAACCAACCCAGTCCAAACCAAGCAAATCAACCCAACCAACCCAACCCAAACCAAACCAAGCAAACCAACCCAGTCCAAACCAAGCAAACTCAACCAAGCAAACCAAACCAGTCCAAATCAAGCAAACCAACCCAAACCAAGCCAAGCAAACCAAACCAATCCAAACCAAACCAAGAAAGCAAATAAACAAAAAAAAACAAGGAAAAGGAAAAAAGGGGGAATTTATGCAACAAAAAAACTTATAGATTATGAGAACATGATTAAAAACCTCACTGACTGCGATAAGTACAAATTATTTTAGAAATAAACTTATTAAGCAGCTTAAAGTAGATTGCAAGACTGGCAGAAATAAGTAAAGCAAGAATTGACTTTACTGACCTGCAAAGCTAAAATGCAATGACAAAAGAGTCCTAATGCATGAAAATGTTAGAATGATTTTAAAAAGGAAAACCAAAAAAAAGTTAAATACCTGAACAAACTCAGAAAAACTTAACAAAGAAACAAGAAAATATCTGGGACATGGATGTTTCATATTAAATCCTGTTTGATACATTTGATAGCATATGATACATTATAGGTCACATTGGTACTGACATTTTCACTCTTCTTATTTTGTGCATGATAAAACATTTTCCTGAGCTTTTACAGCTTTCCAGGGTTTCTCTCATTTTTTCCCCCCTTGAACTCAAAATCTCTAAATCTCTTTTATTCAGCAAAAAAAGGTAATTTTGTGAAAGATGCAGAGAAAATAAAAATGTTTTTATCTACTTTCTTTTAACTCAAAATTTCCTACAATTTTCAAAATTTCAAAAGTAAATACAATTTTAAAATAAAATGTCAATTCGAAATCAAGGAGGATCAAAAAGAAAAACAATTAAAGTTTGAGATTCAAGAAAATAAGTAATTTTCATACTAGTAGTTCAGCATTTTTCTAATTGACAATTTTCAAATGGCCAGGAAATCCATTGTCAGCAGTATGAACTAGTTTTAGAAACAAATTTCATATTTTTAGAAGTGTCCTTTATCTCACTATATGCTTTGAACAGAATCCAGCCCAGCAACCTGATAGTTACCTCTTGATACTTTTGCAGTTGTAATAATAATAGTATCAGCTGCAGGGTTTTTTTACTTACTAAATTCCAGTTTCTGCAACCAAACACATAATCTGTCTGTGAACAACTTCAACAATAACATATATTCATAGATGAGTGGCTGTAATGGTTTTGGAGTTTCCACTCACTAGATTAACCAGACTAACTCAGCCATCTGGAAGTTAAGGAATGAAGCTTTTTATTTACAGCTTAGCACAATGTACAAGCATATATATACAATATATTACAAATATTTACAACTATATACAGTAATATGTAAATTAAAAGTAATACAGAAAAACAAAACCCCTCCCAGCACTCAGACTGCCCAAGAGGGGCCTCCAACCACCCCACCACCTACTTTCCACCCTTATCTCAGAATCTCTGTTATGTGCAGGGTGATCTGGAAAGGTCATCCAGGGGTGTTAGAAGCAGAATGATTAGTTGAAAATGTGCAGATTCAGGCAGAAGAATTAATAGGGCAGCAGCTAGGCAGAGACTGTCTTATCTTTGTTTGTGTCCATGTTTTCATATGTCCTAGCAGAACGAATGGATAATATAGACTGTATTTTTTTTCCCACAGCCAATGATTTAATTTCTCTCATTAAAATATTCCAATTAGCCTCAAGCCAGCACAATGGCAAACAAATTTGAATTTATATGTAAACACAGAGGTCAAAAACTTGCTGTGTCTATTAAGGAGGGCTAACTTGTTTACTTTTCAGATTTCATTGTCTTATCTTTCATTGCAAAGCAGTACAGGAATTTTCCTTAATTCTGTGATCTGGTAATAATTTACAGGTTTTCGATGCTTTGTTTTGCAAAGTGAAGTTTGTCTACTTGGGATATGGAGAGAGAGAAAATGCAGAGATGGAAGTAATTTATGAAAGAGGTTAAAAAGAAGAGAGAATAGTAAGTAAAAATTATTTCTTTCTTGTTTCTACCAAGATTACATTTAGAAGTGTCGTTTCATAGAGTCATAGAATCACTAAGATTGGAAAAGACCTTTAAGATCATTGAGTCCAATTGCAACACAGCTATGATGACTACTAAGCTTTCAGATAAATTTCCTTTCAGATATGAAACTTAGTCAATGTCATTTTGTTGAGGAAAAAAGTAACTGTCTATACTTTCATATTGAAATATATTTTCTCGAATACTCCCCTGAAAACTCCCTCTTTCCTTCTCTTTTTGGGAAAGATTAATCTACCAACTGATCCATTTTATATGTGGGAAATCATGAAAGAATCAAACATTTTATTTGTCCACATTTTACTGTCATAGGTGGCAGATAAGTACATCGAGGAGTTATTATTTGTTCATTATTAGTTATTAGTGTGGCCAGGGGTATTAGGGAAGTGATTGTCCCCCCGTTCTCAACAATGGTGAGGCTGCACCTCAAATACTGTGTTCACTTTTGGGCCCCTCAGTATAAGGAGGATGTTGAGGTTCTGAGGTGCACCAAAAGAACGGCGAGGAAGCTGGTGAAGCATCTAGAGCACAAGTCTTATGAGGAGCAACTAAGGGAACTGAGATTCTTTACTCTGGAGAAAAGAATGAAGGGAAACTTTACTGCCCTCTACAGCTACCTAAAAGGAGCTTGTACTAAGCTGCCCCTGCAGCACTCATGCTTTGCTAAGGGTCTTTGCTAAGATCCCAACCTCATGACATTTATCTCTGCCCATGGCAGGGGGTGTTGGCATGGTTAGATGATCTCTAAGGTCCCTTCCAACACAAACCATTCTATAATTCTGTAGTGCAATCTTTCTATCATAGTTACTGTGGGTGGCAACCCTCCTTGAGTTCACCTTGCTGGCAGTTCCTGCAAAAGCACCCTGCTCCTCTTTCCTTGCCTTCATCACTGCAGCTCCTTATCAAGAAACATGTCAGGAAATAAAAACAATTAAAAGAATCTTTAATACATTCTTTATTTTTTACTTACTAACCAGACAGGTTTGTTTGTTTCATTTACAGTAATACCTTCCTCTGAACACATTTATTCTGTATATCTGAAAACTTCTTAAAAAAAGGTCAAGAAAGGCTGTATAAGATATATATGGTAAAAAAAAAAATCATATTCACCTGCACAAAATAGAGAAATTCCTTTAGTAGTGACTTTAAAGAGAAAGTAGGAAAACTTGCTGTACTACTTCACTGATCAAACAGGTACTCTTTCCTCTAGAAACTGCACTTCTAAAACATTCAATCTTTTTTTCTCTGATACCCAGTGTGTTAAATCTGCTCTTGCTTTGAATTCCAGACTCCAGATGTCTCAGACTCTGTCTCCAGATTCTGTCTTTTTCACTCCTTTCCAAAAAGGTTTTACAATTTGAAGTCTAGTGTAGATAAAGCTTAATACATTTAAGCATTGTAAACTGTTTACTAAATGTGCTAAAATAACAAGCTGAATATAAATTAAACATAGTATATCCTTGCTGTGCTAATTTTATAAAACAAACTTGCTGAAGTATTATATGGCAGATTTCATATCTAAATTTTAGGCAATTATTTGTATCCTGCTGGTACCTATTTCCCTTTCTCTTCCAAAATTATATATGCAAGCTCTATACTTTTAGTTTTCATCCTTCCCTTTTTCCTTTTCTCCTTCCTGCTTTTTTCCCCCTTTTAGTTTTCATTCTTCCCTTTTTCCTTCTCTCCTTCCTGCTTTTTTTTTCCTTCTCATCCTCCCTTTGTTTCTTTCTCCTTCCTTTCGCCTCCCCTTCTCCTCACCATCCACCCCTTCCCCCTTACATTTTTTTCCTGGTGAGTGAATATACACAGGTTCCACACTGATCCCTACTTCTACCCATCAGTCTTCAATAGGAATCCTCCTCAGCTTTGTGATGTGTAGGTTGCAGCAAACCCCTGTTCAGATTACTAGTTTGCCATAGCTCTGCATGAGTTAGTACGAGTCACTTGATTGGATATACTCGCTGGAATTCCTTTAGAGCCTTGTTGGCAATTCTGCAGTGATTTATTCACCAGTTTGTGCTCTAGGATACATAAAAGGCAAGACGAAGCTCAAGTCATGAACTGTAATTGAAGTTAGATGTGAAATAACCACTGCATTATTTACAAGCAGCAAAGACTGTTGTTGAATATGTGTACGCAGTGTTTATCTGCAGAACTGAAGAATAGAACGGTAGTAGCAGTAGGTCAAGTCACTGCTGTTTAATCAGCTTCCCACACAAGCTTTGCTGGCAGTAAACTGCTCTGGTTACATCATTCTTGGTAATCAAATTCCTAGGTAAAAGCCAAGATAGATATGTTGACAAAAGCTGTTACAAACTCAGATAACCTCTTTCTGTCATAGTCCTTGAAATGCAATGACTAAGCTCTTTTCCCACAGATGGTAGTACAGACCACGTGCCTTCTATACGTCCTGTCTTTCTCTACTCCTCTGTTTCATATTGACAGTATCAATCTGACAGTTTCTGTGTGAAATAATGAGGAAATTTAGCCACCAACAGTAGAAACATGTGGTAAAGATCCATATTTTCTATTTTTTTCCAAGTTATCTAAAATTTAGAAGTAGACGCTATTATTTTTGTATTATCGTAATTCAACATGAATTATAATTCACCTTT
Source organism: Ramphastos sulfuratus (assembly GCA_013399055.1). Taxonomy (NCBI): domain Eukaryota; kingdom Metazoa; phylum Chordata; class Aves; order Piciformes; family Ramphastidae; genus Ramphastos; species Ramphastos sulfuratus. Next base: position 6,369 of record WBNM01024653.1, read on the forward strand.
TTTTCTACTTTTTTCTCTCCCTTTTAAGTGGGAGAATACTCTCAATATCTTCCCCATTCTAACAGTCACATGTGTATTTATCTCTGTTCTTACCATCTCTTCTATTGGGAACACTGTCTTGCCTGCTGGATAGAAAGAAAAGATAAGAAAATAATAAAAAAATCTCAGTCAGGAAATAAAAAACAGTTATTTAGGACTCAATATTTCAAGAGGATTGCTTGTGGCTCCACAGGAGCTTGTGTTTGACAAGTTTGAATTCTGCATTCTGAAAGATTTGCTCAGGGGTGAATGTTTTTCAGCTCTGTAGTAGACAAGAGAGAAATGCAATGGACCATATAAACTTTGGCATCGCTCATTCTCGCCCTAATATGGACACACCACAGATTCAACCTTGCACAATTCTTTCCCTAATATTTCTGTGGGCATCCAGAGGTTTCAGCATTTGCTTTTTGTGACTCACTCTAGGAATTTGGCTGAGTTTCAGATCTATGTAGTGTAATGACTGAGTTACATGAAATGTTCTAAGAAAATTACTAAACTATCACCAATTTAAAGACCAGAGTGTTAAAACTTTAGAGTATACATATGATTTTTGTTGTAAAGACTTCTATGGATTCATCTGGAGTAGGTTCTGGACATCATTTCCCTCCATCTCCAATGTGGATCTACTTAATTTCTTGTACAGGCTGCTTGGGCTGCTAAGACTACACTAACCCATCTAAGGCAAATGGAGATAACTGATTTGGTAATAGCAAGCAAAAGTAATGGGAACTATGATACAGTAAATAGAGTTATGTGAGAAAACAGAGATGAGTTATTTGAGTTATTTTCATAGAGGTGGAATAAGGAGGCATGTGTGGGATCTCAATTTACAAACAGATGGTGAATCAGGAAATATGTAGGACATCACAGCAGAAGAGGTATTCAACATTTTGTTGCCTCTTTGTGTGCATAAGAGCTGCTACTGTGGGTAGCACCTATGGATATTGATTCTTGTGCCCTTTTCATTCTTGAAGCCAGAGTGGCATGACCAGTACCCTGACTGTCCTTGGGGAGATATGACAACTTAAATACTCTTACTTGGATGGTCAAGGGTCTTTCAATTGACACTAGCTTGTGCACTGCTTCTACTTACTGGGACAATGATATTGTCATTGTTCTGTAATCTCAATATTGTTAGTGTAACTGCATCTGGCCTTGCCTGCATTTTGTGTGACAAGACTCATGAATCAAGCCATGATATCACTTTCAGTTGGTTTATAGATGTAATTCTGTTCCATGTGTTTATTTTAATTTACATGCTGTCAGCTGAGAACGACACTTTCTAGAATTATTGTTGCAGTTCTTTTCAGTTGTAGCACATTATCTAATCTGTATTACCTTCCACTACACATGAAACTGATTATTTCTTTATATCCTTTATTTTACTTTAAAAAATAATTTAAGCAAACAGTTTATATTGACAGTAATGAAATAAACATTACATGATAACTGAAAACATGAAGTACAATCCTAATGTGGTTAAGTTAGGAACAGGGGTCACTTTTCCCAGGGGAGTGTATTTTTGATTCTTCCGTCTTCTTACTTACCCTGACTACTTTATCTTTCTCCTGTTGATTTCTGCTATTTTTGAGAGAGGGAACAGTGAAAAGAAAGGAAGACTTTTCCTTCTTTCATGCATCTCTCAAGCACTGATACCATTATGCATATCTTAGACATCCTTTGAAGCCATAAGTGCTCTATATCTCCCTAATAAGCAAAAAAACAGAGATTTGTCCTTTCTTACTCTATGGAGTGCAACTCTTGTACATTGAAGTTCCACAATTCTTTTTCTGTTAGTTTGGTGAGTTATTTGTATCAGTTGCTAAATTAATAATAAACAGCCTATGACCCAGGAGCAAAGAAGAAATTACGCAGGGAGTCATAGCTATTTCATTACTCTTTGTCACTTTGACTGTTTACATGATTCAAATGTCAAGACAATTGCCTCATAATTTTCAGCATAAAGTATTTCCATGTATGTTGGTTTGCTTCTCATATGCACTCATTCCCTTTAAAAGGAGTTTAACTCCTAATATTCAGAAATCCTGCATCCTCACATAACTTGTAGCATGGAAGAAGACTTCCCTGTCTGAAATAGTCCCTGTCTGAAATGGAAAAGAAGCTTGTCTTGATTTTTATGGGAATTCTCTTGAAACATAAAGTCAGTAAATACCAATTTTATATTTTGTTTCATCAGCTCTACAATGAATGACCAATATCCCAAAGTCACATATGAGAATACTGACAGCTCAGTGTGTGCCTGTTACTTTCTCCGTGAAATTATTTGGTCCTTAACCAAATCTAAATAAAGAGAATAGCAAAACCAATATATGACAGTGTGGATCTCTTTGGAAGGCCAAGAACACAACTGGTTTTATCATGTGGAAGAAAAGGAGAGTTTTAAAATTGAAATGAATAATGTATTTGGCAAGTATATAATGTAATAATGTAGTTTTGGCAAGTATATAATACTGTTTTTTAAATTATTTTTTTATTTTATTTTTGTTTAGGACACAAACAGATTCGTTAGTTCAGAACAAATATCTACGTAAAGTCTGAAGATGTATTTGGGCTTTGCTAGCTGTATACTAAGAGTAAATAATATGAAGGGAGGTTACTTTCCCCCTGTACTCAGCACTGGTCAGGCCACACCTTGAATCCTGTGTCTAGTTCTGGGCCTCTTAGTTCAAGAGAGATGTTGAGGTGTTGGAATATGTCCAGAGAAGGGCGACAAAGCTGGTGAGGGGTCTGGAGCACAACCCTGTGAGGAGAGGCTGAGGGAGCTGGGGGTGTTTAGCCTGGGAAAGAGAAGGCTCAAGGGTGACCTCATTGCTGCCTACAACTACCTGAAGGAAGGCTGTAGGCAGGTAAGGTTGGTCTCTTCTCTTAGGCAACCAGCAACAGAATGAGGCGACACAGTCTCAAGTTGTGCCAGGGAAGGTCTAGGCTGGATGTTAGGAGGAAGTTCTTGACAGAGAGAGTGATTGGCTTGGAATGGGCTGCCCAGGGAGGTGGTGGAGCTGCCATCCCTGGAGGTGTTCAAGAAAAGACTGGATGAGGAGCTTATTGCCATGGTCTAGTTGATTGGATAGTGCTGGGTGATAGGTTGGACTGGATGTTCTTGGAGGTCTCTTGCAACCTGGTTGATTCTATGATTCGATGAAACTGAAGATGAAACTACAGAACATTTCCTTGGCACAGTTGCACATAAATGAGAGTCTATAATTTTACACTAAGCATAACTACATTTTTAATAGGTAAAAGGCACATTAATCATTCAAGTGCTAGAGTATACTTAGAAGAGTCACATTGCTATGCATCAATGCAAGACTATTTATAGGCACACTGATTGTTTTAATTTTGAAGTAAACAAATTCTATCAATTTAAGCAAGTATTTAATAATTTAGACAATCACACCAATGAAAAACATTATGGTTTTATTCCCTGATAAACAGGCTGACCTTTAAAATGAGAAACAAGGTCTCTTTTATAGCCACTGGATGAAGAGATTTTAACATTTGATTCTGTCTCAAGCATTTTAATTCTTTTTCCTGTGTTCTTGAAGAACCTTGCTGTGTTCCTGCTACCCTGTATTTGAATCCTGCAACACATTCTAATTCAACTCGTGTGTTTCTTAAAAGGGTATAGATAACAATCCTATGCTAATTGTAATATGCTTAAAGTGACATATCAGCTTATAACTGTTACCACAGATCTCAATTGGGTAGAAAAGTGGACAGTTTCATGAAAGAAACCTATGTCCATTCTGCTATGCAGTTAGAAGCATACTTTTGGGATTTCTCCAGAAATATTGTTGTGGTTTGTTATCTGCACAGTACAAATAATTCATAGTTTATGTTTCCCATGAGGCGTTTTAGGGGAGAGGTAAACTCAAGAACACATAGGACACATTATCAAAGAAAAAAACAAAATTTGTTTCCTAATGAAATAGGTTGTGATTTCCATTCCACCAAACCATGTGGCACACAGACAAAATTTTATGCACAAAATGGATTTACATGAGTCATGACTGGTGGTCCAACTGTGACCAGTACCGTGGGCTCCAGGGAACTGGATACTGTCTTCAGTTGGTCATCTGCCTGGCTTTATACATAGCACCCACAGTTTTTGCATGGCTTTGAATGTGTTTACCCCAAGGATGAGGGGGACAAATATCTGAACATATAAATGATTTAAAGCTGGACATACATAGTCAAAATCTCACCAATTCAAGTAATGATTTTGGGTAGACTTCACCCAGTGATATATATTTTAAGGTACAAACCATCCAACATGAGACTGTCCAACAGGAACTGATTAAAAGATGCCCACAGGTTCTTTTAGGTTGTCTGTTGTAAGCAAAATGCAAGGATATTCTGCATTTCAAAGCCAAAAATGAATATGCAAAGTACAATGTTCTCAATTCTGATTTAGTAACCTAAAAAAATAACACAATAATTATTTTTCATTGTTGTTTTTTGGTTTGTTGGTTTGGTTTTGTTTCAAAAAGGAACTATACTAAAGGTACTTACATTGGGTAAGTTACTATATGCTTTTGAGATGATTTTACTGTAATAGTATCTACTCCTCCTTTGAAAGTCACCTTGTTTCTTGCCTGAAACTTGGAAGGAATTAGTTGTTTCCCATTAACAGTTTAGGTGTTAGCAGGATGTTGTAGAAAGATGTGGCTTTGCAATAGGATTCAAAGCAAGGAAGTTATGTTGTATATTGACTTTTTGCCATAGAGAGGTAAAGAAGAAATCTTCCAGAGCTCTGGCCAGTGGTGTGCTAGGAAAAGGGTTTGAGCTGACCTTTGTGTTCGTGTTAATGAATCACTCTCCAGAGAAAAGACCTAAAACAAGACTCAGTTAAAGAACTGAATTTTGAGTTTCTCTGAAAAGTCTCAGCTTGCAACTTAGTATATGAAAGTGTTTGTTCTCTATCAGGTACTAATTAAATCTTTAGTCACTGTTTGTGTCAAGCCTCATTAACATGAATATTCAAATTAATTTAAAATATAGGAAAGCTTTTTTTAAAACATTCTCAGTTGTTGAAACTTCCACTTATTTCAGAAATGTGTGCTTCAGAGCATCACTGTTACAAATGCTGTGTGATTGATGAGTAGATTGCAAAAGTACAGCTAAAGTATCTCAGCTAAATGTAAATCGAAGCATTAGCATTTAAAAAGAAAGTATTGACAGTAGAAGTAGGTAAGAATTTTACATTTAAATGAAAATTCAATTTCTATAAAATGAAGATAATTTTTAAAAATTGAATTTTCTTTTCTCTTTTACCCCCACCTCTTCTTTTTAAGCAGTTCAAACATAGCAGAAATACCATTGAATAAAATGCCTACTTCTTTTCCTGTATCCTAGGAATAACAGTGAAGGTCTTAATTTATTTTAGAGTAAAACTTCTTAAAAATAGGAAATGCACACATCTGTTTATTGTTCTGATATGAATTTGATAGGCTGTATGACACTTGTTCTAACTACAGACTCAGATTTGTTTTGATGTTTATTTTTTCTGATATGAATTTGATAGGCTGTATGATACTTGTTCTAACTACAGATACGGATTAGTTTTGAAGTGATTGTTTTTTGACAATTCAATAATGATAATAGTAATAATATAAAGGCAAAAAAATTCTTTTAAAGGGAAGAGAAACCATTTTCTATACATACCTCATTGCTTTTCTCTACTATTTGCTGGAAGATCTGTCTGGTAGTGCCAATATTCAGTTTCTTGGTAACTACTGTTCTTCATTTGACAGTGGCAATTACAAAACTGGTTTCTTTGTTTTCTGTTTTAGTTTGTTTTTTGTTTGGGGTTTGTTTGTTTGTTTGTTTGTTTGTTTTCTGTAGACAGCAAGCTTGGATTAATGTATCCAGCCCACACCTCCACCTCAAATATACATTATTCTTAGCCACCACCTCTCTTATTAGTGGAAATATATAACATTTCCTTTGGAAGATCTATGGATAGAGAAAGGGAGGGATGGAAAACAGAGTAACTATAGTAATGCTACCATGAAGCAGCAAATTTATTGCATCCTTTTCAATTGATTTGTTGAATTTTGACAGGTCAGAGAATGGAATGATCCCATACACATTTGGTCATACAGTTAAAATAGCAAAGATTTTATATATTTCTATTATAATAACATGAAAGAATAATCTGTGACAGAAGGAAATGCATCTTCTGACCTACAAGACTCTTCCCAGTTCAGGGAGTATCTTTAAATATTTCTTAGTAAGTCTTGGAAACATTCATTTTCCCACAGGATGCCTATGTATTTTTAGTGAGTTTCAATCAGCATTTTTCCAATAATGATAACTTGAAACTTTGTCCTAAGATTAGTTTAAAGAGAAAGAATTGTTACCAGCTTTTATTTTTTAAAAACAAACAAACAAAACCCTACAAAAATAATTGCCCAGTTTAGATACACAGTTTTAGTTTACATACTGAGGGGAAGTAAACTGGTGTGTGATAATTATTTAGCAATTACATGATACATTCTGGTATGCTTACGCATAGTCAAGGGAAAAAGCTTTGTTATGGAAACCTTATCCTATTGGAACAGATGTACAAATATTGCATGAGTGAGGCAATAATTTTGTCTTCATACATTCTAGCTTTGTGACTGTTAAGATAAAAAGGTGTTATTATTTACACCCAGTAAAGTTGGTTAAGTAGCTCTTAATTAAGATTGTAGCATCTTGGATGCTGTAACCGACCAGATGTTCTCAACCTGATATTTCAGATGATGCCATCAAATGCAGTCATGAGTACATATATATAATACAAACAAAACATAAATGTGATGCAGAGAATAAATGGAATATCAATATGTCTTTGAATATGTATGACAATAGAACAATATGAATGAGTGGAAATGGAAAGAAATCAAATTCAGTTCAGAAATACAGTGTATCCGTGGAACAAAAATATAATTAACCTTTGTGAAACCTACCTGGAGAACTAGAGGACTTTTCATCATCTGAAATTTTTAAATTGAAATTGATTGAAGATTAGTTGTGTCCTTAAGTACCATAGTATTGCTGTACTGGAAATTAGGGTCATGGGGAAAGAATTAAGGAATGTAATTATTTTTTTTTCTGCAGATCAGAATAGAGTGCACACTTCTGTGTGATTCTTACTAAACATTTAGATAGCTGGTGATTATTCCATAAACACCTACACAATTTGAGTTTTCTGAATTTTCTTGGCATTTTCACTTGAATTCAAGTTATTCAGGTTCTACAGAAATCTGTCAGTACCTTGTAGCATCAAACGTACCATGGATTCAGTTTGGCATTTCTGAATAGCATTTATTTAATTAAGTAAATCTAGATTTTGATGTAATTTCAGCTAGGAAATCTATAAGCATTTCAATGTAGAGCATATTTGTCAAGGAATTTTATTTTTTTGGTGAGAAGATCTTTGGTCCTAACCTGAGACTTTCTTCTGTTGCTTTTTTCAACCTCAAGAACTTTCCAGGGCTTTGACTGCTGCCTTGATCACATTGCCATACATGAGACTATAGTAAGAACAACTAGATGCTAGAGCTTCCACTCAGTATTTTGAAAATCAAACACAGAAGTAGCTGGTGTTGTGCCATTGTCTGATTTTTTTTTTTCCTTCTCACAATATGATCTTTTATTCATAAGATTTCTCTAAAATAAAGAGAAATTCCAGGTATCAACTTTGGTGGATCTTCTTTTATAGAGGGGGCAGAAGGGCGGAGAGATGAAAACCAGAATGCTTTTAAGATCACCTGCACTGAAAAGTGCATTCAGCTTTTGCTAGCATAGTAAGTTAGTTGTTTATAAGTATTCCAAGTAGTCTTTTGTTCTAGTACACATAAAAAAAGGAACCTCATTCTAGATGCCTTATTCAGTAAATTATACCCACCAGTAGACAGATAAAGAATTTGTTATAAGATTACATGTGCGAAGGTATTAGCTGAAAATGACAAGGGAATATTTTACCTATTATTTATTTCTATCTAGACTAACAAATTATAATTTGTACTGCATTCTTAAGACTGGTAACTTGAACATTGGTGCTGTTGAGAGGCTGATCAGGGCTGTTACAGGTTAGTAATTGCAGTCTTATCAGGTAAACCACTCTTTCCTCAATGTAGTTGGACCTGTAATAACCCATCTGTTGTTGGACTTTTCCTAGGCTTAGACTTAGAAGTACAGTAATCTGTTGACAAAAATAAAAGAAAAAGTTATTATACAAGAACACACAATAAATATTTTCTTAAAATAAAATAATTTCTGGGCTACATGAAAAGAAGCCAGCAGATTCACAGAGGTGATTCTGCCACTTTGTTCTGCTCTGGTGAGATCTCACTTGGGAGTACTGTGTCCAGCACTGTGTACCTCAACACTAGAAGGACCTGAAACTGATGGAGAATATCCAGAGGAGGGCGACAAACAGAAGTGATCGCAGGGCTGGGATACCTTTGCTACAAACAGGCTGGGAGGTTTGGGGTTGTTTAGCCTGGAGAAGAGAAGCCTCTTGTGAGACCCTGTAGCAGCCTTCCAGCACCTGAAGGGAGCCTACAAAAAAGCTATTAAGACAGAAGCATGCAGCATTAGGGCAAGGGGAAATAGTTTTCAACTATAGGAGAGTAGATTTACATTTGACACTGGGAAGAATATCTTTACTATGAGGGTGTTGGAACACTGGAATAGGTGGCTCAGAGAAGCGCTAGATGCCCCATCCCTGGCACCACTCAACATCAGATTGGGGATCTAAGCAAACTGCTGTAGTTGCAGATGTCCCTGCTTACTACAGGGGGGTTGAACTAGATGCACTTAAAAGGTCCCTTCCAATCCAGTGCATTCTATGATTCTGTGATTCTTTTCTGTGATTTCTAGAGATTGGAATGAAATACATTTGAATTGTTGTGACACCATACAGCAGCAACTGTGTGACCTGCAAACGGGAAGCCGTATTGCTAATGTGTTCTTCTGAGGGCCAGCAGTGCAAATTTTTCAGCTATTTATGATTCCTAAGTATTAGGCTAAAGGGCTTTTGTTCTTTTCAGCAGGAAAAAAAGAAAATAAGACCTATTTACAAGGTCTTGTAATGACAGGACAAGAGACAATGGGTTTAAACTGGCAGAGGGGAGATTTAGGCTGGATGTTAGGAGGAAGTTGTTTGCAGTGAGGGTGGTGAGACACTGGCACAGGTTGCCCAGGGAGGTTGTGGCGGCTCCCTCCCTGGAGGTGTTCAAGGTCAGATTGGATGAAGCCTTGAGTGACCTGTGCTAGTGGGAGGTGTCCCTGCCTATGTCAGGGGGTTGGAACTAGATGATCCTTGAAGTCCCTTCCAACCCTACCATTCTATGATTCTATGATTAAAATATTTTTATCACTTTTTGGTTTAGGATTTTTTTTTTTTTAAACATATATTTAGGTTTAATTTTATGTTCCTGTGTATCTTTCTTTCCTTTTGTGCCAAGACCAGGCTAATGTCAGGGAGTTCAAAAGGATGAATAGAATATATTTTATGTCATTTAATGTTAGCTGTTGGTGTAAGAGGATTGAGAAGAAAATTTGTTTTACTATCATTTACAAAAATAATGATTTTCCAGTGTGTTCTAAGGAAAAATTTTGTTTCACATATTGTTTGATAGTTGCTATGGTGATTTCAGGATGCAAATATAATGATCATCTCAAAGCCAGATAGCTTTTTTTCTCCAACCCATTACTCCTAACAATCTGTTTTAGCACCCAGACCTTTCATACAACTGCTTGTATCTTTGCCAGTCTATATCATTTGACTGATGTTTTTTATATGTTGAATGTTTCCCTCAGGCTATTTTTGGAGATGTTTCATTTTAAAAAGTTCAGCAATTTCCAGGAAGGTCCAGTGAAAAATATATTGCTTTGCCCATACATATTCTAAGACTAAGTTATGATCACTTCTTTCTGAGTTCTGAATTGGAAGAATAAAACCATTCAAATCATTCTATCCACCATTTCTAAAAAACATTTTACTTAGGAACTTTTAAAATTGAGTAGCACGGAAATTCTAAACCATTCTATAAAAACCAGTAAAACCAAATAATTTCCCTTCCATTCCCTTTCCCCAAATAGATGAAGGGTTGACCCCTAATTTTAATCATGACACACCTTATTTCAGAGAAATATGTCAAATGTAAGGAGTTTGTATCTGGACCCAGAACTGAAGATCCTTTTGTGAGAAAATAAAAGTCAGTCAACACACAGATGGTGGCACAGGGACCCAACAGGCTGAAGAATTGGTTTGGCTTCTTTCAAAGGGGCGATCACAGAACTGTTGCACAAGTTAACCTGGAGCTTTTTAATTTTATTTTGTTATCTTTTCTTGTTGCCTGCACACTGAACTAAAGCTAACTGTGTCAGCTGTGGTTGAATTAGGAATTTCACCTTCACTTGATCAATCCTAGGGGTGCAATTTACTAGAAATGCAGTAAAATTGATGTACATTATATATGACAAATCTAATTATACATTATGGCTTCAAAGTTTCCCTTGAATAACCAGAAAAGGGAAGTGTTACTGTAATATTCTTTTATGATGGCTATTATAGTTTGTCATCTGGTATGGGGACATTTATTTAAATGCCAAACATGAGTTCAAACAGTGTAAGGAACTTACTCCAAAAAAGATAAGTTTAAATACAACCATTTACCAAAAAAAGATAAGTTTAAATGCAACACTTCATCAAAACCTCAAGATGGAACTCCTCAGATTAATTAAAATAATATAGAAATTAACTGAGGGGAATATACAAGTAACATACTTTTTTTTTTTTTTTTTAAACCAGTTTCACAGAAATAGAAGACTCTTAATCCTTACTTTTTGTTGGTAATTTTAGAACAATAGTGTTGTGGGTTTTTTTATCAACACCCTTCTACATTGCTACAAAACACAGCACTAGAAAAATGCTCTGGGGAGAGGTAACTCCAGCTCAGCCAAACCCAATACAAATAGATAAGTATATTTCTTTCTGAGTGAATAGTTCTAACCTAAATATTGCCTGAGCAAAGTTTTAAATTGTGAGGCAGTGTCTCCTTGAACTTGCAACTGGGAATCTCTCTATGCCATCAATTTCAGAGGAATTTAATCACAGCAACCTTCTTTTCTAATCAGCAAACTACAATTCTTACAAATGTGACAAACTGCTATTTAATTTATTATCCAGTCTGTGAGGTGGCAGGAGCTATGGAATTTAAAATGTGAGATATGAGAATAAGGGTTAAGTTTGTCCTATATCTAATGTGCCATTCAGTATGAAGGTATCATGGATATCACAGGGTATGTGCACCCAGCATGTTTAAGTTATTGGTTCCCTGTGTGTTTCAGGAATTTCTCACTTTATATCTGAACAGAGGAGACAATGAATTATTTGGGACAAGGGACTCACCTGGGACATAGTAATTACCTGAACTCCCAGCTACCATCATACTGAAGTCTTTGGCTATTCTTGCAGGTAACAGGCACCGTGTGCACATTTGACATGCACCCTTCTGGGTGAAGAGTGCATCAGTCCCAAAAATTTATTGCTTCTTCAGACTCTTGCCTGTAATAATTTTCTTTCATTCTTCTTCAAAAGAACAAGAATAATACTTTTTTTTTGCCTAACTTTGTGTTATTAGGTCTTACAAGACCTAATAAAGGTTAGAGGCTTCTTAAAGTCTACCAGTAATATCACAGTTTATAATAGTAGTAATATTAATTGGCATAATCACTATTGCATTGCTGTCTAGAGAATGCATTTCATTTTAGACCCATGATGTTGCATTATATTACTGCAAGTCTGATACTTTGAGCTTTCAACCTGCATTGAGTTGAGAATCTCAAATGGTGTTTATTCTTTAAAAACACTGGACAAGAGCTTCGGGAAGGTTTTGGATGAAAAGAGCTTTATAAATCCTAGAAATAGTAATTTCTTTTCTGCATTTCATTACTAATTTACTTAGGTGGCTGTACCTTCCTCACTCTCAGAGGAAAGTTTTTTCCTTTTTCCAAATGCCTTACTGATTTGGTAGAAAATGGAGAAATTTCCCCATCAAGTACTGCAAGATTCCAAATGGTTTCTGTAAAGGCATTGACTTGAACAAAATAATTTGCCTGCTACAAATATTAAATTGTACTGTCATAGAAAAAAATGTTTAACGCTTATCTTCTGAAGAGCAAGTCTTCTGAAGACAAACATTCAAAGCTGAAAGTAGTTCTTAATACATCTGTCCCTTTACCTAAACCACAGCTGTAGCAAATTCAGAAATAAAGGTAGATAACTATCTCATGAACACACAATTTCTGTAGCTACAGTCAGTGCCTTGCAGCTAAACATTAATTCAAGAGAGGTTTTATGCATCCTGAGAACAGATTTGCATCTGCTGGTGAATTTGCTGATAGTCAAACTAATTGGAATGGAAGATGTTTATCTTGCTTAGCATCTCTTGCCTAATAGAAGACACAAACTTCTGTGTAACTTGGTTAAGATTTCTGTATCAAGATTTTTTTAAAGTGACTAATTATTTTGAATATTTTTTTTTTAAATGGGAACATGCCATAAATCCTTCCCCTGAAAGTTTTTTTGTTACTTTGGTTGGTTGATTTTGTTTTGTTTTGTTTTTTTTTTTTTAATTTTCACTTGTATTTCACTATCTGCTGAGCAATCTTTCTCTTGAAATACCTTACAGAAGTGCCTGGTCCTGGTCTGATTTTCTTCCTAAGGACTTTGAGTAGTTGTAGGGGAAAGGGGAAAAATATTTTACTACATTTACTCTCTCATAAAAATTCAACAGGAAAAAAAACAATACACATGCAAAACTATTTCAGCAGTTGCAATATTCAGTAATTTTCTTCCACAGCTAGGGTCAGAGTGTCCACAGGAACTATTTGCAGCCTAAAGGAATTGAAGTGCTAGACAATACAGACAGAATCTGTTATTCAACACAGTGATTCAACACATGAAACTTGCGTTTTTCTCTGAGGGAATCTCTCTCTCTAAGGAGCATAGAAAGCCTTGGAAGACTTATCTCCCTAAACTAAATTTAGTTTTTTATTTCTTTCCAATGGAAATGTCCTTAATATCAGCAAAAGTATGAATTATTGATTAACCTTCCATCATTATCAGTATATTCCGATAGCTGTGTCCAACCTTCAACATTCTGCTAAATAATTTACTGAGAGCATTATCTTATGAGGAGCCAGAGGTTCAGTTTACTGTGGCAATTCACATAAATATAAACCCTATTTTAAGTACTTAAGTCAGCACTACTTATATATAAGGATTAGAAAAATACTGAATTGTACATCACACACTTTCTTGAATTAAGGGGGAAAGCATCTGGAAACTCCAAGAAAAGAGTTTTATAAACTGATAACAAAGGAATATTTACATGATTACTTGAGAAATATATTTTTCCTTCAGCAAAGAACTCAATTTTGAACTGACTTAATTATCACCTTGTTCAATAAAGCTTGAAAATCTGTTATGAATGTAAGAAGCAAATATAATCTTGCATGCTATAGCATTTACTATCCAAATTACATACAACCCCCCTCAGATATAAGGCACAATTATTAGGTTTTTTTTTAAATAATGTGTGTGCTTGTGATCATCATTTTTAATCCATCTGATAAAATCAAGCCTAGATATGTATTTTAAAGGGATAATAATTTTTAAGTTATGAAAAAATCTCTTCTTATATGATGACTTTATTATTAAGTTACTCACATTATCCTGTGTAAATATCTGGAGGCACAGAGCAATGGTAACAATTTCAGACCTAGAACAGTAATTTGGGCAGAAACAATTTCACCTTATGGTAGGTGAAAATTTACTGAACTGAAATTTATTGTTCGCTTTGCTCAAAATTAATATTCAGTGCAGCAACAGCTGATATAGCTCACAAAATATTTTTTAAAAGTTATCACTCAAAGCAATTGAAATATTTTCCACCTTTTCTGAGATTCTATTGACAATAGCCAGCATGAGATTGTGTTTCCAAAAACTAACTATCTTTCTATTCCAAGGAGAAAGGAGAGGTGAAAGTATGATCTGGAGTTTGGTTAGTGGACTTCCCTGACTCTTTTCTGTCTTTACATATTTAGTATCTGCAGTAGAATATTCACAGTAGCATAAGATGCAGCCCTGAATTTCACTGGCCCTGGGGAAGGTAAATTCACCATAGTCAAATGAATTGAAGAAGGAACTTTCTCACTCTAAAATTACCAGTCTGCTCTTACACTGTAACTTCTTGTTAGCACCTTTTAGCCACTTTAAATATCTGTCAAGCTAACAACAAATAAGTATATTCAGTATGACAAAGAACATCATCCTTTGCATCTATCACAATTAATGTCCAATTCTTTTTCAGTATTTGTAGCATATATAGCTGCACTTAGGCTGAAGAATTATGAGTCTCAGTGTCGTACATGAAATCAAAGAAAGACTTTCCTCTAACACAAGAAAAGATCAAACTCTGCTGTCTGTGACTGATGTCTGCTTAATGTGTTCTTGAAGATCTCCTGTAATGAGGACTTTACAACCAACCTCTCAGGCAATCTCTTTCTAAGTCTCACCAGCACTACCAAGTGTTTTCGCTAATGTTTAATTCATGAGGGTGTTCTTCTGCGATTTAGATCTAAAATTTTTGTCTTTTCCACTGTAAATACAGAAAAAAAAAATTGGAAGAGCCTTTTACATGCTTCAGAATAGTTACTATATCCCTTCTCGGTCTTTAGGATAACAATTTCAGATAATTCAGGCTTTAGTTGGACAGCATGTTCTGATAATTTTTATCAATCTCTTTTACAATTTGCTTAGTAAGTCCACAAGTTTCTATATTAATATATATGGACAAGGAAAGATTATTTTATGTTTCTCAGTGCCATACTGTTTGCAGAGCCAGTAGTGGTTAGTCAGGAACATTGTTTAATTTGTTGACTTGTTTACAGATTTGATCTGCTCTAACTATTGGATTCTACCTAGTTTGTTATTAACCATCTTTGGAGTTTCCCTTTGTACATGTGATGTCTGGCATTTCTCTCTTTTGAATAACATAATCTAGTACATTTGTAGCTGTGTTTGAGTTTGGTTAGGGGTTTTGTTCCCCTTGTGTCTTCCTCTACCCATCTCATGCTGTTACCCCATCATATAAAAAAAAAAAAAAATTAATTATGGTTTCTTGTTACCTTTCCAGATTTTCCATCTCTCTGGAAGTTCACCTGTCCTTCCTAAGTTTGCATAGATAATCACTGGCAAACTGGGATTCATAGAATCACAGAATCGAAAACTAAGAGAATCATGAAATAGATCAGGTGGGAATAGACCTCAAAAGATTATCTGGTCAAACCTTCCATGGGAAAGGAGACCTAAATCAGATTACCTAGCTCCCTAGCTCCCTGTTCAATTGTGTCTTGAAAAGTTCCAGAAACGGGGACTCTACTCTGATTTGGGGAGCTTGTTGCACTGAACAATTGTTCTTAGGATAAAATTAAATGAAACCTCTCCTGGTGCAACTTTTACCTATTAGCTTTTGTCTTCTCCATGTGACTCCTGGAGAAGAGAGGAAGAGATAGCCTCTATCTCCTTTCCAGTTGCTCTTTAAGTACTGGAATTCTGTAATAAAGTCCCTTTTCTGAGCTTTTTCTGAGCTTTTTTTTTTTCCCTCCAGGGAGAAAAGACTAACACATTCAGTTATTCCTCAAAGAAAAATTTATCCAGTTGTTTGAACACCCTTGAAATCCTCCTCTGGCCCTTCTCTAGTCTCATCATGCCTTTCTCAAATTTTACAGATGTGATGCTTAAACGTCTTACAATGAAATTTTGAGTTGGCTTAAATACACCAAATTTATCTCACTAACTGTTCTTACCTCTTTCGTTTTTATCAGGCTCAGGTCTTCTGCTTCTTTCACTGACAGTTACATCATAACTGAGTTCAGTTAACTTTTAAATAAAAAAATAAAATAAGAAAAAAGAGTTCACGTCTTTGGCATAACTTTCCTCTTCCACTGAGTGGCATATCAGCCCAACTCTAGCTTTCCCTTCTGCTATTAATTGGCTTCTGGGGATTGTTACATCATCATGCCTNAGACCATGGCACTTAGCTATTCTAACCACAGTGCAGACAATGATTTCATAATTGCATTCCTGAAGCTTGCTGGACAGTCTGCTTGCTTCTCAGTTATTTCTCTTTCTATCAGCCTCTGCCTTCAATGACTTCTGCCTTCAAGTTCAGAACTCACAAAGCTGGACATTGCAGTAGTTTGGCTCACTGCCTTTTTCTAGAGAGATTTGATATATGACATACTAGATGTTTGGAATAAAATGTATGTTATATTTCCATCAAAGTTGTCTGATCTCATCTCTGAGATGTAAAGATCTATAATTTACAGGGCATGCCAACTAAAGATTGAAATGCCTGGACGGTCATGCTGGAATATTGGAAAGTTTTGGGTTTTTTTCTTTTTTGGATAGCTTACACTTTATCCAACTGCAGAATAATCATTTTCATAGGTGCTAAGAATGCTGTCATTTTTACAAATGCATTTAAAATGACATGTCTTTTGTGCTTTAGATTTTGTATGTTTTTTTTCAGCTACACTGCCAACTGGTTCAAGGAAGTACTTTTTAAATTTTTTTTTTTAAAATAGAATCATAGAATGGTAAGGTTGGAAGGGACCTCANGTTCACGTCTTTGGCATAACTTTCCTCTTCCACTGAGTGGCATATCAGCCCAACTCTAGCTTTCCCTTCTGCTATTAATTGGCTTCTGGGGATTGTTACATCATCATGCCTTATTATATTTTGTCTCTCAAAGCTTGTAGTAAACATTTACATTCATCTTTTCAATCTTTGTGGCTGAGTTGATGTATACTGAGCTCATCATTTGGCCTGAATACTATTTAATATACTTCTAAAATTCCTTCCAGATTTGTTTGCTTATACTGATTCATTATTACAGTTTTCAAATATATGAGCTAAGCTTACTGAAGTTTCCATTCACACTGAAACTCTCAACAAGATAGAATCATAGAATCAACCAGGTTGGAAGAGACCTCCAAGTTCATCCAGTCCAACCTATCACCCAGCCCTAGACAATCAACTAGACCATGGCACTAAGTGCCCCATCCAGGCTTTGCTTGAACACCTCCAGGGAGGGCGACTCTACCACCTCCCTGGGCAGCCCATTCCAATGCCAATCACTCTCTCTGTCAAGAACTTCCTCCTAACATCCAGCCTAGACCTCCTCTGGCACAACTTGAGACTGTGTCCTCTCGTTCTGTGGCTGGTTGCCTGGCAGAAGAGACCAACCCTACCTTGCTACAGCCTTCCTTCAGGTAGTTGTAGACAGCAATGAGGTCACCCCTGAGCCTCCTCTTCTGCAGGCTGCACACCCCCAGCTCCCTCAGTCTCTAGTTGTAGGGCTGTGCTCCAGGCCCCTCACCGGCTT
>WBNM01024653.1:24009-36761 GCA_013399055.1 Ramphastos sulfuratus
CACAACCTCCCTGGGCAACCTGTGCCAGTGTCTCACCACCCTCACTGCAAACAACTTCCTCCTAACAGCCAGTTTAAACCTCCCCTTTTCCAGTTTAAACCCATTGCCCCTTGTCCTGTCATTGCAAGACCTTGTCAATAGTCCCTCCCCAGCCTTTCTGTAGGCCCCCTTCAGATACTGGAAGGCTATCACAAGGTCTCCTCAGAGCCTTCTCTTCTCCAGGCTGAAGAGCCCCAACTCTTGTAGCCTGTCCTCATAGCAGAGCTGCTGCAGCCCTCTGATCATCTTCATGGCCTCCTCTGGACTGGCTCCAACATTTCCATGTCCTTCCTGTGCTGGGGGCTCCAGAACTGCACACAGGACTCCAGATAGGGTCTGACGAGAGCAGAGCAAAGGGGCAGAATCCCCTCCCTTGCCCTGCTGCCCACACTGCTCTTGCTGCAGCCCAGCACTCGGTTGCATGCTGGGCTGCATGCGCACACTGCAGGCTCATGTTGAACTTTTCATCACCCCAGACCCCCAGGGCCTTTTCCTCAGGGCTGCTCTCAGCCATTCACCTGTTATATTACCTATTTAGGGGTTTTAAACTATTATTAATACTACTACTATTATTATTAGTCCACTACTATTATGAGTCCATTAATTGTTAATTAGTTATTTTGTGAAAAAGATGTTACACATAGATATGTGTTTTATGCTAATACCATCTCAGTTAGCTCAGACTTTTGTACTGCACATTTCTCTTGATCAGTGATCAATATACAGTCACAGTAACAGAAACCCTAACAAAAAGAAAAAGGAAAGAATATGAGGGGATGACCACTTAACTGTAGGGGTTGAGCTTGTAAAGCTTTACTTCATTATAGGTGATAGTAATCTGCAGATCCTTATTAAGATCTAAATAAAAATTTGGGGCCAGAGGTATAGAAAAATCTGTCAGCAAAGCTGAGACATATATATTTCTTATGGAGAGAAAAGCTGGTTTGTCATGGCCAGCTAATCTATGTGCCAAACTGTTCACAAAAAAACAGGTTTAGCTTTTCCTTCCTTCTGAATTTCCTGGCTTAGAGATGTGTGCTTGGGTTCCCGGTGTATTATTCTTTTTCTAAGTGTTTCCAAAGCAAATGGCTGTTCTGGCAGTGGGGTTTGACCTTGTTTGGCAGTGTGTTTACCATACATTTATCTGTGCCTTGGCAGAAGGAATTGGTAAAGCAGCTAAAACTAAAGCAGAGTCCGTATTCCTTCTTCTGGCTGAAGGAAACAAATCAGTTGCATTGGGAACCGAACCTAGTACAAAAGATTGTCTCTTATTTCTCCTTCTGTAGGGAGAGAAAAAGCTAACATGATAGGGCAGTGCTTCCATTGCTTAATATTTCCTTTCAGAAAAGGTAAAGAAAAAACACTTTACTGAGAAGTAAGAGATTCAAATTCAAATCTCTATCACAATTAAATTCATACATTGAAATGAAGTTGCAGAAAGAACTGGGCTTCTTGGTATACCAAACTGAATTCCGCTGTGCTGGTGTGCACTCTGCACTTTAACTTTTCTTTCTTTTTCACTGGGTGAAAAGGATAAATGTCTCTGTTTTATTCCAACTGACATAAAAACAAATCCAGTACTTCAGATTTGTTTATGAAGTAGGATTGTCATCCTCTGATCAACTGGTTAGGTTTCTTAAGTTGATTGCTATATTTGTTAGCCTCTTGGCTCCCTCATCGTATTTTTTTTTTTTTTTTAAGATTTATTTTCTACATGACTTTTCTAGGATGAAAATAATAGGGATTTTAAATAAATAAAATCAAGAAGAGGGCAGGGATCGCTCCCTGGAAAATTGATATGGCACTAAATTTTTTCAAGAAGGCTTGACAAGAGGCATTCTCCACTACAGTAACTAATGCCAAATCCTATCTCTTCTCGCATCCATGGCTGCAGTAAGAATAAAGCTTTGGCAAGCTGACAAATAAAAATTAAAGTGGTAGCAGAACAAATTCCTTTCTTAGACCGTTATCACTTCCAACTGGCAAGGAGTTGTAATCTTAATGAGAAAACAGGATTTAAAAGTAATGAAGCTTCTGGGTTTCAGTTGTTTACTTTAAAAGGGTCTCATTCTGTAGAGTGCTTGTTTTCAGTTCCAAGTCTTACCAAGAGCTGTATGTGTCACTGCAGGGCCAGTATCATTATTGGGGAAAAAAAAAAAAAAGGAAATTTAAATGGTATTAGCTTTATAAAGGAAGATTATCTCTTACTAAATTATCTCTGTTCATAAATGTTTATATTAGATAAGAGTAAGAAGCAAAATAACCATTCTTCAAACCCATCCTTTTCTATCTTTAAAGGAAAATGTTAACATATTGGCATATTTTCCTTTAAAGGAAATGTTAACATATTGGCAGTAAGAGGACATATCATATAATTAATATAATGCCCTAAAACTAGTAAAAAAAAAAAATAATCTTTAAACCCTCAAAAGAATTTCTTTTGATTTCGTCAGCTGCATTTAAAGATTGTTGACATTTTGTCCTCCTTAATATGGAAAGGAGTTAAAATTCAATCTGAAAAAAAAAATGAAGCTACATAGAGTAATTCACTTATGTATATACATAAAAATAGAGGATAATGCGTACATAGAATCATAGAATGGGAAGGTTGGAAGGGACCTCAAGGATCATCTAGTTCCAACCCCCTGCCATAGGCAGGGACACCTCCCACTAGTACAGGTCACTCAAGGCCTCCTCCAACCTGGCCTTGAACACCTCCAGGGAGGGAGCAGCCACAACCTCCCTGGGCAACCTGTGCCAGTGTCTCACCACCCTCACTGCAAACAACTTCCTCCTAACATCCAGTCTAAATCTCCCCTCTGCCAGTTTAAACCCATTGCCCCTTGTCCTGTCATTGCAAGACCTTGTCAATAGTCCCTCCCCAGCCTTCCTGTAGGCCCCCTTCAGATACTGGAAGGCTACTCTAAGGTCTCCTCAAAGCCTTCTCTTCTCCAGGCTGCAGAGCCCCAACTCTTGTAGCCTGTCCTCATAGCAGAGCTGCTGCAGCCCTCTGAGCATCTTCATGGCCTTCTCTGGACCCACTCAACAGTTTCATGTCCTTCCTGTGCTGAGGGCTCCAGAACTGCACACAGTACTCCAGATGAGGTCTGACAAGGGCAGAGTAAAGAGGCAGAATTCCCTCCCTTGCCCTGCTGCCCACACTGCTCTTGATGCAGCCCAGGACTCGGTTGCATGCTGGGCTGCATGCGCACACTGCAGGCTCATGTTGAATTTTTCATCAACCCAGACCCCCAGGTCCTTTTCCTCAGGACTGCTCTCAGCCATTCACCACCCAGCCTGTATTTGTGCTTGGGATTGTGCCCACCCAGGTGCAGGACCTTACATCAACTATTTGAACCACCAGTTACTCATAAAAAACCACAAACTTCTTTTACTGAGTCTTCCATGAGCTAACACAGTGTAAAAAAGACATTTCAGAAAAGTAAAAAAAAAAAAATCATGTCTACCTCATATCTTACATTATGAAGAGATATATGGCAAATATAGGTGATTGTAGAGCTGATCGTGACATAATTTAAAATGTGATTTCAGAGCTCCTAATAAAGAAATGGATCAAATAACTGCATATCAGAATCCGTCCTTTCTGATATGGAAGATGTACTACTCCTGGCAGTAGGCATTGAACCTATCTGTAGATGGGTACAAAGAATTCTGAAGAGAGCTGTGTGGAAACTCTTGCTGTGTCTATGCATCCGAAAATGGGGTGGGCATTGCTTGAGTGGTAGAGGAGAAAGGTTTTTAAAAAAAAAAACCTTTCTTTTAAAACTCTTTAAAAAGGCTATATTTAGATATTGCCTGAGATTCCTTTTAATTGTGAAGCATGTGAATATATGTGAATGATTGGCATATTCTTTGCGCTTGTTTTTTTCCCCCTTTCTCAATTATTTCTGAGTTTGGCTTCCATAAACTTCTCAAATACAAGTGGGACCAAAGCAAATTAAGTACAATGTGGTTTATACTTTAATTTTATAATTAAAATGAAATAAGCAAAGCCTTGACTGACAGTTTCCTATCTTTATTTTGCCTGTACTCTAGAGTGCAAATCTTAGTGATGCTATTTGCAGTTAATTGCATGTGTATACAAAAGGTAGACAGAAACTTATTATTTTTTGTATGTTTAGTACATAGTGGGGAGGATAGAGGAAGGAAACATTAGCGATAAAATTACTTTTGTTTCCCAAATGTTTAGACCTATGATAAGGTTTTGTTTCAGTCTTATCCTTTTGGGGTTCATATATACGCAATTCAAAGACAAAATGTTTTGTTTTAATTTCTTCTTTTTTTTTTNTTTTTTTTTTTTTTTTTTTTTTTTTAGTTTCATTTAAGTGTTACAGGGGCTTAGTAATTAAAAAGACAATTGTCTGCCACTAAAATAAGTTATTTATAAAGACTTGTTTGTATAGACTGATGAGAAAGCTAAATTAAGTTACTTTTTCAGAAGCTGGCTACTGCCAGCATTCTCCTGGTAGATTGAAAGTGACTAAGGATGGAAAGTTCACCAGAGAGGTTGGTCTCTGAATTTCCCTGATTAAAACCTAAAACACTTCATGCTTAATTTCTAAGCCAAAGATATATAATACTTAGAGATTTATCTTAAGATGCTTCATTGTGTAAAATAATAACCACCTCTGGGCATCTTTAAAAATACTCTTAACCTCTCATTGAAATAATTAGAAATAGATATTATAGGCAATATATAAGAATGTGATGAACAGGGGAAGAAATTTACATTTGCATCAGTCTTGCTATCTAAATATCCTCCCAATACATCATTAGGGTGTTTTGATTTTGTTTGGTTTTCCCCTTATATTTTCAATAATCCCTTTCTTATACTAAACTAATGTGAGTATTCCTCCATTCTTAAACTGGACAAAAAATCAAAACTCTTAGTAAGAATTATAAATTAAATAAATCTTTTATTGAACTTAGTAGATTTCTCAGTAGATAAAATTATTATAGTTATAGAAATTCTGAAAATATTTGATTATCTAAGTGAAATTAGTTAAATAATAATGAAAAAACTGACATAAATCATGATCATTGAAATAAAACAAATCTAGCTAGACAGGGCTCTAGGGCAGAAGAAAGGGACCGAGATATTATGTACTCAAAGAGACAGTCTCATACATCACCCTCTTCTTAAGCAACAATTTCCAGAAAACCACTTCCACCTACTCAGATGCCCCTTTGGAGTGATCAAGTAAATTAGTTGGGTAGTTTATTAGTGAAAATTTAATTTATTAGTGAAAAGCTTTCTAAGTCATCTGATCAAATTGTCTCTTCTCAACTCCCAGTGCATCATTTTGCAGGTATGTTTTCAGAGCAAAAACACAATATAAGTTAGTGCTCAGAAAAGTTGCCAAGCAATTTTAGCTATAAATGAATTTCAGTTATTACTGAAAATTGGTGCTTTAATAGTTTTATGGAACATTTTAAGTTATCTGATCAAATTGCCTCTTTTCAACTCCCAGTGCATCTTTTTGCAGGTATGTTTTCAGAGTAAAAGTACAATATAAGTTAGTGCTTAGAATAGTTATCAAATAATTTTGCATATGAATGAAAAAAACCCACATAATAATGTGTCTAATGAACCAAATATGTCATCAGACAATCACTATGAAGCTTTTTAACCAAAATATTTCACGGATGAGGTTTTCAAAGGCACTTATATTGAATCAGAATATCCAGTACTTGAAAGAGACCTGTAAGACAGAGAGACTGTTTACAAAGGTCTGTAGTGATAGGATGGGGGGCAATGGCTTCAAACTAGAGAAGAGCAGATTTAGAATGGATGTTAGGAACAGGTTCTTTACCATGAGGGTAGTGGAACACTGGAACAGGTTGCCTGGGCAGGTGTTTGGGGCCCTATCCCTGGAGATATTCAAAGTGAGGCTCAACAGGGTTCTGGGCAACCTGATCTAGTTGAGGGTGCCTCTGCTTACTGCAGAGGGTGTTGGGTTAGATGACCTTTGGAGGTCCCTTCCAACCTAGACCATTCTATGATTCTATGATTCTATTATCTGAAGGAATAAGGCACTCCAAAATGAAACTAGAAAGGAAATCTAGGAGAGAAGTTCAAGAATTCACACATGAGTTTAGCTATCCAAGAAAATGTACACGAGCTGCATCCAAATAAACTGTAAAAACCTGCTTTGTACTAAAGGATTAGGGGAGTTCTCAATTTCAGTTGCTACAACAGACTTGTGGGTGTGGTAATGAACAGTGAGAAAGAGGTTACAGCTTAAGCCAATATTGTGCTTTCCAAAATGATCACATAAATGCACCTAAACGCTGTGGAAATAAATACCATGTATATTAGAGAGAGGTTTCAAAAGAACTTGTAAGCTGTAGAAATCCTTTTAAGAAATTCAGTTCTGGTAAAAAATGAGGCTAATGCTGCTGTGTAAGCCTGCTTTCTTCAGTCTTTTTGAAGATTTTTAGCTTCTGGTGTATTTCACATTGTCCTTTCTTGTGGCTTCTCCTTTCTGTGATATCCTTCAGAAAATATACAATAAGAACTTCTAGGGGCATGCTCTGAGTCTCATCACCTTGCACATCATTTGAATGCTGTACTATTTTCTGGAATTTGCATTCACTGCATGATTTATATATATATGGAACAGGGCTTGTGGAGTCTCCCTCTCTGGAGATATTCAAGGCTCGCCTGGATGCATTCCTGTGGGATCTGGTATAGGCAATCCTGCTCTGGCAAGGGGGATTGGACTGGATGATCTTTCTAGGTCCCTTCCAGCCCCTAACATTCTATGATTCTATAATATTTTTATAACATTTGAAACATTTTGTTTTCCACTTTAGATTATTTTCTTCTATTGGGTATTTTAAAGCACTAACTGTGGTTTTTTTTTTATCTTTGTGAATTCTTGCAGTCTATTTTATCTGAAAATGTAATCTAATCAAGTTTTAAAAAAATTTATTTATTTAATCACAGTTAGTATTTCAGTATCTCTTAGAATCATAGAATGGTAAGGTCCTCTTGACCCGCTCCAACAGTTCCATGTCCTTCCTGTGCTGGGGGGATAATCAATAATATTGGCTGTTCTCACTTTGAGACATATTTACTTCATATTTCATTTTCCAGTTATTTTTTCCTTGGCCTCTATTTCCCTTCTTACCATTCTGATGAAAATATAAATGTCAGTGTTAACCAAAATGTAGTGATNCTGGACAACAGTTCCACTGGACAAATGGTTGAGAATGTTGTAGAACAGAAGATATTTGAAACTTTGTGACCATCCTAGTGTCTGATTTTTGTAATTTTGCAATCTTTTAACTTAAATTTACTCAAAAACAGACTTTTGGATTGAGACCAAAGGAAAATGATACCTTATGCTGGTTTGAGGCTAGTTGGAATATTTTACTGAGACAAATTAAATCCTTTGCTGTGAGAAGAAAGAAAAAAACAACAACAGTAATCTCTATCACTCATTCTTCTGCTGAGAAACACAACTAGTCAAAACATAGCTAAGACTCTCACTTTTCACACACTTATCAGTTAGTTCCCAGTTCTGCTCCTTCACTCTAGCAGTCTGTGGTTGCTTCTGCCTTAACTGTAATTCGACCTAACCCTTTTCTTCTAACCTCCTTGTCCTCTTTTGGACATCTCACCTCAGATCTCTCCAGATTTATCACATGAGATATATGAGGATTGATCTGCTTATTTCTGAAGGGAGGGAAAGAGAGAGAAGTGAGGTGGGGAGGTTTGGGTTGGGAGCCTCCTGGCAATCTGATTNCAATAATATTGGCTGTTCTCACTTTGAGACATATTTACTTCATATTTCATTTTCCAGTTATTTTTTCCTTGGCCTCTATTTCCCTTCTTACCATTCTGATGAAAATATAAATGTCAGTGTTAACCAAAATGTAGTGATTCTAGATTTGCATAGCATCGACAGTACAGAATCTGATACCTTTTATCATAATATATCCATATGATAAGAACCATTTGATCTTAAAGCACAACAATATGATTTCAGAGCCTGGTTCCTCTTCGTCATTTCCTAATTACTAAGATCTGATCCACTATTATTGCGCATTATGAATTCACTTGCTATAATCAGCCACTTTTGAAAATGCCAGAAATCATAGAATCATAGAATGGTAAGGTTGGAAGGGACCTCAAGGAACATCTAGTTCCAACTCCCTGCCATAGGCAGGGACACCTCCCACTAGAACAGGTCACTCAAGGCCTCGTCCAACCTGGCNATCAGTTAGTTCCCAGTTCTGCTCCTTCACTCTAGCAGTCTGTGGTTGCTTCTGCCTTAACTGTAATTCGACCTAACCCTTTTCTTCTAACCTCCTTGTCCTCTTTTGGACATCTCACCTCAGATCTCTCCAGATTTATCACATGAGATATATGAGGATTGATCTACTTATTTCTGAAGGGAGGGAAAGAGAGAGAAGTGAGGTGGGGAGGTTTGGGTTGGGAGCCTCCTGGCAATCTGATTGTTTTGAAGGGATTTTTATGTTTCTGTGCTACTTTTAACTTGTATATAATTGTATATTGTATATATATATATGCTTGTATATTGCACTAAGCTGTAAATATAACTTCATTCCTTAACTTCCAGCTGGTTCAGTCTAGTCTGGGTGATTTCACTGAAGCAGGGCTGGGCAAACCATCACATACCTTTTTTAGACTTTATATGCAAATTTGAAAGTTTATAATCAGTATTTCAATAGATGTTTAAAGAGTGCTTATTTTAATACATCAAGGTGATCAGTCCTAACTCTACGCATCTGAATAATGTGAGAATAGTTAACATTGTGTTGCTTAAAAATCAGCCCAATACCTATCCATGATAAGAAAGATTTGGTTTGGACTTTGAACGACTTTGTACATGAGACAAATTTAAGCTGCTGTATGCCTCTCTCTGATAACTTAGAAATTGAACTAGTGTCTCCACAGCTGGTGAGTCATTTTAGGTTTTTTTCAGTACTAACAATAGAAAAGTATTTTTTTTATCTATATAGACATGAAATCTGAGCTAGGAAATACTTTTAACCAAGGTTATATATGTTGAAAAAGCACAAACAGGTTTAAATAGAGTTTTCAAACAAAGTAATTTTATTTTTCCAATTAATTTTTGACTCCTTTTAAATCTCAGCTCATTCTATTTGCATTCATCATCCGAACTGTGACTTTACTCTTGTCTGTTTATTGTATTAGACTTTCACTGCACCTGCTATTTTAAAATATCTTTTAGCAAAGAGGGCACAGGTCAAGCTTAGCAAGCCTTGCCTTGTTTTACTAACGAGCATAAAATTAATTCGTAAGACAAAGACAACACAAATCCCATGCCTAAAGTCTACTGTACAATAAACATGCTCCTAACTTTTCAGTCAATCCAAATCAGCAAAATCCTATTAACCTTTAATGTTTGTCCTTCCTGTGTCAGGCCACTGTTAATCAGAAATATTTCTGTTGAGCCATTGCCTCTTCTTATTTTTGCAGAGACTTAATCAAAGGAAGTATGTACAATTAAAACTTAGCAAATGCATAAAAGTAATGTGAATCATGATCTGTAATGAGTGACTCATGCATTTTCAATAATAATTAGAAATTTAAGCAGGACAAAGTAGATGTGCTTGATGGTACACAGGCAGGCACCAATCATGGGAAAGAGTTACATTAAAAAAAAAATCTGAAAAGGTGAATTAGAATGTGGGACAAGAGTTACCTTTAAATGTACTGCAAACACAGAGTGGTAAATGGAACTCCCTGTCTCATGTCCTTCTCACAATCTGATGCACATCAAAAGCATAGTGAACAAATTGTCTCAGAGGATGTTAACCACATGGAAAAAATAAGAAGGAAAAAAAAAAGGAAACTGGTGGCAGATCTGAAGGCAACAGCTTGGTAATATAAACAAGCACTAACTGTTCACTCTGCATTGTTAGAGAAAGGATCTGTTAAAGTTTGCCCAAATGAATATTAGTACCTCAGAAGGGTCAAGTTATGGGCAGCACTAAGGGTCATTAGTTGCTGGTACCATAGCTAGTCAAGATGACTTAGCTCAAGGATCTCAGAAAGGATGTGGGGCCTCACCTTAGCAACTTTTGACAGTGGTGAAAGAAGGCAACAGCTACAGCATTCACTGGTTTTTCTTTGTGGGTTGAGATAGCGTTACTCAGTTGATGCACACAAATTTAACTTAAACTGAATGTTTCTCAGTTGCACTTTATAAACTGAATCATCATCAACATAGACAACACCACAGGAAAAAAAATGCAGACAGCTTAAAAAACTAAACATGGTAAATCATATTACTTTCCAACCTTTTTTTTTTTTTTTCTGATAGAACATAATGTAGCAATTGATTCAAATTCCCTTCTTTCACTGAGCTCTTGCAGTTGTTAAGGAAACCAAGAGAACTTGAATGTTGCTCCTAGTATACAAAAATTGATGTACTGCAAGTCTTTTATTGTACAAAAATAGCAAGTGTCAGGAAAGGATAAAAATTCATAGTGATAATCATCAGGGAAAAAAAATCATACTAAATTATGATTGTGTTAAAATTCTGTATGATTATAAACCAGATTAAAAATAAAATAAAATATTCATAAGTCAGATTCTACAGGTTACTTCAGCCTGGAGCCCTCCAAATTCTACTTCTAATCTATATTACAGTTGACATTCTTCTGAAAATCACACAGCCCTTGCTAGGTACCATACAAATTTCAACGAGATTAAAAACTACAATAAATATGCTACAAGAAGACTGATTCTTCTTGTCCCATCTTTTTTCCTGGGAGGGCCTAGAAATCAGCAGAGAAGTATTTGAAGGTTCCACTTGAACTCACAATTCTGTGATTTTTCTATCCTGGGAGATGTGATACATCAGGGAGCTTTCCGTGATAAAGAGGAATTAAACATCCACATGCAGTGCATAACTTCAGGTGATTCTTGCTGCTGTCGTTCAGCACAGATGCATCAGGAACATATTTCATGTGAGACAGTGAACATTTCTACTTTGAACTAATGATGTAACAACCCTTTGCCTGAAATTCTGATTACCTCCCATTCCTTACACATTGTAATTGCCTCTTCATCCATAAAGTAACTTTTTTAAAAATCCAAATTCTGTCTTACCAAATATACCATCATGATCTTTGAGGTCTCTTCCAACCTTGGTGATACTGTGATACTGTGATATAATGATTCTGCTGCATCTTTTTAAGACTGGGAAAATTTATACAATATAATTATTTACAAAACCAATAAAAGATAGAAAGTTTCCTTCTGAACAATGGACATGAGAGGAAAAAAAATGTAAGATGTTAGTTCATAATCTTACTTATAATGGAATTTTCACCTCTTTTGCTTTGGTGTTAGTACTATTCCTATTCCCACATAACAAAAGGATGCATATTGAGGGCAGCAAATCCCACATCATTATACAGTTTTCTGTTCTTCATTCACTGGAAAAAATTGTTGTCTCCTGTCATGTTGTAAAAGCAAAGTCTTGGATGTTGACAGAGATACGGATTCCTCTCAGCGTCCTTATAGCCTGTTGAGAGAAAAAACTGTTTTGGGAATATTTCACGTTTAAAATTCAGAGACTACCTTCTCAAAACAGCAATGTTGTACCCACCTGTGAAAAGCAAAGTGAAAATTGTAATTTGTGATGACTGTAATTGCTTACAGCAAATGCATCCCTGGAAGTGGCAGGGCAACTTGAAAGCTCCAGGGTAACATCTGCCTTATTCAATTATTGACCTGCTTTTGAATTGAAGAAGACAGAAACTCCTCCTTGGCTAACGTGATACATTACAGGAACTCTTCTCTTCCTGCAATGAAGTGTTACAACAGTTGGAGAACTCTACATATATGAAAGAAAAACCTCTCCACTGGAAGAGAACTTCCAGAAAAAATTTAATGTGGCATCCAGCACCCAGCTTTAACTTGGAAGTTATGGTATAGTGCTGTGGTTCTACAGATAGAGTTACTCTCTAGTAGTAGTTCCTAGCTAAACACAGTGCTTAAACACTAATTCACCATGGATCACTTTTTCTACCTTTGAATCATTTATATCTTTATATCTTTGAATTTTTGGGAAGAATGTATGCTTGTAGAAGTGTCATTATTAATAAGTTTCTTCTCTTTGATAACACTCAAAGGAGTGCAGTTAAATTCTATTCAGTAGCTGCTGGGAACATGTGGACTTTGATTTTTATGAATATACAGAATGAAAAAATGAAAGCTCTGGAACAAGGATGACTTTGGGTGGTATTTCAGTACTGCTTTATAGAGACCAGACAATCTTTACCATAAAAGTAGGCAAGCTTCTTTTGGTACTATTATAATGAAAGACTGCTTCAGAACGTCACTGACTAGAAATCTCTTTTCTTTCTACCTAAAGCTACTGATTACCACTTTACATTTTTATTTCATTTTATTAAATTTTTTTTTTTTTTTTTTTTTTTGGTCATGGTAACACAGTCCTGTAGCTTATTACTTGCCTAGAAATCAGGGAATCACTAGCCAACTAAATTAATGAACTTGTGATGAAATTCACTCATTTATTAAGTAGTGAGAAGGATATTCAGATGACCCACTTGACCTCACTAGCATAGCACTAATAATTCAGTGTTTTTCACAGAAAGAGAGGAACATTATGAATTGTAAGGTGTGCATTCCACTTTTTCAGCAATCATAGAACCATGGAATGGTA
>WBNM01024655.1:0-18080 GCA_013399055.1 Ramphastos sulfuratus
ACCTCATCTTGCTGGTCTGTCCTGGCTGAGCAGTCCAGAGTCGCCCATGACAACGCTGCAGTGGTGGGAGCTGTCCCACCAGGTTTCAGTGATGACAATTCCATCACAGTCAGCCTAGTGCAGCTCTCCAGCTCCTCCCGCCTATTCCCCAGGCTCCGTGCATTGCTCTGTAAGCATTTCAGGGAGGGAGTTCATCTCTTGGCTTTCACTCTTGCAGTCTGACCATTCCCAGCCTCTCCCGTGGCCACCAACCCAGCAGTAAGCTCTGCATATGCTGGTTCCTTATTACTTGGTCCCCGTGGTACATCTCCGTAAGACTTTCAGAGTTCTTGTGTGTCCCCAGCATGCTACAAGGGAAGAGGCTGAAG
The DNA here is from genome assembly GCA_013399055.1 of Ramphastos sulfuratus. Taxonomy (NCBI): domain Eukaryota; kingdom Metazoa; phylum Chordata; class Aves; order Piciformes; family Ramphastidae; genus Ramphastos; species Ramphastos sulfuratus. The sequence goes on from WBNM01024655.1 coordinate 369, forward strand.
GCTCCTATTAGCCTCCCACCCTGGTGTGCTGCCCCTCAGCATGTACTCATTGCTAGCCCTTGCATCTTCTCCAACACACAGCTCCTTGTTGCCTACCTCCCCTGAGATAGCAGTGGAGCTGACACATGGCCCCACAGCTGTCTCAGGCTGGCTTACAGTAAGCCTGCCTTTCTCCCTCCCCCCTTCCAACCTAGTTTAAAGCCTAATTCATGAGCCCAGCCAACCCCTGCCATATAAACCTTCTCCCACTTGGAGAGAGATGGAGTCCATCTGCTGCCAGCAGACCTGGCACCATGGAGGGTGACCTGTGGCCAAAACACCCAAAGTCCTGCTGGATGCACCAGGCTGGAAGCCAGGACCTGAGCAAGTGAGTCCTCCTCAGTCTTTCTGGGTCAGTCCCTTCCACAGGGAGGAGAGAAGAGAACACTACCTGTGCTCCCGCTGCCTTCAGCAGTTGACCCAAGGCCCTGAAGTCTCTCTTGATAGCCTTCTGTTTTCTTCTTCCAAGGTCATTATTGCCTATCTGGAAGGTTAACAGTGGGTAGTAATCTGGGTGCTGTTGCAGGGAGGGAAGCCTTTTTATCACATCCTTGACCTGGGCCCCTGGTAGGCAGCAAACCTCCCTTTGGAGTAAGTTAGCTCTGCATGTTGGGGCTTCTGGTCCCTTCAAAAGGGAGTCTGCTGTGACAATGACTCTTCTTTTTTATAGAAGATGTCTGCATGATGGGCTTGGGCTTCCTTAATTTGGGGGATTCCTGCAAGCCAAATGATTCACCTTCCTCACTGGCTGCACCTGCAGGACCTCAAACCTGTTCTGCATGGGCACCTGGGGGGCTCTGTTAACAACTGGAGCAACACTCCCACCACAGTGGGTGGGAACTTGTTGCCACAGCCCCACCTTGAGGGGCCGAGGAGAGTTTGAGGGGTGAGAGGTGGACAAGGCAGGAGTGGACTTGCCTCCACTATCTCTTTTCTTTTGGTTACTCAGTCTGGCAGGGGGTGGCTACAGTGGGGTACTTGACCCTCAGTATCTTTTAATGGGTAATCCTGTCCCTCCGTGGGGGCAGTCAGAGCCTGGCACCATCTGTCCATGTCATCTTCTGCTTCCCTGATTCTTCTACGCCTGTGAACTTCATTCTTTAATCTTTCAGCCTCATCTTCTAGCTGTGCTGCTCATTTGAGTAGAAAATCTACCTGCTCACAGCATATCTGGATTGATGAAAATCTCAACACGAGCCTGCAGTGTGCACGCATGGCCCANCCTGCCTATGGCAGAGGGCTGGAACTGGATGAGCTTTAAGGTCTCTCCCAACTTTACCATTCTATGATTCTATATACAGCTCCCTGGTACCAAGGAGGGACTGAGGCTTTACAGAGTCTTTAACCAACACTTAGAAGCTTGAAATAGTGGAGTAGATTTCAACATTTTTTTACCTTTCACTTTAAAATAACTTGCAGAATTTTGTCTTTATAGATTCATTCTTAAGCAAACCTTGAGGTGGTGTTCACCACCCCAGAATGTGGAAAAGAAGACTGTCTGTAGGATCGGGCCCATAGATTCTGCCACAAAATCATACTGAAATAAAGTTGCCAGAACCAGGAGCTTATTTATGTTAGCAGGACAGAAATTTCAAGGTAACTTAGCCTACACACCACCATGATAATCTTATTTATGCGTATGTCCTTCAACAGCAGCCATGAAAAGCCTAAACTGCTACAGACATACTGTGCCTGGCATTAGCAAACAACTTGTTTACTCCTCCTGCAGCAAAACAGCCTTAAAAACTTTACCATTGCAGGGACATTTGCTTATGTCTGTGCAATGTCTGCTGCTGAGGAAGGTGAAAGTTGCAGAGCAAGGAAACTAAAGTGTTCATCCATGACTGCTGTGGCTTGGATGTCTCTGATCATAGAATCACAGAATGGTAAGGTTGGAAGGCACCTCAAAGCTCATCTAGTTCCAACCCCCTGCCATAGGCAGGGACACCTCCCACTAGCACAGGTCACTCAAGCCTCCTTCAGATACTGGAAGGCTACTAGAAGGTCTCCTGGAAGCCTTCTCTACTCCAGGTTGCAGAGCCATAACTCTTTCAGCCTGTCCTCATAGTAGAGCTGCTGCAGCCCTCTGAGCATCTTAGTGGCCTCCTCTGGACCTGCTCCTACAGTTCAATGTTGGTTCTGATGCCTTGGTCCAACTTTTTATGAGATGAAAACCAAACTAATATGTTTTTGGAGGCAACAAATAACCCAGGCTACATATACACACAGTAAGAGTGATAATGATGATGCTGACGCAGCTGTGAAAAAGTAGCAGGGCAGGGGACAGGCTCTGAAGTGCTGCTTTCTTACAGAGCTGCTCCCTGAAGTAAATCTGCAGCTAAATTTGGTCTTCAGAGAAAACTCAAGGCTATGTGGACAGTAGCATTGAGAGCAGGCTCACACAGAAGTGAACAGCATATAGACCTGGTTCTGCTGCCTGCCATAGTTGGTTTCTCCAAAAGTTGAACCCCTCTGAGTATTCAGGGCCACCTCCACCATTGCTGCTTTGTTCAGAATACGATTAAGAGTTTAAATCTTTCTTTCTAAATGAGTGGTTAATGGATTTAGAGTAGGCTCATACAGGGGTGGTAAAAGGGTAAGAGAATTAAAAAAAAAAAAAAAAAAAAAAGACTGAGGATCAGGGACTGAGGAGCAAGTTTTAAAGGAATGTCACATCAATAGATGTGATGACACAGTTCAACAGCGACACAAACATCCAAACCCAAAGTTTGGGACATTCAATGAATTGCAGTGGAACTCCTGAAGGAAATTAAAGGCAAGGAGAATTTTGCACAGGTATCTCTTCCCATAGAGAACATTACAAATTCAGTCACTTCAAACATAGACGCTTCACTGGATCAGACATAAATTCATAGATTTTGATACCAGTTTGTTATTACAGATATCATAACATCATAAACCATGAAGTTCTGTCCAATTATTGCTGTCTAACAGCTGTAACTCCAAGGAAGCTTCTGTAAAAAAAGAAAGTGGTCCTAATGTACTACTATGTGATGCAGAGCACATTTCACTTCTGAATTGATTTTTCTGATGCTTACTGTGCATTGTTTATCTATCATGTAAATAAATCCCATTTCTGCATTTAGCTGTTGGATCTCATTACAGTTTTGCTTACCAAAGTACAGAACACAGAAAAATATGTGCCAGAAATATGAACTATATTTAACTACAAAAGAAGATGGCACCAGCTGAATGTGATTTCTTTTTTTCTTCTGCAGCAAGAGCACCGTGGCCAGCAGGGCAANTAAGAGTAAACAGGAATGAACTTCTTGGTTGTACCATGGCTGGAGTATGTCACTCCTCCCATGAAGTCATCATGTATGTGAAGTCCACTAAGGATCTGGATAAACTGTTTTTATTTAAAACATTTTGGAGGAAATTATCTCTAGATGATTGTTAAGCAATTTAGCACCCACATAGCAAAGTGCAAGGAGGAGCACACATTACACTTAGCAGCAAGTTTACTGATGGGAGGAAAGGATGTGAGAGCTAAAATGATACCTGAGATATCTATATACATGCACACACAAGCATGTATGCATCTATAGTCACTCACTGGCAACATTTGCATCAATTCAAGATGGTCTAAATGCTAAGTCAACAACCTTCAGCTTGGTAAGAGACTGACAACTTAATGCCTCATCCTCAAAATAAACATGACCTAGTAACAGAGATCCTGAGACTTGAGATTTTATTTTTCTCCTCCTTCTTCTTTCATATTTCCTTTTTTTTTTTTTCCTGGTGATATGCAACCAGCCACAGCCAGAATAAAGCACTTCATTCTCTCCAGTCACTTTTGCTTTGCTATCATTTTTAAACAACTTTTTCCTCACCATTCAGATGCCTTATTCATGACAACTTCCATACCAGCACCACGCTGACCTGTTACATATGGAACTTATTTTCTATGTACAGCCATCAACAGCTAAAGGTCCTTACACAGATCACATTAAAACCAAGACAGCAAACTCTTTTTACTACTGGCCACTCTCTTGACCTTCACAGAGATGCTCTGAATTGAGCAATTCATACGAAATGTAGTACTGTGCTGCAATTCTTTCTGTCATGTGTGATAGCTCCGAGAGCACCCTGGTCATTCAGCATTGTGGCTCGCTGGAATTGCTGCTGCAGCCTGACTGAAAGCTACATCATATGATCCACCAGCACATGATTAGTAGTATAACAAATCTCTGAAACAAGGCATGCAAAATGCATTCTTTAAGTCCCTGGTACATTCAGAATTTACAATTAAATAATTATTTTCACGCTGAAAAGTTTTGCTGGATGCGTTTGTGTTTGTTCTTACCATCGGGCACTGGCAAGCAGTAAAAGCAAAGCTTCCTATGCTGCTCTAATCTTTAATAAAGAAAACTGAATATATATCTATTTAATATAAACCACATGAGACTACACTGGTGTGTGTGTGTGTGTGTGTGCTTTGAATAAAGCAGTGTTGCTGCACTAAGTTTCAGTACCTTGGTGCCAAATTCAGAGCTCAGGCATGAGGCAGCTAAGTATAGAAGGAAGGCACTGCCTCCACCAATAAGAATGCCAAGAATTTTCTCATTTCAGTAGTTCTACTCAGACAAGAAAACTGAACTCACAGCTCAGGTCACACACTGGCACAACTGCCTAACAGCTGAGACGATTTTCATCTCTATCTTCTACTTAATAAACTTCTTAATTTAACTGAGTTCTTCAAACACTCTCCTTTAAGCTGGTGTGTTGCCCCTGCCCTTGGATTCCTACATACACCAAATAAAAAAGCAATACTTAATAGGATTGGAAATATGCCTTCAAGATATACTTTAGTCCTGCAGGACAAATTCAAAATTAAAAATTCCTAGTAAGGAGAGTGGAAAAAAAAAAAAAGGTTTAATTGGAAGCTAAATATAAAAACTCTGAAGCACTGACAGCAGCAATGTCAGATTCTGTGTTTGTTTAATTATGTAAACATGCAAGGGGAGCTGGATTCCTTTATTTTTTTCCTTCCTGCAGAGAGTAAATTACCTTTTTTTTTTTTTTTTTGTGTTTGACTAAGGAGAAGTAAACATCAATAAATGCATTTTTAACATCCAGGATTATCACCAAAGCGAAACATTTCTCTTTTCAAAGCATGTCAGAAGTTGCTGACATTTCACTGGGATAATGGAAAGAAAGCAGAAGAGAGAGGAAAGAAAGGAAGATACTTTCACAAAACAACTCAGTGATACTTTTTCCATATTTTTTTAAACTATGAAAATGATTTTAACAACTCGATCGACTCCCTCACAGGCCTAAACAGAGTAACAGGGAATTCTTGTGAGTCTCCCACCCATAATGGAGGTTTGTCAGCCTAACAAGGGAAGCTGTAAGGAAAGAATTGGGGCATTTGGAAAGAGTTGCCTGTGTCCCAAGGGCTTGGGAGAAAAATCAGACAGAGCAGGTTCCATTCTGACACTCCTTGTCTGGGAGGGCTGCTGGCTTCAGGGAAATTCCTAAATGGCAGTCTGCCCTTAAAGTTTGTTCTCCTCAAGCTCCTCTTCCTCACTGCAGAGGCACTGGTAGTTTCCAACTTAAAGATTAGCACCAATGCATTTGAGTCTGCATTTTGTACTGTCTCTAGACAGGTTACAGGCCAAAGGGTCCTCCCCTGCACTCACCTGCAATATCCCAGAGCTGCAGCCGCACCACAGTCTCCGCATCCCAGTTCAGCACCTTCAAGGCAAAGTCCACTCCGATGGTGGCCCGGTAGTGGGGGGAGAAGTTCTGATGCACATAACGCTTAATGATGCTGGTTTTGCCCACTCCAAGGTCTCCGATCACCAGGAGTTTGTAGAGGTGCTCCTTCTGATTGTTTTTCTGCATCTTTGCTCTGGCTGCGGCTGCTCCTCGCAAGCTGATTGCATGCTCTGCCCGAGAAGTGCTGCCGGCCCGAGGGCAGAGAGGGAATGAGGGACCGGGGAGGGAAGGAGAGAAGGTAGGTGGAGGCTCCTTCCCTCTCTACGGAAGCAGGATCACCAGGGCCGGCCGTCAGCCCTGCTGGGAGATGAAGTAAGCAAGGGACTGGGGAAAGGAACTCTGCCAGAAAGTGCTGTGCGGGTGCGTGCGAAGGGCAGCCCGAGGGGTGCCTGGGGTCCGTCTGCTCACTGCGGACTGTGCAGCGAGGCTCGGGCAGCAGTGCCGCTCCCCGCTGCAAGCCAGACACAACACAGCTTTTGTTCTGCACTAGCTTTGCACACTTCTCTTTAATTACTGTCTTTCTGGCGATAATTTGGTGATAATGCTTGCCTCCAGACATCTTTAAAACACCACTTACTGCAAAAAAGCAGAAAACCCCTTTCAGAGGTTTCATCCCTCCACTGAAGTGCAAGAATTAAAGCAGAGTACTTTACTTGGTTTTAATCAATGTAAGTCAATGGGAATGCCAATAGAAGTGGTAGTAACAATAATAGAAAGCACATTTGCGTGTGTCCACACTAGGAGGACTTAATTATAACAGATTTAATTAATTAATGGATTTAATTATAACAGATACATATTTTTAAGTTTCAGGACAAGGGGCAGTGGGTTTAAACTGGCAGAGCGAAGATTTAGACTAGATGTTAGGAGGAAGTTCTTTACAGTGAGGGTGGTGAGGCACTGGAACAGGTTGCCCAGGGAGGTTGTGGCGGCTCCCTCCCTGGAGGTGTTCAAGGCCAGGTTGGAGGAGGCCGTGAGTGACCTGTGCTAGTGGGAAGTGTCCCTGCCTATGCAGGGGCTTGGAACTAGATGATCCTTGAGGCCTCCTTCCAACCTTACCATTCTATGATTCTGATTCTATGAACAGATTTGTGATTTTTCCACCTGTAGCTACAAGCCTGCTTGCACCTGAATGCAGCACACAGCTTATGATAGTGTCTCAGCGTTACAGTAGGAGTGACAGTGTCTCAGCATTAGAGTATATGTGTGGCAGTGTCTCAGCATTACAGTAAATGAGTGGCAGTGTCTCAGCATTAGAGTGACCGTGTCTCAACAGTTCCTTACTTTCCAAAATAAGTTCTATCAAACTTGCAAATAACTCACCACATCTGAATAAATCATTCCCCTGATGTGACTGACCCTGTGTTCTAAACAGAGGATACAGTGGCAGTTTCAGCTTGGCAGCTTCACTGCAGACCCCATACATTGCCTGGAGATGCTTGATTCTTTTAGCAGTTTTGGTAGCACGGTCTGAGAATTTTAACACCATATGAAACTTATCCATGAGTGATTTTCACATTTATTGATGGTCTTGATAAGATGAAAACACATTGAAGTATTATTTAAGGGTATTCTTTTCCAGGCATGCACTGAAATGGCATTAGAGATTTGTCATCCATCCAAAAGGCTGGGTTTTAGCAGAAAAAGAATTCAGAGCACTTGCATTGTGCAACCTTTTATAATCAGTCTTCTGATTCAAACTTCAAAGTTTGTGTAGAAATGGATAATTTGAGGAGGGAAAATGTGTTATTTTGCTTGAAACATTTTATTATTAATAAAAGCCTTTGGATTTTGGGGTTTTTGTTTGGTTCTTTTGTGTGGGGGTTTTTTTGCTTGTTTTGGGTTTGTTTGGTGTGGGTTTTTTTGTTGTCGTTTTTGTTTGGGGTTTGTTTGATGTGGGTTTTTTTGGTGGGGTTTTTTGGGGTTTTTTTTTTTTTGTTGTTGTTGGTTTGTCTTGTTTTCTCCTTTTTTTTTTTTTTTTTAATTATTTAAAGTGTCTAGAGAGCAATGATCCAAGGGCTGAAGCATCTCCTCTGAGAACAGGCTGAGAGTTGGTGTTGTCCAGTCTGGGGAAGGGAAGGCTCTGTGTAGACCTTATTGAAGCCTTTCAGTACTTAAGGAGGCCCGCAAGAAAGATGGGGACAATCTTTTTAGCAGGGTCTGTTGCAACTGGATGAGGGATAATGGTTTTAAATTGGAAGGGATAATGGTTTTAAACTGAAAGAGGAAAGATTTAGACTAGATACAGGGAAGATTTTTTTTACAATGAGAGTGCTAAAACACTGGAGCAGGTTGGTGAGAGATGGTAGAAAGCCTGTCCCTCAGCATGTTGAAGATCAGGTTGGCAGGGCTCTTAGCACCCTGATGTAGCCAAAGATGTCCCCATTCCCTGTTGGGGGCATTGGACTAGATAAGCTTTAAAGGTTTCTTTAAACCTAAACCATGCTACAATTCACTAATAATTCCAAAACCACATAAATTGTCGCTTGTATTCTTCTGCTTGGGAAGAAAATTTGAAAGGTCTTGTTAGCTACAGACATCATAAATTTGAGAAGCAAATCAGTTCGCTCCCTCCAGTTACTGTCTTTGCGTAATTCAAACTTATTATGATTGCTGCTGGCTGCCCGCAGCCCATGAGCCACACTTTCACAGCACTGCTGTTTTCACAGAGCATCCAACACCCAAGCACCTCCAAGTGGTCACAATTCCCCTCTAAAGCAGAAGATTTTCTGTTTTGGAACTTAGAAAGGGAGCACACTGAGAGGGTTTTGCAAGTTGATGTTTTGGGAGAGGTTATGATTGCATCTGATCTTTTATCTTCTGGTGATGGCCAGAGAACACTGCACAGGAGCTCTCTGTGGGCAGATGCTGTGTAACTGCAGCTCTTAGGCTGTTGGTAAGTGTAGTTGGAGGCTGGCCCACATCCAGAAGCATAAGGCTTTGCTTCCCTTCCAAAGTTTTTGTTAGCATTAGCTATAATAGCCCTGGATAATCATGTTACTTGTTTGTTTCCAATTCTGCTTTGAACTTGTCTGAATTCTTGGTCCCAGCAACAGCCTGGTACAAAGAGCTCTTCACAGGCTTAATGAAGGTCACCATGGGGATGGTGGTAGGGCTATAAGTGAGGTGAGTTCAGCAAGGTGTTCAGATATGGGATGAATGCGTGTAAGGCTTAAGTGCATTTAGATGCATGATTTCCCAAGCTCAAGTGAAGCATGGACTGAAGTGTCTCAATAAGCAGAAGCTGTGCACAGATATCTTAGCTCCATGGTGAGCTGGCTTTTGCAGGCACCACCAGCTGAATGCTTCTGGGGCAGGGTAAGGCGCTTAGCTCTGATTTCTTGCCCCTTTGTGGGGGACTGCTGCCATGCCCTGAACTAAGTGTCTGTACTGGTTTAGCTTCCCAGGTGCTGGTGCAGGGAGGTGTTGCTGTGCTGCTCACCTGTAGCTGTGCTGCAGGACTGATAAGAACTGCCAGGCAGGAAGGTAGATCCTTTGGACTGGTCCTGTCCTAAGTAACCACTGCAGGACTGGTTTGATGATGCTAGCTGATCCCTTTAGGCACACAACCAGATTACTGGGACAGGTCGACCCTGGAAAGGTGATGGAGCAGCTCATTCTGGAGGCCATCTCTAACCACATGGAAGAAAAGAGGGTGATCAGGAATGGCCAGCATGGGTTTATCTCGGGGAGATCTTACTTGACTGACCTGATAGCCTTCTGTGATCCCATGACCAAATGGGTACAAGAAGGAAGGGCTGTGGTTGTCATCTACCTTGACTTCAGCAAGGCTTTCTATGCTGTCTCCCACAACATCCTCATAGATAAGCTCAGGAGATGTGGCACAGAAAGCTAGTTTGAGATGGATTGAAAACTGGCTTCACAAGGGAGTTCAGAGAGTTGTCACCACTGGCACAGAGTCAAGCTGGAGGCCTGTGGCCAGTGGTGGTCTCCAGGGATCAGTACTGGGTCCAGTTTTGTTCAGTGTCTTTATCAACGACCTGGATGAGGGCATTGAGTGCAGCCTCAGCAAGTTTGCTGATGGTACAAAACTTGGGGGGGTGGGGGGGGTGGCTGACAGCTCTCAGGCTGTGCTGTCTTCCAGTGAGATCTGGACAGGCTGAGAGCTGGATGAAGGCAAACCACAAGAAGCTCAACAAGGACAATTGCAGGGTCCTGCATCTGGGGAGGAAGAACAACAGGCACCAGTACAGGTTGGGGCTGCCCTGCTGGAAAGCAGCTCCATGGAGAAAGACTTTGGAGTGATGGTGGGCAGCAAGTTCTGCATGGGAAGCAATGTGCCCTTAGGGTCAAGAGAGCCAATGGCATCCTGGGGTGCATCAGGAAAAGTGTGGCCAGCAGGGCTAGGGAGGTTCTGCTCCCCCTCTACTCTGCCCTGGTGAGAACACACCTGGAGTATTGTGTCCACTTTTGGGTTTCTCCAGTTCAAGAGAGACAGAGGCCTGCTGGAGAGAGTCCGGCAGAGAGCCACCAGGATGTCTGGGGGACTTGAGCATCTCCCCTGTGGAGAGAGACTGAGACCCCTGGGGCTGTTTAGTCTGGAGAAGAGAAGGCTGAGAGGAGATATGATCAATGTGTACAAATACCTGAGGGGTGGGGGTCAAGTGGCTGGGGCCAAACTCTTTTTGCTGGTCAGGAGCAATAAGCCAAGGAACAATGGATACAAACTGGAACAGAGAAGGTTTCACCTCAACATGAGGAGAAACTTCTTTACAGTGAGGGTGCCAGAGCCCTGGAGCAGGCTGCCCAGAGAGGTTGTGGAGTCTCCTTCTCTGGAGGCTTTCCAAACTCACCTGAGTGAACTACCCTAAGGGCTCCTGCCTTGGTAGAGAGGTTGGACTCGATCATCTCGGGAGGTCCCTTCTAACCTATAAAGTTCTGTGATTCTGTGACATGAATCAAGGCCATAATAGCTGCATCCTAGATATTGTCAATCCTCTGCATGGCATATATCACAGGAAAGTACCTCAGTCCTGACTAAGCACCAGGTTGCTAGCAATACAGTTTTTAGAAATGACAATGTTGTCTGAGATCTTAAAGCCATGAAGCAAGAGCTTGTTCAGATCATTAGAAATATGTGTGCTTGAGGGATTGCCATCCAATTACCCAGAGCTCTTACACCACAGCTGTTAATGTCTAGTAGCTCTGAATGTCTCCAGGGGATTGGCATATTCATCTTGCTGAATAATAAGATAAATGACAGCATAATCCAGAGAAATTCTAAGCATACATCTGGGTGTGTACGCATATACATGTATATACACACGTGAATGGGTTAGAAGATCATTTTATGTCCCGCTTTAAAAAACAAAGAAACAACCTAATAAAAACCAGCAACAAAACCAAACACACAAACAAACAAATCTCAAACCCAGAAACACAAAAAAACCCCAACATTGATACGCTACACAATTTCTTGCCATCCAGAAGGACCTGGACAGGCTGGTGAGGTGGGCCCAGGCCAACCTCATTAAATTCAATAAGGCCAAGTGTAAGGCCCTGCACCTGGGTAGGCACAATCCCAAGCACAAATACAGGCTGGGTGGGGAATGGCTGAGAGCAGCCCTGAGAAAAAGGCCCTGGGGGTCTGTGGTGATGAAAAGCTCAACATGAGCCTGCAGTGTGAGTGCAGCCCAGACAGCAACCGAGTGCTGGGCTGCAGCAAGAGCAGTGTGGGCAGCAGGGCAAGGGAGGGGATTCTGCCCCTTTGCTCTGCTCTCCTCAGACCCCACCTGGAGTCCTGTGTGCAGTTCTGGAGCCCCCAGNTCTGCTCTGAGGACAGGCTGAGAGATTTGGGGCTCTGCAGCCTGGAGTAGAGAAGGCTTCCAGGAGACCTTAGAATAGCCTCCAGTATCTGAAGAGGGCTACAGGAAGGCTGTGGAGTGATTATTGACAAGGTCTTGCAATGCCAGGACAAGGGGCAATGGGTTTGAACTGTCAGAGGGGAGATTGAAAGTGGATGTTAGGAGGAAGTTGTTTGCAGTGAGAGTGGTGAGCCACTGGCACAGGTTGCTCAGAGAGGTTATGGCTGCTCCACAACCTCCCTGGAGGTGTTCAATGCCAGGTTGGACAAGACCTTGAGTGACCTGTACTAGTGGGAGGTGTCCCTGCCTATGGCAGGGAGGTGGAACTGGATGATCTTTGAGGTCCCTTCCAGCCTTACCATTCTATGATTCTATGATTCTTTTGCCAGACTTCAGCATCCCAATGAATCCTGGGGCATGGAATAAATGCTAAGTTGTTAGCTACACAGAGGACCATTTGTCTTTTATCAATACATTGCCTTCATCATTTCAGTCATAGCATGTTCACTGGCTTTATTCTGCGACGAAAAATCCCTCACAAAGAAAACAAAATGGTACATTTCCTCCAATTCTGTTTTTAGAATAGAAAGACTTAATTACTTTGGACTTTCCCTTCTTCCATTCCAATGGTTCTTGTGATTAAGGGATTTAGTTAAAAATGACTATTGACTCATCAAACATAGCCATAGTGGAATGGTTATTGACTCGTCAAACACGGCTAAGGCTCTCCTTTGATTATATTATGATCTCCTTGACTTATAATTAACTCAGAATTAAAATGCACTTCATCAGGACAGATCCCTCAAGGAATAGCTACGTGAATGTTTATGCAACCAAGAGAAATGCCAGTTAGTTTTTTTAATTGGTTGTGGGAATTAACAAGGCAGGAATTATAAAATCTGTAGTTATTTTATTTCTGGAAAGCCCCGCCCACAACTATATGCAAATTAGTTAGATTGGGTTCAAATTCGTTCGGGAAGATCTTCACAAGGATGTTATAGGGAATTTAGTAATGCAGGAAAATCAGAAAGTTGGAAAAGGTTTGCCACAAAACAGCTTTGCCTCACTTACAAATAAAGGCAGCCTGCAGCCCTAAGGTATGTCTGTGCTACTCACGATGGTGGAGTAGGAATTTGGAGTTGGTCTTTTGGCTCCTTTGCAGCAGTGTCTGCAACTGCAAATTGTAATCCAGCAGTGGATCAACGCAGCACAGGATCTAATGTGAGCAAACCTGCCAGAGTCCAAAGTGTCTGCAGACACAGCTGCCACGGGCACAGAGCGTGGGGCAGCACAGGGCACAGCCAGGCTGCTCGACAGTGTGCCCACCAGTGGTGGCAGCAGTTTACAGCAGGGACAGCTCCCTGCAGCAGGCAGGCAGGATGTGGCGGTCTGAAAGCAGGGACTGTGCTTTCTCCTCACCCTGCTTCCAGATGCCCCTTAAGGTCCGACTCCAGGTCAACTCCAGGTCCCCCTCAAGGTCTGGCTCAAGGTCCGAGTCAAGGTCCCAGTCAAAGTCCCGCTAGACAATGTGTCCAGTTGCCATTTATCTATGCTGGGGCAACTTGCTCTCCCCTGTCCAAGCCCACAGGGGTGGGGTAAGGAACTTGGTGCCTAATTCTTTCCACATTCCAAACCCCTGGAGCCAGAGGTGGGGGGGGAGCAAAACAGTTTTGTGCCCATTCAGACCTCCGGTGGGGCAGGAACTTGGATGTGCCCTGCCACGCTTTTATGGTCAGATGCTGCATTACTGTTCTGAAATGAGTTATAACTCCTGAACTTAATTATTCTCACTCATCAGATGTTCTGCTACACCATTGCTGAATGCACTCTGTCCATAATATAACAGGATGGATTTGAAGGGCATGCCCAAGTGTAGTCTCTCAGGAATTGCTTTCCACCTGTCCTGCAAAACAAGGTCTGAATGGCAGGAATTCACAATAGTGTTTGTATGCCTCTTACAAACAGCTAATGCCTTACAATTACAGCCCTGCTGCAAAAGCCTTAAGCAGGTATGGGTTACTGCTTGAGGGTAAAATGTTGCTTCCTAGAGCAACAGATCTGGGGTTTTTTTGAGTTAGAGATCCCACAAACTCAGATCTCAAGGCAAGATCAGATTTGGGGCAGAGAAATGGTGACAACACAGGGAAAGAGATTCCAAATGTTCACAGCCCATGGATGCATGAATCGTGTTTAAACAGTGAGAGACTATGGTTCTCTTACAGTTACAAACCCTCAGCTTGCTGAAGACTGGGCTTGGCCACTTCCTGCACGTTCCAGTGCAACTTTCATGCCCACCAGCCTCAGGACATCTCAGATGGTTTTAGTGACCTGTGTGAATGTGGTTGGTGCTCAGATGCAAACACATGTTTCTGTTCCATCAGACTCGAAAAGTAATAATTTGATGTAATTCCTTTTCTCAAGTCTGAAATAGTTCATTTTCTTTTATAGATGTCTAATAAAAGATGCCTTATTTTTTTAAATATAGCCTAATAAAAGTTGAGGTCTGTCCTTTGGAGCCTGCAGCAAAATCATAGAGGGGTTGCAGTGCATTTTACACTGAGTGCATTTGAGCAGCCACCTGGGAGTACCCGAACACATTACAACTCAAAAAGCAATAAGGGAAGGACCAGAGCATCTGCCAAGTGTAAAAACCAATAACAAGGGGTCAGTGATACTCTGGGACGGCTTGTTCCTGAGGCCAGACAGCAGGGAAAGCATCACACAGCACAGAGCTGGTCTGAGATGTGCTTGCTCCAAAGGAGCATTGTTGTGTCTGGGATTCAATAAGCCAAGTGCAAGAGCATTCACTGGGGCTGCAGACTGAACCACCACACTCATCACAGGGTTGGTGCCATGGAGCTACCAACAGCAGCCTGGACAGAGCTCGCTGTGCATAGTCTTAACACTCTTCTGCTGCTGTGAATTATTTGTGTGTGGAGGTTCAAAGAGGAAGAGTGCTACAGAGAGGCAAGGCTACATCAAGCTAGAAAGTCTCTGATTCTCAGCACTTTGCATCATGCCCTCCCACGAAGATTGCTATGCAGTCCTCACAGTGGGAGCTGAGAGGCTCATCTACCCTGTCCAGAGAAAACACTTCTTTAAGAACAAGGCTAAATCCCACCAGAAAAAACTTCTCTCTGAGCCAAGTAGATTTCAATCTGATTCTTGAAGGCTATCAATCTCTAATGGTGCTCACCCTCAGCACCAACCTCATGTGCAGAAACATTTGTAAGAGTAGATCACAGATTAATATAGACTGGATTAAAAAAATTCCCTTGAATTTGCAAACTGAAATTCTGCAACAAAACACCAGGAGATACTCCCTTTACCTGATAAAAAATCATCATCAGCGTAGTTCATAAGCTGTATCACTGTGATTTAAAACATCATAGAACCACTGAGGTGGGAAGGTAATTCTGGAAATCACTGAGTCAAGCCTCTGGGCTCAAAGTGGTGTCATTAAGGGCAAGCTGCTCAGAACCACGTACAGAGGGTGTTGAGTATCTTCAGGGATGGAGACTTCACAATCTTTCTGGGAAAATTGTTCCAGTGTTTGACTACACACAGAGAAAAAATACATACATACATACATATATATATATATATNGATGAGAGCTTGAGTGACCTGTACTAGTGGGAGGTGGTCCTGCCTATGGCAGGGGGTTGAAACTGGATGATCTTTGAGGTCTCTTCCAACCTTACCATTCTATGATTCTATGATTACATCCTAGGTGCCTCTCCATTTGATCAGCCATGATTTGCCCTTCACAACTCTGTGAACTCCAAATCACTGTCTTGTTGAAATGGCTTCCAGGAGGATTTGCTCCATCACCTTTCCTGGGACTGAGGTGATGCTTGTCAGGCTGCAGTTCCCTGGATTCTCCTTGCTGTTCTTGAAGACAGCAGCGACAGTTATTTCCTTGTAGTTCTCAGAAAACTCCTCTCACCATAACCTTCCACAGACAACCAAGAGTCCTTCACAACACCATCTGTCAGCTCCCCTGGGGCCTGTGGCAGCATCCCTGCAGGCTTTCACAGTAACTATATCATTTCTGCCTTTGCTTCCACCTCTTGTATGTCTCATTTTCTGTTTGAATTTACTCAGGAATTTCTTGTTCATCCATGCAGGCTTTGCTTGATTGTCTGCACGTGGGGATAGATCTTTCCTGAAAATCAGTTAGCTCTCCTTGCTCTCTCTTTTTTCCCAGGGTCTCCAGAGGACTCTTCCAAGCAGATGTCTGAGCTGGCTGAAGTCTGCTCTGCTGAAACCAAGACTTGGAACTCTGCTTTTTTCTCTATTCTCAGGATCCTGAGCTCCACCCTTTCAGCATCACCAGAGGCAAAGCGTCCCCAGCTTTCATATCTGTCCCAGGTGGTACTTTGTGGTTTGTATGTATGAAGTCCAGCAGGGCACTTCCCTCTTCAGCTCCTCAGTCATCTCTGTCAGGAGGTTGCCATCAGTGCACTCTAGATACCTCCCAAGTTGCTTGTGCCCTGCCACATTGTGTATGGGGCAAATATTTGGGGTGGATGAATTCTCTCATGAGGACCAGAGACTGCAAGCTTGAGGACTCTTCCAGATGTCTGGGGAAGACTACAATATGCATAAATATTTCTAATGCCAAGGAAAAAAGATGCTCCGGAAGAGAATCAGTTTAAGGAGCAGTTCCATCTAAGTTATTGAGGTCATTATGGATATAAGCTTCACAGCAGCTGCCCATTACATGAGAACCCAAATGATTTATCCACACAGCACTGTCAGTTGCAGTCCTCTGCAGCCTCATTTATCTCCTGCTGGAGCTGTCTCAGAGGGGATGGTGTGCACAGCAAAGCTCCAGGAGCTCTACTGTACTGGGATAGACTCTATAATAATGTTTGGCATGGAATAATGAGCACCTAGAGGGCCTGATTTTATGTGGCCCTGACTGCTCCATGGAAGACATAAAATATCCACAGTATATTGTCAGGTCAGAGAAATTGAAGACCTGAGGATATCTTGGAAGAGCTCAGAGGTTTCTAATAGCTGACCAATAAGCTTAATTAATCAGACTGCTGGTAGAGTGGGTTTATAGACTCGTTCATATCACAGACAAGTCACACTCCTACTGCTGTCAGCAGACTTTGCATCTGAAGATGCTGAGAAGCAGTTGTGGACAAAGAGAGGCTTCATAAGGAGATCCCTGCTCATGGGCTTGAAGATGTGCAGGAGTCTGAGAGGTCTAACACCCTGCAGCATGCTGAGCAGTTTATCTGTGTAAAAGGTCACCATCAGCAAGTGACACATGTGGAGATGGTAAGGAATCACCTGCTGTTCTGTCTGCCGCAGTCCCCTTTCTCTGCTGTTTCTGATCTGTGCTTCCCTTTCTAGTGTCTCTCTGTGGCAGGCCACAACCAGTACTGCTAAACCCTTCCAGAGCCAACAGATCACATCCTGAAACACTCATGTACCAAAGCTTCTCTTCAGTTCAGTGAGTCTTTCTTCTCAGGTAAAATTAAATACCTGCCTGGAACTCAGGCAGTGAGAAAAAGGAAAACTGATACCAGGTCTCATCTCAGCCAGAGACACTGCTACATCCAACATAGGTGAGCTGTGACAAAGTGAGCAGTGATTTATAATCACAGAATCATAGGATCAGTCAGGGTTGGAAGGGACCACAAGGAGCATCCAGTTCCAACCCTCCTGCCATGGGCAGGGACACCTCACACTAGATCAGGCTGCGCAGAGCCTCATCCAGCCTGGCCTTAAATACCTCCAGGGATGAGGCTGCCACCACCTCCCTGGCCAGCCCATGCCAGAATCTCACCATCCTCATGGTGGAGAATTTCTTCCTAACATCCAGTCTGAATCTCCCCATTTCTAGCTTTGTTCCATTCCCCCCAGTCTTATCACTACCTGACATCCCAAAAAGTCCCTTCCCAGCTTTTTTGTAGCCCACTCAAGATACTGAAATACCACAATAAGGTCACCTGGGAGCCTTCTGCTGCCTTGATAAAACCCTACCACATCTAGTACTGGATGCATCAAAGTCGCCTCACTGGTGACAGGAACAAGTCCTCTTGGCTGACAGAACAAGTTTGAAGAACAGCATGACACCATGCTGAGACT
>WBNM01024660.1:0-11789 GCA_013399055.1 Ramphastos sulfuratus
GTTTGCTATGTTTAAAAAGGCAAATCAGATTTTAAGTTTGGAGTATTTCTGAAGCCCAAAGCACAGCTGAAGCTCTTCTGTACAAGCTCAGAGGATTTATCTTTTTGTCTTCTTATAGTAACTCTTTACATAATAGTGCATATTTTCATTTGATTATTCCTTTAGAAGTATAGGATCAGGTCTTTAAAAGTCTACAAATATTCTTAATGGGGTCAGGATTTTTTTAGCTGAGTAAATCACAACTAAAGTATATAGCAGAACATTACATAATACAGGTACCTGTGGTCCAGCACAGCTGATCTTACAAACATCACAGTAGTGGATCTGGGGCGGTTTGGGAGGTTGTTTTGGTTTCAGTTGCTTATTTTGGAATGGTGCCTTTTTAGTAAAGGTGGTCCCTGTCCAAGCAGCTGTTGCTGCAGCAGCAGCAGCTGCTGCTGCTGCCTGTTTCTGTTGCTGCTGCTGCTGCTGGTAATAGGACGATGCAGCTGAATACACTGCGGCTTCATAGCCAGAGTAAGAGGTACCTTAAAGATCAAAATGAAATAAATGTTACATCACTGTACATCATATATCAATTATATAACACACTAATTCACAACATGTTGCATAACAGAGTTTGGCGGGGGGTGGGGTGGTGCAGGACAGGACAGAAATGATTTATTGAGGCAATCTGAATTTTTCTTATGTTTCACAGCACACAAGTATATGGTTACAAATTGTACCAGTAATACATTTGATTTTAGATACATCTTTGCAGGCATTCAGTTATGTTAGATAAATAAGAGCAAATCAAAAGTGAAATCTCCTAGTGCACCTGGTAAGACTGAGTATCATGTAACAAGAATTTTATTTAATAAAAGACTTGACAAGGACCACTTGAAGTATGCAGTCTTCCAGAACCACTGACTTAAATAGTTTCAGGGCAGAGAGGTGTTTGCTCACTTAAACCTGGCTATTCAGTCCTTGATTTCTAGTATCAAAACCGAGTAAATCATGGAAACTGGGCTTTAATATCTTTGAACCACTTTTCCTCACACTAGTTCAAGTATTTTTTTAATCCTCTGATCATTCTCTGCCCCAAGAAAGTCTCTCAACCCCTTTCTGAAAAGAAAATTAAAACTAAAAGGTTATGGTGGCTATAACATGCCAGTTGATTACCATGTGGCCACAAAGTTAACATCTTTTCATCTTTAGCTACTTTTTGAATTTCTAATGCTTGAAGAAATGTCTTTCAGCACCCATGCTCCTCTCATTTTGATATCCTCAAGATAGCCCAAACTTAAGAGTAATTATATTATATTCTTCTGTCACTGTAAATGCTGTTTGGTGGTAGCATGCTCCCTTCTGATTCCCCTAGGACACACTTTTGTGGATGTGTTTATTATCCCTGCACATCATCTTTTCTTTCCTAACAGTAAGTCACCAAACGCCATGCACGTAGCAATGCCACTGCTTTCTCGCAAGTACCAGAAGAGGCACATACAAACATAAAACCTCTTTAAAAGATACAGCAAAATATTTCACCATTATGACCAAACTGTCTGACATTTCTCAGTAGACTATGAAGCAATTCAACATGAACTGCTAAAATTCTGAGTATTTAAAGATTCATATCCCAGTAACATAACAGGCAGAATTCTTACCAGAGTAAGTAACCGCTGTTGTGCTGTATGTTGCACTCTGAGTGTAGGATGGAACAACTGTAGCTGCAGCTGCTACTGGCTGCACAGTAGAGGATACTGGGTATATAGAAAATGTTGTTGTTGCTGGACTAGGTGTTGCAGGTTTTATTGCTGTCACTTGTCGTGTTTGCTGGGCTTGGGTATACTGAGTTGCACCTTGGCTATATCCTGCTTTTGGAGCTAATTAGGATAGAAAACAAACACTGACATGGTTTAGTTGAATAAAACACAAACCACACTAAGTGATACTTAATAACATGCTAGGGCTTAAATGCCTAAGTGGTGTTTGTTTGGGGTTTTTTGGTTGAATTTTATTGTTGCTTGTTTAGTTTAATTTCTCCCGATCATGGTTATGCATTTGGTACCATGCAACACACAAGTTAATCATTTCACTGCTCATACTATTAAGTCTCCAATTTATTTTTCACTGTGCTGCCATGCTTTTAAGACAACCTTCACATTCAGTGGCTCTAGTAAACTACACCAAACTAAAGCAGGCCTAATTTTCCTATTATTTTCAACTAAAGTAAAAAAAATGGCAAATGGGATTTGTGCCTGATAGCAATAACTGTATTAGTAGGAACTACATACATTAAGTAACTAAAGAATTTACAGTCTTTCTAATGAAGGTGTCATCTGAATCCACTGCTGCCTATTTGAAGCTACTTCAACAAGAAGTTTGCCCAGATGTTTTGATTGTATTTAATAATAATCCAAACCCTAGAGATGGCATCTTCAGAATCATGTCCAACATCTAGGTAGAGCAAATTCATACATGTTGGCAGAGATTAAGTGACAACACTGAAATACTTGAAAAAACTATTCTTAAGTTCTAGTGCATAGGCTATGTATGATGACAGTAGTCTGAATCACATCACCCACCTGTCTGGTAGTATGATTCAGCTACTGAAGGCTGAGGCTGGGCAGCAGCAGCCACGGCTGCTGCAGTTGCTGTTGGCTGTTGATAATACTGTTTGCTGTCATAAGCTACAGCTGGGGCAGTAGATCGAACATAAGAATAGGAATCCTAAAAAGTCAAAAAAGAAAAACCAAGTAATTTCTCCTTTGAGTATGTGTCTGAAGTAAAATTCATTAGCAGGGTCAATAAAGTAATGCCTTTCTCCTGGTCTACTGAAGGTAGGATTTAAAAAAACAGAACAAAAACCACTTACAGAAGGAGCATATATAAATGCATTAAAGAAATTAAATTTCTGTTTACAGATACCTCAGGCATGAAAAATGCCCTGATGGTCTTTCAGATAATATAGGAATTAATGTCATGCTATTAAATTGCTTTCCCCATTACATTATTGGTTTTCTTTTCACTCAAAAGCAGCCACTAATTTTTCATGGATTATGAGACCAAATTTCTGTAAAATATGAAGTCAAAGACCACCACTGATCTCCAAAATAATGTCAATTTCTGCAAACCACAACAAATCCACAAGTTAAAAAATTTAAGTCTATATTGGTTTTAAAAATCTCATTATTAACAATACTCTTTTTAGTTATGTCTTTTAAGGTAATACATTTAAAGCCTTCTTTACTTTCTGCTGTATCAACTACACCATTAGGGAACCACACGGTAGTATCAAGTAGCAACACCTCAAAAACTCAAGAGATGGCTAGTAAGCTTAGGAGGGCCTGGAAAACACTGTGTTTACATATATTCTTTCATTCTCACCATATTTATGATGAAACAAAGAGTTGATCAACTGAGGGACAGGCAAGGCATGAACTACTATGGCTGAAGTGTGATACTATGTTATTTTGTGAATTGTACTAATGTGTAATTTTTTATTATTATTATTATTTCCAATAAATGTAACAGTAATATCTCTTTTTCCAGCCAATTTGTGTAAACTGTAATTATTTTCACTTGGTTTAGGGGACTGTCTTTGCCATCCAAATGCATCTAATAACCGACCTCATAATTATCCATACAGGTGCTATTGGAAAGCCTCCTATTTTATGATTTATTATCACATTATGAATTATAAAAGCTGTATAAGAGAATTGAACATGTGCAGCAATAGCGTAGTCCTTCTGAACAAAAAAAAAAATACTAATCTGAATCTAGACAAAGCCTTGGTAAATTTAAGACTAAAAAGTTAAAAAAAAAATTATTACAAGAGACACACTATTTCAACACCCAAGATGAAATAGACAAAATGTTCTCATTTGTAGAAGCCTGTAGCCAGATGAGGTTAGGTGTGATCTCACAAAAAGTATCCATGACTACCCAAAGGGTAGTTCCTCTCCTATGCTGGTACCAGAAATGCTGTAGCACCCAGGAACCTGACAACTATTTCTACATCTGCTGACATTTTTTATTAGAACAGTTGTTTTTTTTTTTTCCCCAACAGTCCCATGATGCAGGTTACTGCATGCCACTTGAACATTAAGCTAGCTGAGACAAAACAGTACTACCCTTCACAGCAGGAGTTTCACAGAATTACTTGGAAGCAAACATCAGTTAATTGCTTATAATGAAATTGTAGAATAGTTTGGGCTGGAAGGGACCTCAAAGATTGCCTAGTTTCAACTCCCCTGCCATCAGCAGACACCTTCCACTAGGCCAGGCTGCTCAAAGTCCCATCCAGTCCAGTCTTGAACACTTCCAAGGAGGGAACATCCACAACTTCTCTTGAGCGACTTGTTCCAGTTCCTCACCATGCTCACATGCTCACCATGCTCACATAGATATTCTTCATATCTAATCTACATCTACCCTTTCAGCTTAAAGTCATCACCCATTATCCTGTCACTACATGTTCTTGTGGAAACTCTCTCTCCAGTTTAGATGGAATCTCTTAGCTCCTGTAGTACTACTTCTGATATTCCTCTACACAGACACTTCACAATGTAGCCTCCTCCCTTTAACACCGTTGTTAAAAAAATAAATAAAATCATGCAACAGAAGTAAATTTTTAGAACTCACCTGGTAGTTTTGTGTAGTGACAGGAGGTGGTGGTGGTGGTGCCTCTTGCTGCCTCTGTGTGTAACCATAATCTGTAGCTGTGTGTGCTGTAGGATAGCCTCCGTAAGCTGCAGCTGTTGCAGCAGCTGCAACAGCTACTGGAGCAGGCCTCGCTACTGCGACTGTAGCTGCTGCAGGAGCATAGGCTGCAGTAACTGTGTGCGCAGCAACTGGTGCTTGGTGGACAGTGTAGCTAGCGACTGTAGTTGGATGGGAATAAGCTACACCAGAAGCAGGCTGCTGGCTACATGGGAAAAATAATTAATACAATTAAATAATTAATGCAATTAAATAATTAATACAGCATACTAAGCTAATGCCTTCATATTTCAAAATCTTTGCTTTAATAGTTGTCTGTTCCATGAACAGACCTGGAACAGCTCTCTATGTATGCATACACTTCAATGGCTTTTACTACCTTTCTTCCAGTCCCACTATGTGTATCATTCTGAAGTTTCTGTGGATGCATGCATATCATGTAAATGATGACTTTCTAAAAAAGGGGGGCACTTGTGCTGGGGTTTGTTTATTTTTTTCTTCAAGCAGCAGAATACCAGTCTTTAACATAAAATAATACAGAAGCCTTAAACGGTTATCTTATCTTATCTTATCATGAGCAGTAAGTTTTTTAATGCTTTAGCAGTTCAATACAAGAGACTTATCAAAGAAAAATACTACTTTTCTGTGGAAGTTCATTACCAACCTTCAGTTGTATGAAGTTCTTCAATAAACCGTACTGAAGTAATGAGACTTTAAACACTTCTATAAGAATTTACTTAGGACTTAGATTTCAAATATGTATCTCTGATTGGGAGCTTTTCCCATAAAAGTTCAGAGTTATAAAAGCTGGCCTCACTCATACTGTAGTTCACTGCCTCACAATATGAAGCATTGAAAGACCAGCTAGATGAAGCAGGAAGACTGCTACCAGAGCCCTGGCAATCTTCCAAGAACATGCCCAGACTAATCTGCCTCTCCTAAAATCTGCAGGTAAGACATTAGCACATGGCTATTTACCAAGAATGACTAAATATTAACAGTGGAAATAAAAAATGGTGGCTTCAAAGGTTTAATGAATTGGAAAGAAACTACTATTATTGTCCTATATAGATGTACAACTGTCCTAGATTGATATGTAACTGTGCATTATAAGTTTAGAATTATTGTTTTTAAACAAATAAACTGTGAAAAAGAAAGTAAAATCACTACCTGGGAACAATGATAGGAAGTAGGGATTGAGTGATAATTCTGAATTTTTTAGCACAATCCTGCACTGTTGTTCAATATTATTTAAGAATCACTAGGGTTTCACACTTCCACAGCATTATTAAAAACTGACCCCATGCCTATCAAAATGGTAGCATCCTCTATTTTTCAAAAGAAAATAGAAAAAAAAAATACTTGAAGCAATCATATTCTGTGGCACAATGGCAGTACTGTTATCCTTAGGAGAAAGTACAGTATTTTCTCCTAAAGTCTTAAATATTCTATCTGACATAGCTACCAGAAACAACACATCTTTTAACTATACATCCTATCATTTTCACAAAAGCCATTTCTGCATGTCCCTTCCATTTAATAATTTTTAGGAAAATTGATTTTGTCACTGTAATTACAGCAGAACCTATTAATTTCAGTATATTATAAAATCCCATTCCTACAGCAGAAACAGAGAAAGTTTTATTACTGTTGATTTTTCATGCTTGGACTCTACCTAACATGGTAGAAACATCAGAAACAGAGGAGCACAAAAAAACAAGTCTTTTGATTGCTGGAACCAATGGATGCACATGGGGAAAAAGGGAAAAAAAGGAGGGAGGAGAATAAAAAGGGACCTTGGCAGGAAGCAAATTCCAACTTCATAATACTTCCAAGTTTTATGAAACTGTAATTACTATTACAAAACACAACACAGTGCTCATAACACACTATGCATTAAGAGTACCAGCCCATTCATCATATACATTTTTGTTCTTAGAATATATGTGACTACAGCTAACTGATTGTTTTCAGTATTTTATACTGTGAAAAGATTATCATCATTATCAGAAGGACTACTAACAGGATTCTGACACAGGCCACTTCACGTCTTTTGTGCCATTCTTGCTTCAAAATTCCTTATCATGGTATAGAACTGACAGTCCAAATCATTAGATTTCTAAGACTAATAGTTCTACCACCATGTTTACTCTAGCAAACCTGTTCCCCTTGCTTCTGCAACATCATGCAGAGCTAGTGATCGAGTTTGCAAGATTGCATGAAAAATTATAGAACTGACTGCTTCCTCCTTCTTAAAAATTATCATACATTAGGTTACAGAAATTCAGGGTGACATCTTTTCTAGACTTACGACATTTCTTTTTCTCCCCATGGTCTTAATAAAGAAAAAAAAAACATCTTTCAACATTAAAATGACTGGGCATTTTCATATAATTAATTTACACAAAGATTTTTGTGCCAACTTCATTTAACTTGTAAGAATTTTTAATCCTTATTTGCTGATTGCTGCCTCATCCAATTTGCTGAGATGAACTGATCTTTCTTGCAGTTCAGCTGTGCACCTGTGTTAGTAGCATCTATTCTTCTTTCTTCACTACAGATGGTGCAAATTATTTGAATCATTCCAGATGCAGTTTCAGCTGTGCTAACTGGTGTACTACAAACAGGTCTTTCTTTTCAGCTGGACTTTTTCAGAGTAGCTTCTTGTAAACTTTTCTGTGTTATTTACAATATTCTCCTTGCATCAAATGTTATGACGAGCCATACTAATATAAATACTAAGACTCAGAACCAGTCCCTAGGGAACTCCACTGCAATTATTCCTATTTGATAACCACTCTTCTAATTATACTAACCACCTATACCAGCTCCTTCTTTACAACTCTTTTACTAATCTCCACACTAAGTAATAATTTTCCCTACTGAACCACATCAAGTATTTAAACTTAGTTCCAATAAATAAGACTCCAAAGGACCTAGGCACATGATTAAGTTATTAGAATAACAATGAAATACAGTATGTCATCTGAGCAACGGTAATAAACCACATGCATGTTCTTCACCACAACAAAGAAAGTAATTCAGTTTAGCTTAATCCTGTGACAGGGTGGAGAAAAAAAAATTAATCAAATTGCTCTGTGTGTTCTGCTGGGTAAGGACATAAAGAGGTTCTGCAGCACAACAGAAAAGCTAACTCACTGATCTGGTACTTTAGCTGGTTTTCTTTGTAGATCAGTTCTTTTCCTCAGAATAACATCTAATATCCTTATTAGAATCTTTGAGTTCAAGGAATTCCATCTCTCTTCATATGAAAAGATACTCAGTCCAACTGGCTTTATAAACTAGGTGAAGCTTTAAAATCACAGAAAAAAAAAATTGGCTGAAACAAAGACTTGGATGTTATCTGTTCCAATTCAGCACTCAAAGCATGGCTAATTTAGAAGTTATATTACATTTGCGATGACTTTGTTCTGTCAGATTCTGATCCAAGAATGGATTTTGGAAGACTGTTCTGGACAACCTGTTACAGTGCTTGAGCACTCTCAACTGTCACGATTTTTCTCATTAACTTATAAAAGCTTCAGTTTCAAAAGCAAATGAGTTCTACAGTAGCATTTATGTTAAGGCAAACCCAGAGCTCTATACCAACATTTAGGTAAGGCAAACCCAGGTTGTGACCATTCAGTTCAATGCAGCTTCATATTACAATTCTTGCAGTGGTTTAATTTATTATAAAAATAAACATCACTCTTGGATTTAAGAAGTTAGAGGTGAAGCACATGTCAGCTTCAAATCATACTCTGCTGTACTGCTATTTATGTTTTCCATCAGTGTCGGGGAGGGGGTAATTAGGTACTGCGAGACGGTATTATAAAAATATTAATATATAATTTATTAATATTAATCAATCGGAACTCGCACCACCCCCTACCACCATTTAATAATANACAAGGCAATCGTGTGCCCCCTGTTTACCACAGGTGATGGACAGACCCCGGACTCCAGACTTAGTGGCGCCAGGTCCTTTGTCCCTTTTCCCGCGGTTGCTCTCTCCCCAAAACAGAAGGAGAGAGAGCAGAAAAGCATGTTTGCATAAGCCAGGACATGTACAAGCCCAAGAGGCCTGTCCAGGCCTACCACGACAATCAGAGATTCTCATTCAAATGGAATGCATTTTATTCATTCCGCACTGATTTTTTCAGCTGGTCATCATAACAGAAGTGCTTCTGCACCAAGGTGACTTTAATTGTACTTTCTAGGAACAACATATGCTCTTCAATGTTCATCTTCCACCTTAGATTTCCATTTCACTGTTTTCACTCTTTGAGACAGAGCAGTTCACAAGTTACAATCAGCTATTCTGCTCCAGTGTATGCAGATGAAAGCTTCAGTCAGTTACAGAAAACAGTTTCCAGAATCTTACCTCATGTGTTTTGTCTTTCCCTACACGCTTTAAACTGCTACGTGTGTATCACTACCTTGTCATGCTCTTTCCTGCTTCCTCCTCCCAAATAAGCTTGATTCTACTCATGTTTTACATTCCAGTGTATACCTAGCTTGACCTTATCTCTTAAGCAGCCTCAAGATCAAGAGAATAAATTCTTTAGTCACTGTATTACTGTGCATGCGAAAAGCAGTTTTTGCACTTTGACTCAAATCTTTGAATAACACCTATTCTACTTTCTACTGACACTACTGATGGAAAATACTAGTCTGATGCATTAGTATCAGAACAGGTCACCATATATTATTATGAAATACCGCTATGATATTAAACCTCCTAGATCAGACCAACTGCAGTAATCTGTGTCTGTGCATCTCTCTCCATTCTCATCTCCAACTCTGTATCAGCCTGATTTTCTGTGAAGAGCCACAGTGGTTCACAATCTTGCAGAATCCATCCCAGAGCAAAGATCACAGCAAAAATTGACCTTGCTAATATTGCTATCTGGTGTATGAATCTCATTTCACTGAGTATGAAAGAATGCCTTCACAAGGCAGGTGCATATTTGCCACAACACTTTGAAAGCTGGACATAGGACCAACTCTGCAGGAGTTAATTGTGTTAACATCTTGTACTGCTGTACACAGAAGAGCGATTCTGAAACAGCATGACAAGTAAAACTCTTTCTCATTTGCAACGTCTCTATTCCAAAACACTGAGGCAACAATGAGCTACAATGATCTCTGCCCAATTCACACCACAAAAATCAATTAAGCTGTACTATAGCTTTAAATCAAATTTAATTCTAGGTAGATGCTTAGCCAGAAAAATTCCAGGCCAAGCACTTACATTTGACTGAGCTCCATTAAAATGTCAGCAACAAGAAGTCCACAAGCTCTCAAAACAGATGATGTTAGCCATCACTACTCCATATTGGTTATTAAAATAATTAATTTCATAATTCTGTTGGTAACTTTTACTCCCCTTGTCAAAAACATAATATTCAAGCACCAATTAGAAACCTTTCAGAATTCATACAGATCTTCAACAATGAAGCTCTATCAGTGTTTTTTATATAGAAAAAAAAAATTGACTTCCAAAGTGAAAAAAGCCTGGTGGCACTTTAAATTGTTAGAAGCTGGCTAGGAGGCAGAAATTGCTGATCAATAGCAATTAATGAAATATTGGGTGTCCACTTGTTTTGAAACATTGTCCAGTTTCAAAACCACACAAGTTTGACTTAAACAGCTGTATCATAGAGGTTTCTAAGTGAGCAATGTTATTCCACAAAATGGCTTATTAGATGAAATCTTGTGCTGAATTTTTAGATCTAATACAGCCAAAGGAAGACCCTTCAAGTGCACATAAGCCACATGAAAACTGCTGATCTCCAGTGCATCTCCATACATCCAACACACACACACACACACATCAACGATGCTGTTATTCCAACTCTGTTTAGGGTGCTGAACACTGAAAATTTTATTCCTAGAGGCAAAGTGCTTGCCTTTTTAATTTTTTTTTTTTTTTAAGTTTTCTGAAGAATGCTACTTTAACATAGAGTTTAGATCAGGACAAAAATCAATTTTGTCTCCAGCCAAACTAAAAGCTTCCTTAGAAATTCTAACTTCTGAAATATTTCCTGCAGGTTTTAATCTTCTTTTTGTTTTGTTAGATTGTTTTGGTATTGGTTTGGTTTTTTTCGTTCTACACTAAAACAGTGGTTTTCAGGCTACCTTAGCAAAACATTTAAGGCAATCCTGAAATAATTTTTAAAATAAAAATATCTTAAACTAAATGACCTCCATTAATTCAGACATTTCTTAAATTCTATAAAGAACATTTGAACATCTTAACATTAAGGAAACTGTATTTGTTGAGAAATTCAAAGTTTCACAGATTATCCTGCTTAATGGCAGAACAGTAAAAATACAGTTAACCAGTTTTTCTTTCAGATATATGAAGATTAAAGCACGTATGACCTAATTCTACAAAAAGAGAAAGAAGCATTACAATCTGCAGCTTCTTCAGATCATAACCTAGGAAGAGGTACTGCTGAGTAACTGGTCAGATCAAGTTTTGTATTTCCGTATTAATGGAACCTGGCCAGGACGAAATAAAACCAAACAAAAAAAACCAAACCAAGCAAAAAATAATTTAAAAAACCCAAACAATCAAGTGAGCTTTCTTCTTCCCAAGCACACTTCAAAATAAACAGCCTAACATGGTAAAATGAAGTATCACACAACAGTAAGCTGTAGTTAGAACAACTTTTCTTGTTTTCCTAGAGTCTGTCATTCATTATGGACATGGAACTGTTGGAGAGGGTCCAGAGGAGGGCCACAAAGATGATCAGAGAGCTGAAGCAGCTCTCCAAAGAGGACAGGCTACAAGAGTGTGGGCTCTGCAGCCTCGAGAAGAGAACGTTTTGAGGAGACCTTAGAGTAGCCTTCCAGTATCTGAAGGGGGCCTACAGGAAGGCTGGGGAGGGACTATTTATAAGGTCTTGCAATGACAGGACAAGGGGCAATGGGTTTCAACTGGCAGAGAGGAGATTTAGATTGCATGTTAGGAGGAAGTTCTTAACAGTGAGAGTGGTGAGGCACTGGAACAGGTTGCCCAGGAAGGTTGTGGCTGCTCCCTCCCTGGAGGGGAGGTTGGCCAGGTTGGACAAGGCCTT
>WBNM01024663.1:2840-16930 GCA_013399055.1 Ramphastos sulfuratus
ATTGTGCTGAGCTGTAAATAGAGCTTCAGTCCTTAACTTCCAGCTGGCTGAGTCTAGTCTGGGGGATTTTACAAAGTGTGGGGGGATGGGGAACTCCCAAACCATCACAGCTGGGAGGAATCTTTAAGCAAACAACTATTGCCATTTATATATTTGAGGTTTATAGGCAATATGCTTTCCTTCTTTATTTTAAAGCTTCTAAGAATCAGACTTACATACCAGTGGACTCCATCAGAATTCAAGCGCTTCACTGAATTGTTGCAAATTCTTCTACTGGATCTATGAATCTCAGACAAGCAATTCAAATGACTATTTAGGGAAATTTTCCTTCATGGTGAATACAAGGCAGCCTCACAATGGATTACTTAATCAAGCAGAAAGCCTTTGAAGTATTTTGTAGCACTGAAAACCAAAACAACCAAACCAAAAACCCCAAGATGTTTTAGTTGAAATGGAATCGCACGACGTAGTCATTTGTTATTTTGTCAAGGGCAATTTTATTTTTCCAATCACATCCCTTAAAAATTAGATTTTTAAAGTAGCATCACTTTGCTCCCAGTTTCCATGAAGTATAGCTAAACAAAGTCACAAGGAATGACACAAATATATGTAAAGAACAGGAGTTTCAGTGTTGTGATCAAGAAACAGTTTCC
This sequence comes from Ramphastos sulfuratus, assembly GCA_013399055.1. NCBI lineage: Eukaryota > Metazoa > Chordata > Aves > Piciformes > Ramphastidae > Ramphastos > Ramphastos sulfuratus. The sequence continues at coordinate 3,494 of WBNM01024663.1, forward strand.
TAACCTGTGGTCCCAGGCATATCTATTTAAGTCTCTGCTCACTCTGAGGAACAGAGTTAGAGAAAAGAGGCAATTTTATTTCTTACACAGCTTTTGAAAGCACAAAAATATTTAAGTGAAGGTAGAAAAGTGCTTCAAGAGGCATTCAATCCAAAGATTTACTCTGCTATCAAGACAACCAGCTAGCTCTGTAGGGGAGAAGATGCTGCTACTACAGACAGCTACTTAACCTTGGAGAAAAAGCCTTGGCTGCTGAAGAGTGATGATGACTAACTGCTGGAACAGACTACAAAGCATGTTTTCATCTTTCACTCCATGACCTGAAATGGTGAGTAGGTTAGTTTTTTTTAAAATGTCCTGCTAGTCTGTGGGTGTATTCAGGAGAAGAGGGGGAAAAGAACAAGAACCCACTCTACACAATTCAAAAACTACTTCCAGTACAGGATACTTCCTCGAGCTGTAGCAAGTTGAGGCCTGGAGCACAAGCCCTATGAGGAGAGGCTGAGGGAGCTGGGATTGTTTAGCCTGCTGAAGAGGAGGCTCAGGGGAGACCTTCTTGCTGTCTACAACTACCTGAAGGGTGCTTGTGGCCAGCAGGAGGTTGCTTTCTTCTCTCAGGCAACCAGCACCAGAACAAGAGGACACAGTCTCAAGCTGTGCCAGGGGAAGTTTAGGCTGGAGGGGAGGAGAAAGTTCTTCACTGAGAGAGTCATTCCCCACTGGAATGGGCTGCCCAGGGAGGTGGTGGAGTCACTGTCCCTGGAGGTGTTCAAGGCACATTTGGACGTGGCACTTGGTGCCATGGTCTGGTCTTGAGGTCTGTGGTAATGGGTTGGACTATCTTTGAGGTCTCTTCCAACCTTGGTGATACTGTGATACTGTGTGATACTGTGAACTCATGCTTTCAGAGTCTCCACATTCCCAGTTCATTCCATCACATGAGCAGTTAACATGGACCTCAACCAGCACAAAATACAGAAAGAACCATGTAAATAAGATTCATAGGACCATAGAATCATAGAATGGTAAGGTTGGAAGGGACCACAAGGATCACCTAGTTCCAACCCCCTGCCATAGGCAGGGTCACCTCCCACTAGTACAGCTCACTCAAGGCCTCCTCCAACCTGGCCTTCAACACCTCCAGGCAGGGAGCAGCCACAACCTCCCTGGGCAACCTGTGCCAGTGTCTCACCACCCTCACTGTAAAGAGCTTCCTCCTAACATCCAGTCTAAATCTCCCCTCTGCCAGTTCAAACCCATTGCCCCTTGTCCTGTCATTACAAGACCTTGTCAACAGTCCCTCCCCAGCCTTCCTGTAGGCCCCCTTCAGATACTGGAAGGCTACTCAAAGGTCTCCTTGAAGCCTTCTCTTCTCCAGGCTGAAGAGCCCTAACATTTTGATGTCCTTCTTGTGTTATATGTGCCTTGTTGGCCTTCTTTCTTACCCATAAACACTCAGTCTTACCACCACCATCATCAAGCTTAAGACAATCATAACACTCCCTAAGAAAGAGGGCCAGCCCACCAACTCTCCTCCCTTGCCTACCCCTTCTGGGGAGTTTACAGTCATGCATTGCAGTACTCCAGCTCTGTGAATCATCCCACCTGTCGTGGTAGGCCTAAAGAGGCCAAATTAGGCTTGTGCATGTCCTGGCTTGCCCAGGCATGTTTTTCTGCTCTCCCTCCTGTTTTGGGGAGAGCAACCATGGGAAAAGGGACAAAAGGACCTGGAGCCACTAAGTCTGGGGTCTGGGGTCAGCCCAGCAACTGCGGTAAACAGGGTGCACAGGGTTGCCTTATGCAAGGCTGTGATCTGCCCAAAAAAGGGTAAAGCAAGCCTATGGCTTCACCCAATATGGCCAAATCTTGGCTAACTGCCATTTGATTGGCTAGCTCATGTCCAAAGGCCCAATTGATCTTCGGGCTGTGTAAATAAAAGGAGCAGGGAACACAGGGTGTGTGCCTTTCGCCATTACAAGCTGTGTCTGCTTGCATCCTGCCNCCACCATGTTCCTATGATGGCACCTCTATCATAGTTGCCACATAGCAAGCTTAATGTTGTACTCAGACTTCACTGAGAGTAATGCACAAGCATACTATGGACTTGAACAGATCTAACGGTAGTGATCAAAACTGTGCTATCTTTGGCTGGTAGGCTTTCTTGTCTACAAGTTTTTTAAGCATGTCTTCCTCTTGTTGGGGGATAAGACCAAATACACGTGGCAGTAGTTCATTTTAGATATAAGGCTTCAAGAAAGTACAAAATAGGTTTTAAAAAAAAAAAAAAAAAGGTAACTTTCTCAGCAGAATTATTGTCATCAGTCCCCACCCGCACCCAAATCTAATCATTTTGTCAACCCACTTGCTTTTTTTTGTTTTCCTGACTGGATGAAATAATAAAGCTAGGCTATTTTTCCCTCCCACCAACTCATTCAATATTCTTGGAAGTTATTTTAGACATCGAGTTTCATTTATCATCTAACGTAATAAGCATAAATCCGGTTTTAAGGGAAATGCCATTTTGTATAAGTCTATTGCACGGAACTTCCATTCTGTGTGCTCCATCTGCATGTGCAATCTGCTTCTGTATTTTCAGCCAGCTTGCATGGGCAGATTAATGCATACAATTAGAAAGCAACCTCACAGGCATTCAATAAACTGCCTTCATTATTACACTCAAGAGAGTCCCTTTGGATGTCTATAAAAGCCTAGTTTTCTGCCTGTTAGTTAAATAATTGACAACGCTTAAAATAATCAGGAGCAAATGAAGAAAGCTAAGACCATTGTGGTGAAAAGCAAACAAAAGATTCTCAAGGCTGCAGACCCTTTTTGTGCAAGCCTTCTTTTCATTCTCTCTAGCAACTTGTATTGAAAGTCTGGTCAGGTTTACATTTGCACTTCTGTGGGGGAAATTTGTTACCAGCGTGCTGTTTGAACCACACATCATAGGGGACTGGAAGCTGGCAAGGACACTAGTATTTATCTTGTAAAAATAGATAAATAAATAAAAATTCTGTTTTGATTCAGCTTTTATTTCCTTGCATTTTATGACTTTTGAGAAAACAGGTTTGGCAGGAGAGTGTATATGAGCTTGGTTTGGTGAACTTGCTGCATTGTGTTTGGAATATGCGCTTAGAGGCACTCCGGCAAATTCCCTTCCAAGCTCCAAATCCTGGGCAGAATATATTGAGTGCACACATGTACCCGAAGTGCAGCAGCACCAGGAATTTTTAGAGTGCAACCTTCACAAAAACAGAGGCATGAATATGTAACAAAGGGAAAGATAGAGTGATGCAAGAGCCATCACATACTATTGAAACTCTATGTGCTAGACTGCCTTTCCCATTACATAAATAGGCGGATAGCTATTAGAAACGCAGTGGACCACAACCAACACTACAGGTTCTGGGAAGCTGAAGTAAGATTAAATATAAGCACCTTACTAGGGATCTAGGCTAAAACCTTACAGTGAGATAAGCTACAATTCAGACAAAGATTCACATAACCTGCACAGCAAGCCACAGAAAACAGCAAGTCATGTAGCGGCCATCCCTCAGTACTGCATAAACAACATTTTCTGTGTCCTACAAAAAGAGAAATGTCTTGAAAAGTCCCGAGCCAGACATCTAACTTCTTCTTTATTCTCATTCAGAAAGACAGACACTCTGTCCTTTCCTCACAAAGATTAGCAATTGTGAGGAACTAAGCAAGAATTCATTATCTTTCAGTGTACTCTGACAGAAACACACACTATCAATGTAAAATGCATCCAAACCACCATTACTGAGAAAGAAACCCCATTAGGGTAAGTAGTATAAGTAGTTTCCAGCAGAAAATTGCCTACCTACTCCTTATTGTGTATACATTCTCCTTAAAGTGTGTTTGTACTCCACCTGGCATACGCAGAGACAGAACCACAGAAACACCATCACCGATAAATCCCTCAACTGCTTCTCTTCTGAGGGACTATTTACAAGGTCTTGCAATGACAGGACAAGGGGCAATGGGTTTGAACTGGCAGAGGGGAGATTTAGACTGGATGTTAGGAGAAGTTGTTTGCAGTGAGGGTGGTGAGGCACTGGCACAGGTTGCCCAGGGAGGTTGTGGCTGCTCCCTGCCTGGAGGTGTTGAAGGCCAGGTTGGAGGAGGCCTTGAGTGAGCTGTACTAGTGGGAGGTGTCCCTGCCTATGGCAGGGGGTTGGAACTAGCTGATCCTTGAGGTCCCTTCCAACCTTACCATTCTATGATTCTATGATTCTCTTCTGCTAGCACAAACCATAGCTGTCCTCCCTGCTGGCCCCTAACTTGGAAACTGGATCCTAGTGGAAAAATCCCACTCAGGAGGAGGCACTGGATCATGTTATTCCCTTCCCTTTCCTGCTTACCCTCTATTTAAAGGGCAGAAACCTTTTCCCTTTCCTGCTTACCCTCTATTTAAAGGGCAGAAACCTCTGGGGAGCTCTTCTCTTGCCTTTTGGTTTGGCTGTGATGGGGAGCTTTGTGCTAGCTAGGAGCTGTTTTGCCAGGTGGCCAGGCCTATTGCATTGCCAGTTCAGGTTTTGTACATATTTCTGTACCTATTCCCTTCCCCGATATCTCTGTACAACCCTTTTGCCTTAATATATATATTTTTTTTTTTTTTTGCTAAAATTACTTTTTAACTTCCAATCTGGAGCAAAGAGAGGGGGAGAGGGTGGGGAAGAGGAGAGGGGAAGAAGTGGAGAGTCAGGTGGGTTTTAGCCCTGGAAGCTCAAACCGGGACACTCCCACACAGCAACTCCCCACAGCTACTCTAGGAGATACTTTGGGAGTTTTGTCCACTTTAGTTATCTCATAGAGCTTGAGCCCCCCTGTGTGTGAGGAGCTTCTGGTCCCAAAAGAAGCTTGGCAGACTTTACTACAGCACTCTGCATTCATGTCTAGATCTCATTCTCAAAACATGCAAACACATACTCAAGAAACAGACACAGCTGACTTCCAAGGATCAGATGTACAGAAAAAAGCTAACAAGACTTTCAAGGAAATAATTGTATTCTGCAGACACTGGACAAGGCTGCAGACTCTTTTTTTTCTTTTTTTTCTTCATTTTGGCATTCACTTATTTTATGCTACAGCCTTTGAAGGGAGATTTCAGTGAGAAGTTCTTTTTTTTTAAGTGACAGGAATTTAATAACAACAACAAACTCCTGGGCAGCATCATATTTTATTGTCAGAGTATATTAATGACATGAGAAGTTTAAGTGCATTTCCTTATCAAATAGAAGTGGCACTTCATAGGGGAAAGGTACTGATTGGGCTGTACCCCATGGAGGCTGATACAGCTTGAGGTGGTGATCAATTTTAAAAGGTTTCCCAGCTAATGAGACAGCTCGTCGGCATTGATCTGCTCAGAAAAATGGTGGTGTTGCAGCTACAGATGCTTACAGAGGACAGACTAACAAGGGAGCTTATCTTAGAAATGGCTCCAGAGGCCATGACTTTGAAAAGGTCATTGCTTCATATAGCACATGACCCTCCTTCACAGCAAGCAGGGAAGGAGATCAAAATGCTCCAGCAGAGACAGCAAGGAAAGGGGCACAACCTCATCTTTTTTCTCTTTGCCTCTAAGACATAAGGTCTTAGATGATGGAAGTAATGAGTCGCTCATTTTTGCATACTAGGGAAAATCACATCATTAAATACCAAGCACTTTCATGGGAATGTATTTCAACTAACCAGCAGTACTTCCATGGACCTATTTTACAAGATCTAAGGTGTTGCATTATTCCTGAATATTGTACTTCGTAATGCCAAAGTATCTTAGCAATGCAACCTCGACAACATCCGGTGGTAAAGACTCCTTTTCCTCTGCCCACCATAGGACCCCTTCAGACTAGGAAAGGCACTAGTGTCACTCTGTACAGTAGAATGGGATGTTTACTGCTTAGCTAAAATTACATTCACTGTAGGTAGGCTTTCAGCTCACTTCCTCCTGGTACAGTATCTACAGGGCCCTCACGGTATATGTTCAATGCACAATACATACAAATAATCTTCTGATAGCTGAACATAATCTTGAGCAATGGAGCTTGAAAGTCTGTCTTTACCTTCAGCTGCATCCATCCATTTGGTTTCCTGAGATGATACCAGCTAAATGCTAACAAGGTTTCCCTAGATTGGTGAACAGAATAGCTGCCAGCCACTGTCCTTCTCAGTGCCCAGGTAACCTGAGCTATTACGTCACCTAGGGAGCAACTGACTGCCCACATATAGAATCATAGAATCATAGAATGGTAAGGTTGGAAGGGACCGCAAGGATCACCTAGTTCCAACCCCCTGCCATAGGCAGGGACACCTCCCACTAGTACAGCTCACTCAAGGCATCCTCCAATCTGGCCTTAAACCCCTCCAGGGAGGGAGCAGCCACGACCTCCCTGGGCAACCTGTGCCAGTGTCTCACCACCCTCACTGCAAACAACTTCCTCCTAACATCCAGTCTAAATCTCCCCTCTGCCAGTTCAAACCCATTGCTCCTTGTCCTGTCATTGCAAGACCTTGTAAATAGTCCCTCCCCAGCCTTCCTGTAGGCCCCCTTCAGATACTGGAAGGCTACTAAAAGGGTCTCCTCGAAGCCATGAAGGGTTTGGGCCAGCTTTTGACAGAACCAAGCTTACTTTTAGTGGAAAAAGCACTAATCAGCAGAATTCATTTTACCCTAAGGCAAAAAGGTACAGAAAGGGAAGGTGAGGGAAAGGAAAAGATATGCCTCTGTTCATAATTGAATAAGACTTAAGAGAAAAAAAAAATCATATTAAATGAGAAGATAAGAACCCTGGCAATCGCCACAGGTAAAAAGCAAGTCACATAACTGAGGACCCTGCACTGGAAAGATCTGATGAGATTGTTGTTAAGTTAGGCTCAAAGAGCATGAAGTAGTCTAGTCTGTCAGAAATGGGGTCTTCAGAAATCCTGAGGAATTAAGGTTTGTGAAATTCACACTGGGACAAACAGCAGGCAAAATACCAGTCTGTAGAGGTGAACACTGGTGAGTGTATTTAAGGATAGGGTTGTACCTAAAGGACATGGAAGTGTTGGAGCGGGTCCAGAGGAGGCCACAAAAATGATTAGAGGGCTGCAGCAGCTCTGCTATGAGGACAGGCTACAAGAGTTGGGGCTCTGCAGCCTGGAGAAGAGAAGGTTTCCAGGGGACCTTAGAGTAGCCTTCCAGTATCTGAAGGGGGCCTACAGGAAGGCTGGGGAGGGACTATTGACAAGGTCTTGCAATGACAAGACAAGGGGCAATGGGTTTGAACTGGCAGAGGGGAGATTGAAAGTGGATGGTAGGAGGAAGTTGTTTGCAGTGAGGGTGGTGAGACACTGGCACAGGTTGCCCAGGAAGGTTGTGGCTGCTCCCTCCCTGGAGGTGTTCAAGGCCAGGTTGGAGGAGGCCTTGAGTGAGCTGTACTAGTGGGAGGTGTCCCTGCCTATGGCAGGGGGTTGGAACTAGATGATCCTTGAGGTCCCTTACCATTCTATGATTCTATGATTCTAAAGCAAAATAGGAAGCAATAAAAAGACCAGAAGGGCTGAAACTAGCGAGAAAGTACTGTAACATCTATACATTAGAGAACAGAATCTAGGCAAATGATGAAGAAAGTGGAGCTACTAGCATGGGACAAAAGTGACTCCTTTAAAGGTCAGAGAGGAGGAAAGAACAATCAATCATGCTAAGAATACAGGTGAGTAATTTCAGGAGCTAAAGATAAAAAAGGTAAAGGTGGCTAAACAGTATCCTGTGTTAATTATGTGACAGAACTGGCTTGGATCAGTTAGGGTAGAGTGAACTGGCAAGCTAGAAACTTCACTGCCAATAGAATTAATTATGTCAGGAGTTAAGTCTTATCTAAATGATGTTAAGGAAGCATTCCTGGAAGATAGGTCTTCACCGTAGATCTCTAGAGTTAAGCTGTAGAGCCATGCTAAATAAGTCCTTGTTATTTCCATGGGGGTTAGATTTCTTTGGTAGTCACTAAAATAAATTAGATCCTGTTGCAATAAATAGTCCTGGACTGAATGATCACAGATTGATTCAATTAGAGAGAGAAAGCTGTCCTATAATCACAGTTTTCATTTCAAAGTGTCTGTTGTTCAGTAGGATAAACCTACTGAATCAAATTTCTCCCAGAATAAAGTATGGAGGAAGCTTGGAATATTTCACAGAATCACAGAATAGTTGAGGTTGGAAGGGACACCTGGAGGTCAGCTTGTCCAGTCTACTCTGCCTCTGTCTTTTCTTTTCCCTCACCTTCCCTTTCTGTACCTTTTTGCCTTAGGGTAAAATGAATTCTGCTGGTTAGTGCTTTTTCCACTAAAAGCTTGCTTCTGTCAAAAGCTGCCCCAAACCCTTCATGGGGGCAGTCAGTTGCTCCCTAGATGATGTAGTAGCTCAGGTTACCTGGGCACTGAGAAGGACACTGACTGGCAGCTATTCTGTCCACCAATCTAGGAAAGCCTTGTGAGCATTTAGCTGGTATCATAGAATCATAGAATGGTAAGGTTGGAAGGGACCTCAAGGATCATCTAGTTCCAACCCCCTGCCATAGGCAGGGACACCTCCCACTAGCACAGGTCACTCAAGGCCTCCTCCAACCTGGCCTTGAACACCTCCAGGGAGGGAGCAGCCACAACCTCCCTGGGCAACCTGTGCCAGTGTCTCACCACCCTCACTGCAAAGAACTTCCTCCTAACATCCAGTTTCAATCTCCCCTCTGCCAGTTCAAACCCATTGCCCCTTGCCCTGTCATTGCAAGACCTTGTCAATAGTCCCTCCCCAGCCTTCCTGTAGGCCTCCTTCAGATACTGGAAGGCTACTCTAAGGTCTCCTGGAAGCCTTCTCTTCTCCAGGCTGCAGAGCCCCAACTCTCTCAGCCTGTCCTCATAGCAGAGCTGCTGCAGCCCTCTGAGCATCTTCGTGGCCTCCCCTGGACTCACTCCAACAGTTCCATGTCCTTCCTGTGCTGGGGGCTCCAGAAAGATTCATCTCAGGAAACCAAATGGATAGATGCAGCTGAAGGTAAAGACAGACTTTCAAGCTCCATTGCTCAGGCAGGGCCACCTAGAGCCAACAGCTAGAATTTTTTAATATCTCCAAAGACAGAGACTCCTCAAGCTCCCTGGGCAACCTGTGCCCATGCTCAGTCGCTCCCGCAATGAAAAAGTGTTTCCTGATGTTCTGAAGGTATCTCCTGTGCTACAGTTTGTCTGCATTGCATCTTGTGCTGGAGTTAAAAGTTTCAAGTCAAAAGGTGAAAAAAAGAGTAAGCTGAACCCTCCCTTAGCCCCAAACCAGACAAAGGCAAAGAAATAAAATAGAACAAAAGAGGAAAAGGAAAAAAAAAAAAAAAAGAAGAAAAAGAAAAGAAAAGACAAGCAGATGACAAATTTTAGGTAATAACTTTCAAATTTTACTTACTAATATTGATCTTCAAAGAACATCTCTCTTCTTTGCATTTCTTCTTGTCTTTTTTTAGCTTCAAGTCTCTCTGCCTGCAGCATTAAAATCAGGAAAACATACTTGAGATTTCCAGTAAGCCATAGACAAATGATTATTTCAAGTATGTGAATATTCTGGTTTTGTTCTGTTTTGATTTGTTTTTAAACTATCAGCAGTTGGGTACAGAAGTGACCCAATTTCAAATTTAAAAGTATTCAGAGATGACCAAACAGCCTCCAGTCAGGAGGCTCATCTGAGAAAGACAAAACCACACTGTGCTCTTGGTAGATCCATCTCATGAGGGTCTCATGAGCTTTCCCAGTTACCATGCCACAGCACCACGGGGGCCATCTCTTGAGGTATAACTAATGCAATACTGGTCCTTTTAAGAAGGTAGAGGGCATGAACCACTGCATCAAAGCAGATGGTAGTCCTATAGTACTGAAAGCATGCTGACATGAGTACCTGTAGCTCTGCACATAGTCCTGTGGCCTTCAGGAGCATTAGGTACAGGTTAGATAAATACAAGCTAAGATGGATGAAAGTGGCAGACACTTAACTAGTGTTATTCTGCCCCCTGCAAGAGTCAGCCAATACAAACACTTGAGACACACAAAACTCTGAAAACTGGGCCCCACACAGGAAATTAAGCTCTTTAATATAAAATCACACATAATTTTCCGTGGGAGGGGTCATGTAAGCTGCCCTCCTGCCCCTCAAATTCAAGTGAAATACAGTAGAAACTAAGGAACTCACTGCAACAGCAATATGGAGCTCAAGCTAAGTTCCAGTTAAGAAGAGACCAGATGATTTTTTTTGGTTTTTTTTGAGCTACAGGCTGTAGGTGGGTCCAGCAGAAAGAGCAGTCAAAAGGCAGTTCAGTGTATTAAAAACACAAATCATAAGTGCCAAACTGAGATTTCAACCCTTCTGTTATTTTGAGCATAGGCTCCCTTGCTGCATTTGGTGGGGGGGTGATCCCAGAGACCCCACTCAAGGATTACAATGACTAGTAGGTTGAGCAAACTGCAACCTTAGATTGTCACTCTGCTTGTCACCCACCCCCAAAATGATAACAGCAATCATCTAAATGAAGTGTCCTGGAAATTGCAGGTAATACCTTGCAGAGATGAAGAGTGAGCTGTAGATGGGAAGAGCCTGTTTGGTCAAAGCCCCAAATTGGGGAGAGAACACTCTACCTGCATGGAGGTATTATGCAGTGAGGTGTGCATATGGGGGAAAGTGTTGTTAAGAATAGGGCTGCAACCACCAACCCCATAGTTTTCTTCCTGCAATCAATAAGATTTCAGAAACATTACAGTTCTACTGGCAGTTACTCAATTACTTGGCCTTCAGTTATTTCGATGTAGGTATTTTTTAATTGGATGAAGAATGACTGTCTGGAAAGAATTTGCAAAACAAGTGCAAATTCCTCCTAGGCATGTATTGAATTAAGAAAAAAAAAAACAATCTTGTCAGATATCTGCAGGTAGGAAAAGAGCCACTATGCTGTGAAATGATGGAAACTGTTGGAAAGCAAAATACTTTGGAATTGTTATTTAGAAAAAAGGAAAACAAACAAAAGGAGGAAGACAGATCTCTGAAAAAGATATCCCATTGCTCAGTCCTTTGGCATGCTAAGATAGTGGCAGAATGGATGTGAAGTACTGATGGAATTTAAAAAATACAGTAAGGAATATGGCCTCACAATATAGAATCATAGAATCATAGAAGCATAGAATGGTAAGGTTGGAAGGGACCTCAAGGATCAGCTAGTTCCAACCCCCTGCCATNTCAGCCATTCCCCACCCAGCCTGGAGTTGTGCTTGGGATTGTGCCTACCCAGGTGCAGGACCTTACACTTATCCTGGGACCTCTGCTTAGGACATGTACAAATGACAGGCAGTGGGACTGGGAAAATCTCTAACTAATGACAATCTATCAATAGACATTGCCAAAGCACTCTGCACTCCACATTTGGCACAGTCTTCAAAAATAAAGCCAAGAGTGAAACAGCTGTGATATTGAAGGTAAACATGTTGAAAAGCATTGACAGAAGGTCTGTAAAGTGCCTGGTTTTAACAAATTCCTGAAAAAGACCATTTGTGCTGATTAACACAATCCAATTAAAAGAGCATGTGATTCCATACAGAATAAAATGAAATTACACCTTATTCTAAACAGTATCTAAAGATGTCAAGATTGTTGCTATGTAATGTAAGGGTGCAAGGAAGCTGCATGCAGTACAATTGCACCCAGCCTTTTTACTTACTTCAAATGTTTTAAATCTCTCACCATTTGGTCAAAATCTAGAATGCACAAGGAAAGGCTAAAGGCAAAGGAGCAGAGACTGAATGAGAAGAAACAGAATATCCAGCTAACCGAAATTATGCTATTTTGTGTACAGCACAAATGCAGAAAGCTTAAAGAACCCAAGAAGCCAAATATCTGCTACTTGATTATTTTCCTGGGAACTTTGACAGTCTTTTCACCTTTCTGGTCAAAATCTGTAATGTGAAGGTGTGATGGTTTGGGAGTTCCCCTCCCCCACACACTTTGTAAAAGTGGCCACGAAGGGCCACAAAGATGATCGAGGCTGGGGAGGGACTATTGACCAGGTCTTGCAATGCCAGGACAAGGGGCAAGGGGTTTGAACTGGCAGAGGGAAGATTTAGACTGGATGTTAGGAGGAAGTTGTTTGCAGTGAGGGTGGTGAGACACTGGCACAGGTTGCCCAGGGAGGTTGTGGCTGCTCCCTCCCTGGAGGGGTTGAAGGGCAGGTTGGAGGAGGCCTCGAGTGATCTGTACTAGTGGGAGGTGGCCCTGCCTATGGCGGGGGGTTGGAACTAGATGATCCTTGAGGTCCCTTCCAACCTTACCATTGTATGATTCTTAGCTCTAAAGAGCTTTTTATCTGCAGGCAGGATGAGATAGCCAAACTGACACCTTTTAGTGGCTTTCCTGCATGTTTTTCTTAAACATGAGCTTATGAAGAGTTGCATTGTTGATATACAAACATCTTCCAAGTACAAATCTTCATCAGCTCAATCTCTGTTATAGAAGACAATTTAGACTCATAGAATCATAGAATGGTAAGGTTGGAAGGGACCTCAAGGATCATCTTGTGCCAAGTCAAATTTAGAGTTTTCTTTCATGGTGCTCTGTTTTGTTTTGTTTGTATGTATTTATTTCTTCAAAACAGAAAGTGTGTTTGGCACATCTTTTTCTCATGATATTGCAGTCTCCTTTAGAAGATGCTGATAGTTACAGTTTTACTGTCTACAACATCTATAAAGATTTTATGATCTGTGGAAGTGAAGGTAAGGAAATTAAAGAAGATGGAAACAAAACTGATACACCAATATATTTTCTGGATGTAACTATAAATTAGAGCAGTTTTTCAGCATTTTTCCTGTCTGCTGCCTGTGGGCAAACAACATATATTTAATAGGTTAGTAAGATCTAATTAATCCCTGTTCAACCATTGCTGTCATCACTGCTTCTGGAGCTATACATGAGCTGGTGGTAACCATTAATGACATTTTCACATGGTAATATTTATTACCCCTGTGAGCTGTTCTGTAAGGGCTTATCCTTAAAGAGTAATGCTAACCACTGAAAGACTGGTAACAGACTAACCCTTACCTAGAGGCAATTAAGGCTCTTTTTGTTTATGCATGCCCTTCTATGCCATCCAATAGTGGTGTTTGGGTTTTATTTTTAATTTAATTCCCAGCATTCAGCTCCTGTACAGATCATTTTTATGGTTGTGCAGACAAAACATGCAAACCTGAAATCTCCCCTTCTCTTATTACTACTGTGTACACCACTACCATTCTCCCCCTATTTTTTTCATTTACATTTGTGATGGTTTGGGAGTACCCTGCCCCCCCCCCCCCCCACACACACTTTTTAAAATCCCCCAGACTAGACTCAGCCACCTGGAAATTAAGGACTGAAGCTCT
>WBNM01024678.1:0-17853 GCA_013399055.1 Ramphastos sulfuratus
AGCTGGATGCAGTGCTGCAGGTGCAGGGTGAGGCCCAGGGTTACACCTCAAAGGCCTGGCATGCTGTGGGGCAGGTGTGCAGCTGCAGAGCCAGGTGCTGGCTTCCCACAGTGCTCCTGTGCCAGCAGAGGGAGGGCAGCCATGTGGGGAAATCCAGCACAGCTCCAGCACACCCTGCCCTTTGTTTTCCTCTGTGGCAGGTGCAAAGCCCCTGCTGACTGTACAACCTGAGATGTGTCTGCAGCCTGTGGCTGCCCTGATCTCCTCCTCTCCCTGTGCCAGCAGGCTGCTCCTCACCCCTCTCCCTGCTGCTTCTCCCAAGCTTTCCACTGGCCAAGCTCCATGGAGCCAGCTCCAGGCACAGGCACCTGCCTGCTCACCTCAGTCCCTGGGTAAAACCTGGGCTGCTCTCTGGCACTGCTGTGGCAAGGGACAGGGATCCCAAAGGGGGGACACAACTTTGCAGCTTTGGGGTGCTTTGGTGTGCTGCTCCCAACTGCATGCCCTGCACCAGGGAGCTGCTGTTGTGGACTGGGCAGCAGCAGAGCAGGCAGAGGGTCTCCAGATCTGTCCCCAGCCCTGCAGGTGAGGTCCCCCCAGAGCAGAGCAGAGGGGCAGGATCTCCTCTCTCCATCTCTGCCCACACTGCTCTGGATGCAGCCCAGGCTGCCCTTGGCCTTCTGTGCTGCCAGTGCCCAGTGCTGGCTCCTGGCCAGCTTCTTGCCCACCAGCACCTTTGACATGCTCATGTGTGCCAGCCAGGTGAGGGCAGGCTGCAAGGCAGTGCCAGTCCCCATCCTGAGGGGTAGGCAGAAGACCTTCAGAGCAGCCTGGTGGTGGGTGAGGTTTTGGAGGTGAGCTGCAGAGCCTCCCAGCAGTGGTTAGGGGTGAGCCAGGCTGCCAGGGCCTCGAGAGCAGAGATTTTCAGGGTGTCCTGAGGACCCTGGCTCTTGGCTGAGGAGTCTGCATGGCATTTGCTTGGCAGTTGGTGTCTGTTCACCTGGGCCAGCATGGGGAGCACAGAAAGCCTTGACCCGGCTCTGCTTTGCTCTCCTGCACAGGTCCAGAGCTATGGAGGAGTCCTGGCTGAGGAAGACTTCCACAATTACAGTGTCCCAGTGGAGGATCCCATCCACACAGTCTATCGAGGTGAGCACCTGAGCCACTGCCAGGCAACTCCACTCACAAGTCTGCTGCACCTGGCAAGAGGGCAACAGCATTTAATGAGAGCTGGAGCCAAAGTGTGCTCAGGCCCTGCAGAAAACTCCTCCAGAGAGTTCCCTGCTGTGGCTCCTTGGTGCTGAGCCAGCCTGGGCAGCTCAGGAGGCTTTCAGCCCTTTGGCACAGGCCTGGCTTGAGCTTGCCAGCATCTTTTGGGGGTGTCACAGTGTCAAGGTGCAGCAGGGGCACAAGGTGGTACAGTGTCTAGGCAGAAGCTGGGCCTTAGGCTGGCACAGTTCCCAAACTGACTGCAGAAGCCTGCTAGAATGGCATTCCTTTCTGGAAAGCCCTGTGGTGCTTCTCCTTTTGGCTGGAAGCATGGAATGGAATTGTTTGGGCTGGCAAAGCCCTCTGAGATCCAGCCCTCAGCCCAGCACCACCATGGCCACCAAACCCTGTCCCCAAGTGCCATGGGCACAGGGCTCTGGAACAGGGATGGGCACACCACCACCTCCTTGGGCAGCCTGTGCCAATCCCTGACCACACTGGCACCAAAGAAATTTGTCCTCAGCTCCAACCTAACCCTCCCCTGGCACAATTTCAGGACATTTCCTCTCCTATTACCTGATCCTAGGCAGCGGAGCCCAGCCCCAGCTCACTGCAGCCTCCTCTCAGGGAGCTGCAGAGAGCAATGAGGTCTCCCTCAGCCTCCTCTTCTCCATACCAAAGCTCCTCCCCAGCTTCCTCAGCTGCTCCCTAAACCCATTTTATCTCTGGGTTTTTTTCATACCACAGTCCAGAAACCAACCAAGAACTGAATGTCAGATGATAAAAAAGCCAACCCCTGTCTGGGCTTCCTCCAGCCAGCATAGAGACACACCAGGAGTGCTTCCAGGAGTGCTTCAGGAATTCTTGCCATTATTTCTCCAGAAATCTGGAAGGGTTTCCCTGTCCTTGAGGACAGAAGCTTGTGGGAGGGTACTAGCACTGGGCAGAGGCTGGCAAAAGCAACTTCCTTCCTCTCTCCTTCCCTTCCCAGGCCATCTTGTTTTCAGTCCCCCACCCCCACATGCAGGTCCTGCACTGATCACAGCCTTGAACATCCTGGAGGGCTTCAACATCACAAGTCAAGCACCCAGGGGGGATGTCTTGCACTGGCTGGCAGAGGTAAGGAGAGGCTCAGCCCTTGCCTGAGTTTCTTGTGCTGCTGGAGAGTGATGTCTTTGTTCCTTGGTTGTGCAAAACTGCCTGTAGGTCGTTCCCAGAGGACTGCTGGGCTGGAAACTTGAGTTGTGCTGCCCCTGGGGCAGCTGTGGCTGCTGGAGCCCTCTGCCCAGCACAGCTCTGCCTTGCTTGGGCAGAGCTTTGTCAGCAGAACAAGCTGTGGCTTTGCCCTCTCCTTGTGTGTGAGCAGCCCTGCAGAGTGACCCCCAGAGAGCTGCAGGTACCTGGAAGCTGGGAAGGAGAATTGGTTCTTTTTGGAAGGCTCCTGTGAGTGAAGTTCAGGCACAAATGAGGTCATGTATCATGGAACCATGGAATGGTTTAGGTTGGAAGGGACCTCAAAGCTGAGGCAGGGACACCTCCCACTAGCAGAGGACTAGCAAGGCCTCATCCAGCCTGGTCCTGAACACCTCCAGGGAGGCTGTGGAGCACAGAATTACCCAATGTGATCAAAGATCAAAGATCATGTTGGGTGATTCTGTGCTCCACAACCTCCCTGGGCAACCTGTGCCAAGTGCCTCCTGCNCATGACTGTCATGTGCCAGCTTGAGGAGCAGCAACCTGCAGGGCAGTCCCTGCAGAAGCTGTGGAACCCCAGAGCCTTGGGATCCACTGCTGAGTCCACCCTGGGGCAGCCATGACCCCAGGCTGGGGCTGTGGGGTGGAGGTGATCTGCTGGTGCCAGCTGAACTCTCCCTTGGGCACTAAGCCTCTTGGACCTGCTGCCTGTGCTGTGGTGGGCAGGAGGCTGCCTCCTGGCAGCATGCCCTGTGCAAAGGGCACTGCAGGTCTGCAGAGGACAGCAGCAGGGGGGAGCTGCCCCTGCAGCAGAGGCTGTTGCTGTGGGGCACATCCCAGCAGGGGCACAGCTCAGTGCCAGGCCCCAGGGGACTGCAGGGTGGAAGGGGCAGGGCTGAGGGGTGCTGGGGCTGAGGCTTCTGTGCTGCAGCACCAGGAATGGGCTGGGCTGGAAGGGACCCCAAAGATCTGACCCCTGCCATGGGCAGGGACAACTCCCACTGTCAGCAAACATTCCTGGGGCTGGGAATGGGGCAGAGAGATGCCTGTGTTTGGGAATGGGGTACAGAGGGTCCTGCAGCTGGGAATGGGGGCACAGCGGTTCCTGGGGCTGGGAATGGGGCAGAGAGATGCCTGTGTTTGGGAATGGGGTACAGAGGGTCCTGCAGCTGGGAATGGGGGCACAGCGGTTCCTGGGGCTGGGAATGGGGCAGAGAGATGCCTGTGTTTGGGAATGGGGTACAGAGGGTCCTGCAGCTGGGAATGGGGGCACAGCGGTTCCTGGGGCTGGGAATGGGGCAGAGAGATGCCTGTGTTTGGGAATGGGGTACAGAGGTTCCTGCAGCTGGGAATGGGGGCACAGAGGTTCCTGGGGCTGGGAATGGGGCAGCAGTTGCTGAGCTGAACACCTCACTTGTGCTGGGCAGTGTTGCTGTGCCAGTGCAGTGTTGCTGTGCCAGTGCAGCTGCCATCTGTAGGCACTGGCAGCCCAGGAGCCACTGTCCCTCTGGCACTGGCTGTGACCTCTGCTCTGGTGCTGAGGACTCAGGAATGGGCACAGAAAGTGGCATCCCAGTGACTCTGCCAGCTGCCAGTGCTGCTGAGCCAGCTGTGCCCAGCTCCTGCCAGCTGTGCTTGGCTCCCCCAGCACAGGCTGTGATGCCAAACTGGTGCCCGTGTGGCAGCCCTTGGCTCAGAGGCGTGCCCAGGGCCAGGCTTTCAGACAGTGATCTGCAGAGGCTGTGCCCAGTGTGCCAGGAGGTCAGATCCTGTTGCAGGATTTGGCTTCCAGAGGCACCTCAGTGTTTGTTTCTGTCTCTTTCTGTCTGCCCTGTTCCCTCCAGACACTAAAAGCAGCCCTGAGCCTGGCTGGCAACCTGGGAGGTGCATCTGATGAGCTGTTGGTCAGTGCTGCTGCAGAGGGCATGGTGAGGTAGGTGTGAGGCTGCCAGGCTGCAGGTTGGTGCTTTAGATCCTTCCTGGGTTGGCTCTTTTCAGTGCCCAGGGAAAGCTGAGGGCATTCTCCCTCTGTTTGACTGAGGAAGGCTCAGTCCTGGAGTGTCCTCTGGGTTCTGGGATGTGCTCACACACAGCTTTCCTGGGGCCAGCCCGAGGGTTTCTCCCCCTTCTCAGCCCTCTGAGCATCCCTTCTCAGCAGCTTGGGCAGATGAGCATCCACATGGGCATGGCCACACCTGCAGTTCCTGGCAGTTCCTGGCTCTGCCTTCCCCAGCCTGGCGCTCGGTGCCTCTGCCGTACCCCCGTGGGTTGCAGCCCTCCTCAGCCAGCTTTAGCTACCCTTGCTGGGCAGCCCTGACTTGCCCTCCTCCTGGAGGACTCCTTCAGCTGAGTGGTGCCAGCCCTTGTGCTCTGAGGGTGAGTTTAGCACTGCAGACACAGGCACACAGCTCGGGGCCTCCTCTTCCCCTGCCTCCTTCCAGCAGGTCAGCCGAAGCAGCTCCCTGTGCTGGGCCAGCCCTCAGAGAGCCACAGAGCTGCCAGGGCTGGAACCTACCTCAAAGAGGGACTATTGATAAGGGCTTGGAATGATAAGGCAAAGGGCAAGGGGTTTGAAGTGGCAGAGGGGAGATTGAAACTGGATGTTAGGAGGAAGTTGTTTGCAGTGAGGGTGGTGAGACACTGGCACAGGTTGCCCAGGGAGGTTGNGCATTTCCACCCAGCACTGGGAAGAACAAAGACCCTGTGCCTGCTCTGCTGCTGCCCAGCCCACAGCAGCAGCTCCCTGGTGCAGGGCATGCAGTTGGGAGCAGCACACCAAAGCACCCCAAAGCTGCAAAGTTGTGTCCCCCCTTTGGGATCCCTGTCCCTTGCCACAGCAGTGCCAGAGAACCTCGGGAAGGCAGTGCCGGGGGCAGTGCAGAGGTACCCCCCGGAGAGCCCAGGCCGTGCTTGGCCTCCCAGGCTCATGACCTCTCCCCTCTGCCTGTCCCCCTGCAGCCCGCCGGAGGCCATGGCCCTGCCCCAGCTGCTGAACGACTCCCAGACCGGGCCCGGGCTGCACTCGCCCTGCCCCCCACACGGTGGCACCGCTGCCAGCCACGTCCTGGTCATGGGCCCTGACGACTTCATCGTGGCAGCTGTCAGGTAAAGCTTCTGCTGCTCCCCTCTGCAGTGTGCTGGCAGGGTGGGAGCTCAGCATCACAGAGGGGTCTGGGCTGGAAGGGAGCTCCAGAGCGCATCCAGCCCAAGCCCTGCACTCAGCAGGGACATCCTCCACTAGAGCAGGTTGCCCACAGCCCTGTCCAGCCTCACCTGCAACATCTCCAGGGATGGGCCTCAACCCCCTCCCTGGGCAACCTGCTGCAGTGTTCCAGCAGCCTCCTGCTGCAGAACTTGTTCCTCACATGCAGCAGAAAGCAGGTCCCACAGGACAGGATGGGAGCAGACCTGGAGCTGCTCTGTCCTGGTTAGTCCTGCCCCAGCAGAAGTGGTGAAGCTGAGGTGGGCATGCCCCAGCTGGTGCTGCCCTCTGCAACCCTACAGCCCCCTCACAGTGAAACATGTCTGGGTTGGCCTGGACCTTCTCCCTGCAGGAGATGTGATGCCTGCATCTGAGGAGTGCTGGGGGCATGGAGGCAGAGCCAGCACCAAGAGGGCAGCCCTTAAGCACGGGGGGAGAGAGAGCTGCTGTGGCAGCAAAGCTCTGTTGGGCCAAGCTGGGACAGAAAATTGGAGCCCTGAAAGCCTGAGGTGGGCAAACATCTCTAGGAGGGCTTTGATTTCTTTGTGCTTCTTCTCAGTTCTTTGAGTCGTCCCTTTGGCAGTGGAATACTGACACCCTCTGGAGTCCTGCTGAACAGTCACATGTTGGACTTCTGGCACAACCAAACCCTGAACCACTCCATGCCCAGGCTGGTAATGAGCCATGTGATAAATTCTGCCGTTGAGCTCTCTGTGCCATTCAGTTTCATTCTCACCTCCACAACGAGGTGGGGTTAGGAATGGCTCATTAATACCTGAGGGACAACAGATCAGAGAAAGCTCTTCTGGTGTGATGGTGAGAGCCACTGAAACAGAGCAAAGAGCAGCTCTGATGTGCCTCAGGTACCCTTGTACTGCAGCAAACAGCACTGCACAGCTTGCTCAGCCACCTCCCCTGCACTCCAGGTGCACCTGAAAGCAAACATCCTGTTCTGTGCACTTGGACTGAGGATTGTCTTTGGGAACTGCTGCTCTGCAGCTTTAGAATTAACAGCAGCAAAAAAAAATCTCCAGCTCTTGGAGAGAAACAAATCCAGATGGTGGCTTTCAGTGCTGCCTGGTTTCTGCTTGCCATGGGGTGTAAATCATCCTTGCTGGGCTGGGACTTTAGAAGTGGTGAATGGCTTCATGTAGCTTCTGTAAGGGAGCCTTGGTGTGGCATGGAACACCTCCTGGTAGCTCCAGAGGGCAGTGGCACAGCAGTGAGGGTGCCAGCCTTGTAGAACTGCACCAGTGCAGTTAGTGGCTGGAGCAGCAGGAGTGAGAAGTTGCCCTGCACAGCTCAGTCACAGTTGTTTGGGCTGGCAAAGGCCTCTGAGATCATCCAGTCCAACCCTTGACCCAGCCCCACCGTGGCCACATCCCCAAGTGCCATGGCCACAGGGTTCTGGAGCCCCTCCAGGGCTGGGGACTCTGCCACCTCTGCCAATCTCTGACAAATCTTTCCTCATCTCCAAGCTGTGGTCAGCCTGGGGCAACCTTTTGGTCTCTCTTTTCTTCATCTGCAGCAAAATCTCCTCCAGCCTGGGAAGCTCTGTCCTCTGTCCTTCCTGCTGCCCACCATTGTGAGGCCATCCCAGGGCATGTGTGGCACATACCTGTGCCTGGCAGCCAACAACGGGGACAGAGCCTTGAGCGGCATCGTTCAGGTCAGTGCCGTGCCCAGCCAGCTGCCCTCTGCCAGCTCACTGCTGGGCAGGCTGCAGCCTTTCCCTTCCCACTGTCCCAGCCTGTATTGAAGCTGGCACCTCCAGTTCACTCTTGGCTGTCACCAGCTCCACAAGCTTTGATGTTTCAGCTAAGAGCTACTGCATTGCTCCTCTGCCATTTCAAACCCATTCCTCCTCCTCCTCTCATTCCAAGCCCTTGTCAATAGTCCCTCCCCAGCTTTCCTGTAGCCCCCTTCAGATCCTGCAAGGCCACTCCAAGCTCTCCTGGAAGCCTTCTCCTCTCCAGGCTGCAGAGCCCCAACTCTCTCAGCCTGTCCTCACAGCAGAGCTGCTGCAGCCCTCTCAGCATCTTGGTGGCCTCCTCTGGACTGGCTCCAACACTTCCATGTCCTTCCTGTGCTGGGGGCTCCAGAACTGCACACAGGACTGCAGCTGGGGTCTGAGGAGAGCAGAGCAAAGGGGCACAATCCCCTCCCTTGCCCTGCTGCCCACACTGCTCTTGCTGCAGCCCAGCACACAGTTGCTGTCTGGGCTGCACTCACACTGCAGCCTCATCTTGAGCTTTGCATCACCCCAGACCCCCAGGGCCTGTTCCTCAGGGCTGCTCTCAGCCATTCCCCACCCAGCCTGGAGCTGTGCTTGGCATTGTGCCTACCCAGGTGTAGGACCTTACACTTGGCCTTGTTGAATGTCCTGAGGTTGGCCTGGGCACAGCTCTGCAGCCTGTCCAGGTCCCTCTGGATGGATCCCTGCCCTCTAGCAAGTGACTGTGCCACACAGCTTGGTGCCAGCTGCACACTTGCTGAGGCTGCACTGATTCCTCTGTCCATGGCACTGACAAAGATGTCAAATAGCACTGGTGCCAGCACTGACCCCTGAGGGATGCCACTTGGCACTGGTCTGCAGGTGGGCATTGTGCCCTTGATCATCTCTCTGTGTGCCACCCTCCAGGCAGTGTTGCTGTTCCTGAGGCTGTGCTCTCCCTGCAGGTGTTGGTAAATGTCCTGGCGCTGAACAAGAACCTGAGCGAGAGCCTGGCCCTGGGCCGCCTGCACCCAGACCTCCAGTCCAGCACCCTGCAAGTTGACAGTGAGTATGGGCCCAGGCTGTGCTGCAGGCTTAGAGGAGCAGGATGTGCTCAGCTCCCTGTGGTGCTCAGCCCAGCACACAGCTCAGCCTGCTCTGGGGTCCCCAGCGGGTGTGGGGTCTGGGGCAAGACTAAAGCCAGCGCCACAGCTCCTGCAGCTCCCTCCCTTGCTCCTGGCAATGCTCCCTGGCCCCTCCAGCACCACCTGCCCAGGCTCTTGCAGGTGCTTCTCCCCAGCTCTCCTGTCCCAGCCCAGCTGCTGGTCATAGAATCACAGAAGGGTAGGGGTGGGAAGGGACCTCCAGAGAGTCCAACCCCCTGCCAGAGCAGTCACCCAGGGCAGGGCACACAGGGACACAGCCAGGTGGGGCTGCAAAGTCCCCAGAGCAGGAGGCTCCACAGCCTCTCTGGGCAGCCTGCTCCAGGCCTCCAGCACCCTCCCACCAAAGAAGTTTCTCCTCATGCTGAGGTGGAACCTCCTGGGGTCCAGTTTGTGCCCATTGCTCCTTGTCCTGTCACAGGGCACCACTGAACAGAGCCTGGCACCTGCTTCTTGGCACCCACCCTCAGATACTTGCAACCACTGATGAGGTCTCCTCTCAGCCTTCTCCTCTCCAGACTAACCAGCCCCAGGGCTCTCAGCCTCTCCTCCTCACACAGATGTTTCAGTGCCTTCATCATCCTCACAGCCTCTGTTGGACACTCTCCAGTATATTCCTGTCCCACTTGCCCTGGGCAGCCCAGCACTGAACACAGTGCTCCAGCTGTGGTCTCACCAGGGCAGAGCAGAGGGGGAGGAGAACCTCCCTTGCCCTGCTGGCCACACTCTTTGTTAATGCCCCCCAGGACCCCCTTGGCCTTCTTGCCCACCAGGGCACATTGCTGCCCATGCAGAACTTGTTGCCCAGCAGCAGTGCCAGGTCCTGCCAGGGAGCTGCTCTCCAGCAGCTCAGCTCTCTCCTGTGCTGGAGCCTGGTGCCCAGGAGCAGGACTCTGCCCCTGCTCTGGTTGAACTTCATGAACTTCTGCCCAGCTCTCCAGCCTGTGCAGCTCACACTGGGTGGCAACACAGCCTGAGGGGGTGGCAGCCACTCCTCCCAGTCTGGTACCATCAGCAAACTGGCTGAGGGTCCCCCCTGTCCCCTCATCCAGGTGGCTGGTAGCAGCCCTGTCTTGTCCTTAAAAGCTTGTGCAATCCAATGCCATTGAGGATATCCAAAGCAGCAAGACTGCCACCTCAGTGTCACCCAGCAGGTCCTGGAGCCCAGCAGATCTTCACTCCCACTGCCAAGGATGGTGTTCAGGCAGTGCCCATGCCCCTGAACTCCACCAGCTGAGAAGACAAAGCTGATGGCAAGGCCTGGAGCTTGGCAGTGCTGAAATGCAGCATTGGTGGTGGCACTCTGCAGGCTCTGCTGCCAGCCCTTGTCACTACAGGTTTTCTTCTCTTTGGTAGCTTTGACAACCCCCCCAAGCCTTACCAGAGTGACCCACAAGTGAGGTTTGGTTCTCAGTTCACACCAATCCTCAGATGGTTCTCACTGCTCACATTTCACTCCAGTAGCTGAAGGGGCTGCAGGGGAGCTGGGGAGGGACTTCTGACAAGTGCCAGGATGAGGGACAATGGCTTTGAGGTGGGAGAGGGGAGAGTGAGAGTGGAGAGGAGGAAGAAATTGTTGAGAGTGAGGGTGGTGAGACACTGGCACAGGCTGCCCAGGGAGGTTGTGGAGCACAGAATCACCCAACGTGATCTTTGATCTTTGATCACGGGTGATTCTGTGCTCCACAACCTCCCTGGAGGTCTTCTGTGCTCCACAACCTCCCTGGAGGTGTTCAAGGCCAGGCTGGATGAATCCCTGGGCAACCTGTGCTGGTGGGAGGTGTCCATGCCCATGGCAGGGGTTGACACTGGATGAGCTTTAAGATCCCTTCCATCCCAACCCATTGCATGCCTGTGAGAACAGGACAGTTTTGAGGCCTCCTCACTTGAGAGGAGAATCTAAAACTGTTGTGTGTGAGCTGCAGGCTTGGAAGCTGCCATGGAATGAGTGCAGCTGCAGAGCTGCTCATCTGTGGGCTCAGCCATTTGCCACAACCAAGGTCTGTGCTGAGGAGCATCTGCAGTGTCCTTGGCTTAAGTGCCTGGGGGCTGCTGTGTGCTGCTCAGTTTGTGCTGTCCTCAGGCACTGCCAGACCTCAGATACACCAAAAAGAGGCAGGAGAGCAGCAAAGGGGCTGGAAGGGCAGGGGGAGGGCTCCCCACAGCCTGTGGCATCTGGTGATTTGGCTTACTCCTGTTTGTTCTGAGCTGCCTTGCTTCTCCTTCTGGCTCACAGCTGCCTGTCAGTGCTGTTGTTTGTGAGGGCTACTCCTGCTCTGGCACAAGAGCAGCTGCAGTGGTTAGGTGCAGGCTTCCTCTTTGCCCCTCGTTCTCAAGAGGAGCCTCTTCTGCAGCTCTGAAGGAGCCCTGGCCAGCTCTGCAGAGCCTTTGCTGCTGCCAGTGGGAGGGCATCCTTCAGAGCACCGAGGGCTGCTCTCCTCACTGCTTGGCTTGCCCTGGCTGGGCACCTCCTGAAGGGGCTGCAGGCAGCTCCCTCCACACTGCAGCTCCCCAAAGGGGTTTAGCAGAGAGCCGAGCCGAGGGCAGCACTACCAACTCCTGCCTTTGCAATCCCTGCAGGTGAGTTTCCCGAAGCAGACATCGAGCTGCTTGCAGCCAGGGGCCACCAAGTGGAGAGAGTGAAGGAGCTCTGCCAGGTGGACGGGGCCAGGAGAACCAACAGCTTCATCCTCGGCCTGAAGGACCCCAGGAGCCAGGAGGCTGCCGGAGCCGCAGTCCTGTAGCACCCCGCGGTGAGCTGTGCCGTGCCAGGCTCCCGGCAGGCAGCCCCACCGGAGTGCATGTCCTGAACCAACCCCTTCTGCAGCCCCGGGGCAGGAGCCCCACACACACTGCACAGCAGCCCTCCTGCAGCCCCCAGGCAGGGGCTGGCGGCACCAAGCTGCAGCTCTCTGTGCTGCTTCCTTTGCAAAGGAGCTGCAAGCAGCCCAGCCCTGCCTGCAGGAGGGCAGCAGCAGCACAGCTGTCCCCTGGCAGCCTGCAGGAGGGCAGCAGCAGCACAGCTGTCCCCTGGCAGCCTGCAGGAGGGCAGCAGCAGCACAGCTGTCCCCTGGCAGCCTGCAGGAGGGCAGTAGCAGCAAAGCTGTCCCCTGGCAGCCTGCAGGAGGGCAGCAGCAGCACAGCTGTCCCCTGGCAGCCTGCAGGAGGGCAGCAGCAGCACAGCTGCCCCACTGCACTCACCCCACACCCAGACAGCTGGCAGCTGCCCCACTGCACTCACCCCACACCCAGACAGCTGGCAGCTGCCCCACTGCACTCACCCCACACCCAGACAGCTGGCAGCTGCCCCACTGCACTCACCCCACACCCAGACAGCTGGCAGCTGCCCCACTGCACTCACCCCACACCCAGACAGCTGGCAGCTGCCCCACTGCACTCACCCCACACCCAGACAGCTGGCAGCTGCCCCACTGCACTCACCCCACACCCAGACAGCTGGCAGCTGCCCCACTGCACTCACCCCACACCCAGACAGCTGGCAGCTGCCCCACTGCACTCACCCCACACCCAGACAGCTGGCAGCTGCCCCACTGCACTCAGCCCACACCCAGGCACTGCCTTCTCTTTTTAGTAGCAGCTCAGAGACACTGGGTACAAACTCATCCTGGCACTGCATTTCCTGTGGCCTGACCTGCAGCCCCTCCTGGTGGTGCTGTGCCCACTGTACATCCTTCTGCTTGCCCTGGGCTGTCCTGGTTCCACCAGTGCCCTGCAGCCCCCATCTCTCTGTAAAGCTCCTCCTAAGACTGCTGGCATTGGACATGGAGAGTGTGGGGGTGGGGTTGGGGTGGCCCAGGGCTGTGTAGCCTCAGCATTGCTGCCAGCTGGGCATCTCAAAACTGCTGAGGTGAAGCCTTGCACCCTGAGCTGAGGGAGGCCAGAGAAGCTTTTGTGCTCCACTGAAGTGCAGCCACCCATGAGCAGAGCAGCCCTGGCAGAGTTCAGTGCTGGCTTCTGTTAGAAATGCATCAGCTGAGGCCTAGGGAAGCACAACTCTGGCTTGGGGAAGCTGTCTTAGAATCACAGCAGGTTCTAGGCTGGAAGGGAGCCCCAGAGCTCATCCAGTCCAAGCCCTGCACTCAGCAGGGACATCCTCCACTAGAGCAGGTTGCCCACAGCCCTGTCCAGCCTCACCTGCAACATCTCCAGGGATGGGCCTCAACCCCCTCCCTGGGCAATCTGCTGCAGTGTTCCAGCAGCCTCCTGCTGCAGAACTTGTTCCTTACAGCCAAGCTCAAGCTGCTCTGCCCTAGTTCTGTGCCACCACACTGCCAATGGGGCAAGAGGAGACTTCTTCACCCCAGGGCCATCAGGTCTATGTCATCAGCACTGGAGCTGGTCACTGCCCCAGGTTGGAGTGCTTGGCTGATTTTCCTTGCCTTGGAGCAGGGCTCTGCAGATTGCAGGGGAAGGGAAGGTTGCAGCTCTGTGCCTGCGCTCACTGGAGGACATCTGCAGGGTTTCTGGTGTGGTACAGCAGTGCCCTGTCCCTTGGGCACAGGGCTGCACTCTGCATGGCTGCAAAATCGGCAGGCAAAGCACTGTTGCTTCAGTCCTGTGCATGGAATGTCACAAACACTCTGAAAGAGAAAATCCTTCCCTGGCTGAATTCACCACCTCCTGGAGCTGGAAGCTGCTCACCTGGCAGTGCCAGCCCCTGCTCTCCATTCAGAGGGGCACTGCCATGCCAGAAGATGCCATTCTGTTCAGAACCTTAAGGTGTGTTCTGAAGAGCTCTGCTGGCTCCTGGCCTGTGCTGTGAAAAAGGGAACAGTGGAAATAGTCCAAGGTGGGACTGAGGCCTCTGGGCCACGGCCAAGAGAAGTAAAGATCCTGGGAACTGTTTGCCATTGCCTCTGCTTAAAAGCAGCATCAGCACAGCACAGATGTCCTTGAGACAGGAACCTTGGACCTGCTGCTGGCTCAGTGTCTCTGGAGCTTGGAGTCCATCTGCTGTGGTGAGAGCTGCTGTGAGGTGCCAAGAGATGCCCTGTGTGCAGGTGCCAGTGCAATAAAGGCCATGTTGTGGAGCTGTGTGTGTGCAGTGCCTGCTGCAGACATCTGCCAGCCCTCAGGAGTCAGGAGCAGGGAAGAGCAGAGGCTGAGAAAAGCACTGAAGAAAATGTGTGCAGGAACAAAGGAAACACCAACTGAGGAACCCATACAGAGGGCTGCCTGTGCCAGCTGGGCCAGGCCAGTCTGGGATGGGCTCAGCTGGTCTCTGCACACACTGGCATGGCTCCCCACTGGGGTGTACTGCTGTTCCAGCAGGGTTAGCTCAGTGCCTGGGCACAGATACCAAGCAGTGCCTGTCTGTGCCAGCTGCCTGCATGGGGCACTGAGCACTGCAATGGGAGCCTGCAGCCAGCACTGCTGTCCTGCAGCTGAGGGACAAGGACATCTTGGAGGACACCAGGGAGGTTGTGGAGCACAGAATCACCCAAAGTGATCAAAGATCAAAGATCACATTGGGTGATTCTGTGCTCCACAACCTCCCTGGGCAACCTGTGCCAGTGTCTCACCACCCTCGCTGCAAATAACTTCCTCCTAACATCCACTTTCAATCTCCCCTCTGCCACTTCAAACCCATTGCCCCTTGTCCTGGCATT
The DNA here is from genome assembly GCA_013399055.1 of Ramphastos sulfuratus. NCBI lineage: Eukaryota > Metazoa > Chordata > Aves > Piciformes > Ramphastidae > Ramphastos > Ramphastos sulfuratus. Next base: position 14,113 of record WBNM01024678.1, read on the forward strand.
CCAAGACCTTGTCAATAGTCCCTCCCCAGCCTTCCTGGAGCCCCCTTCAGATCCTGCAAGGCCACTCCAAGGTCTCCTGGAAGCCTTCTCTTCTCCAGGCTGCAGAGCCCCAACTCTCTCAGCCTGTCCTCACAGCAGAGCTGCTGCAGCCCTCTCAGCATCTTGGTGGCCTCCTCTGGACTGGCTCCAACACTTCCATGTCCTTCCTGTGCTGGGGGCTCCAGAACTGCACCCAGGACTGCAGCTGGGGTCTGAGGAGAGCAGAGCAAAGGGGCACAATCCCCTCCCTTGCCCTGCTGCCCACACTGCTCTTGCTGCAGCCCAGCACACAGTTGCTGTCTGGGCTGCACTCACACTGCAGCCTCATCTTGAGCTTTTCATCAGCCCAGACCCCCAGGGCCTGTTTCTCAGGGCTGCTCTCAGCCATTCACAACCCAGCCTGGAGCTGTGCTTGGGATTGTGCCTACCCAGGTGCAGGACCTTGCACTTGGCCTTGTTGAATGTCCTGAGGTTGGCCTGGGCATAGCTCTGCAGCCTGTCCAGGTCCCTCTGGATGGATCCCCAGGGCTAAGAGTGTCCTACAGCTCTGCCAGCATCTCCCTGATGGGTCCCCAGAAGGACCTGGTCAGCAGTTGATTGGGTGCCAGGAGGGAGCTGGACCCTTTGGCTGGCTGCTGGCTCCCTCTGGCAGGACCATCCCAGAGCCTCCTGCCACCCACTGCACAACTCAAGAGCTGACTGCAGTGCACCAGGAGCCCTCCCTGCTGCTCTGTGCTGGAGTTGGAGAAGAAATCTTCTGCTCAGGCCACTGCATAATACTGAAGTTTGGGGCAATCCCCAGCTGCCTGCCTCTTCTGCCCCATGCCTGCCCCTTGAAAGTGCTGCTTGGGGGCTCAGCTGTATCCCTGTGCTCAGGCACCTGCCTGTGTGTGCCCCTCCCCGGACCTGCAGCTCACCTGCAGCTGGAGCTCTCAGCTGTTTTGCAGCAGTCCCAGAATCCAAACAAGAGGAGAGGCTGCTGGTAGAAAGGCTCCACAAACACAATGTCAGACAGATCTAAGCCCAGGAAAATCCCTGCCCTGGTTATGGTGCAGAGAGGTTTGGAAGCACTCAAGCCTCACAGCATGGATCCAGGCTGTGCAGTGCTGCAGCCCCAGCACAGCTGGCTGCAGAGAGCTGTGTGTGCAGGCAGCAGGGTGGTTGTGCTGCAGCTCTCCTCTCTTCCTTCCCCCTTGCAGTCCTCCACCTCATGCTGTTGCCTTCCCACCACTGCCAGGTGCCTGCTGGTCGCATTTGTGGCCAGCAAGCTGCATGACCTTGGCTAGGTGCAGTGTGCAGGGTGGCAAACCCACGTCGGGGGCCTGCAGCTGCTGGGCTTAGGCAGAGATGCCTCGGAAGGGGAGTGCCCTGCCAGCCTGGTGTCTCCTCAGCTCTTCCTTCCCCTTTACCCACTTGTGGCAAAGCTCTCTGGGAGGGTTGGGGTCCGTTGGAATCGTGCAGGGTTGGTGGCAGTTCTGAGGCTTTCCAGCAGCAGAAGCACAGGGCAGGCCAGCAGCAGCAGTGTGACAAAGTGCTGAGCTGAGGCAGGAAGCAGCAAGCTGCTAAGCAAGGGCTGGCTTGGGGAGCAGGCACAGGAGGGTTATCCAGGGGGGACCTCTCAAGCCCAGATCAGAAAGTCACAGCACTTGTATGGCTCAAGCAGATCTCAGTGAGAAGAGGCAAAGGTGAAGCTCAGTAAGAACAAGGGCAGAGTCCTGCAGCTGGGGAGGAACAGCAGCAGGCAGCAGTACAGGTTGGGGCTGCCCTGCTGGGGAGCAGCTCCATGGAGAAAGGCCTTGGAGTGCTGTGGGCACCAAGTCCTGCATGGGCAGCAATGTGCCCTGGGGCCAAGAGAGCCAATGGCAGCCTGGGGGGCAGCAAGAGAAGTGTGGCAGCAGGGCTGGGGAGGTTCTTCTGCCCCTCTGCTCTGCCCTGCTGAGCCACAGCTGCAATCCTGTTTCCAGTTCTGGGCTCCCCAGTTCAGGAGAGGCAGAGACCTGCTGGAGAGAGTCCAATAGAGAGCCATGAGGATGAGTGGGGGGGGAGCATCTCTGCTGTGGAGAGAGCCTGAGAGCTCTGGGGCTGGTTAGTCTGGAGAGAAGGCTGAGAGGGGACCTGATCAATGTCTGTAAGTATCTGAGGGGTGGGGGTCAGGGTGAAGGTGCCAGGCTCTGTTTGGTGGTGCCCAGTGACAGGACAAGAAACAAAGAGTGCAGACTGGATCCCAGGAGGTGCCACCTCAGCATGAGAATCTTCTTCGGTGTGAGGGTGCTGGAGGCCTGGAGCAGGCTGCCCAGGGAGGTTGTGGAGGAGGAGACTTTCAAGCCCCACCTGGATGTGTCCCTGGGTGACCCTGCTCTGGCAGGGAGCTTGGACTGGATGATCTCTGGAGGTCCCTTCCAACCCCTACCACCCTATGATTCTGTGCTGCCAGGAAACTTGGGATGTGACAGTCAGCATTGTGGTGGCTGTAGGCTGTGCAGTGTGAGCTGTGCCCAGTGGGGTCACAGACTACACATCAAACCCAAGCAACCAGAAAACCTGAGAGGCAACCTGGCAAGAGAGGCCCAGCAGCATGGGTGGGAAATCTGGGCATGTCTTGGCAGTGGCACTGACCCAGCTGCACCAGGGCAGCAAGTGCATGGCCCTGCTGGGGAAAAGCAGGTTGGAGAAGGGAGGAGCCAGAGGCAGCTGGGCCAAGAAGTGTCTCCTGAAACAGAGGAAAGCACAAAGGCCAAGTGGGGAAGAAAAGTAGCTCTGTGGTACTGAAGAAGTCTTCTCTCTGCCTCCTTGTGCTTCCAGCCTGCCTCCAAAGCAAGGAGCAGAGAAAGGCAAAGCAGGGAAATAGCCCTGCTAGTGCCAACAGCAATTCCCTGACAGGCAGGCAGGGGTGATGGCTGCTCCCCCTTGCCACCCTTGTGACTGATGCCCTATCACCCAGCACCGCCCCCCCCAGGGCCTGAGGAAGGGCATCTCCTTTGTCTGTGGCACACCAGAGAGGTGGTGGAGGTTGGGCCCCGGAGAAGACATAAATAGAAAAGTGCAGGAACAAACCAATCCTTGGCAGAGAATTCTCAGTGCTTGTCTGCAGGCAGGAGCTGTGGAGCTGCCAACGTAAAGGAAAGCAGCAACCTGCTGCCAGCCTTCCACATGGCATCGGTTGTTGGAGGTCAGGCACTGACCAGGAGCTTCCTGACTTGGCTCTGGCTGCTTCCAGAGACTGCATCAATGTCATCTGAACCATCTGTGAGCTCTCACAGGATGGAGCTGGGTAGCAGAGGCCCCCAGGCTCATCCAGTCCAACTCCCAGCCCAGCACTGCAGGCTCAGCACCAAACCATGGCCCTAAGCAGCAGGGCCACAGCTGCTGGCACACCCCCAGGGATGGGCACTGCAGCACTGCCCTGGGCAGACCATTGCAAGCTTTGAGAAGCCTTCCAGGGCAGAAAGATTTGCTGAGCTCCAGCCTGAGCCTGCCCTGGGGCAGCTTGGAACCATTGCCTCTGCTGCTGTCCCTTGGCACCAAGCAGCAGAGGCTGCCCCCTCCTCACTGCCACCTCCCTGCAGGCAGCTGCAGAGAGCAATCAGCTCTGCCCTCAGGCTCCTCTGCTGCAGCCTGCACACCCCCAGCTCCCTCAGCCCCTCCTCACCCCCAGCTGCTCCAGGCCCTTCTCCAGCCTGGCTGCCCTGCTCTGGACAGGCT
>WBNM01024679.1:1079-34849 GCA_013399055.1 Ramphastos sulfuratus
ATATATATATATATATATATATATACACACATATATATATATACACACATGTGACAGGTATAAACCACCCTGATAGAAATGCAAAAGTTTGACAGATGCCTGAGAAAGGGTTGAGGCTTACTAAAGGTGGATAATGGCACCTCATAGCCATTAACTGGTGCCTCTGGACTCTTAGAATACAATCATACAATAGAATCATAAAATGGTTTAGGTTGGAAGGGATCTCAAAGATCATCTAGTTCCAACTCCCTGCCATAGGCAGGGATACCTCCCACTAGAACAGGTCACTGAAGGCCTCATCCAATCTGGCCTTGAACACCTCCAGGGAGGGAGCATCCACAACCTCCCTGGGCAACCTGTGCCAGTGTTTCACCAAACTCACTGTAAAGAACTTTTTCCTAACATCCAGTTTAAATCTCCCTTCTGCCAGTTTAAACCCATTACCCCTAGTCCTGTCATTACAAGACCTTGTAAATAGTCCCTCCTCAGCCTTCCTGTAGGTCTCCTTCAAATACTGGAAGGTTACTGTAAGGTCTCCTCAAAGCCTTCTCTTCTCCAGGCTGAAGAGTCCCAACTCTCATAGCCTGTCCTCCTAGCAGAGCTGCTCCAGCCCTCTGATCATCTTCGTGGCCTTTCCCTGGACTCACTCCAACAGTTTGATGTCCTCTTACATTGCTTTGTGTTGTTCTGGTTGGTTTGGTCCTAGTTAGAACTGACTATAGTTTCACCCTAGATTTTGGGTAAAAATGGAGTTGTGCTACAGAGACATTTTGAGTTGGTCTCCCTGCAGCAAGTGGCTTTATAGTCAAATCTTTTCCTCTTAGAATGGAACACCATCTAAGAAGACCTCCACAGATTAAGTGAATCCTTACCTAGCATTTGGTGAGTGTTTATTTTGGGTGCCCTTGGATGGGAGGTTTCCCCTTTATGTGTGATTGCGTGCACATTTTGCTTCATCTTTCAAGAAAGTATGTACCTTAAAGCTTGATTGATTGCATAGTAGTGTTTTCCTGACTTGTAACTGAATTGTGTCGGAGGAAGTGCTGAGTAATTTTAGTTGCAATAAATCCATAATTTTGGGGAGCTGTGGCTGTCTTTTTTGTAGGTCCCTCTGCAACCATGTATTTATATATTTAATATTGTATTACCGAGTTATCACTAAGGTAGATGAAAAGGAATATAAAGAAGTGCAAATATTTCCACACACAGACCAAGCAAAGGAATAGAAGATGGATATATTTGCCGATTTGAACTATCAATGTGGACCTGAAATAGGCAATTATGATTCTAGAGTGTATCAGGCAATGTATTTTAATCTAATCATAATACCATTTTTCAAAGCCTGAGATATTTTTTTATCTGCAATAATTTGTAAGAATTTGTTCAAAGATTGCCATTATGAAGTCAGTGCACAGTACATCTACAGAAATGCTGTTATAGTGAATAAAAAAGGGACGGCTTACTGTCTGAACAGAACGAGAGAGCTTGGCAAAACATAGACTGAGAGGACATATGACTGCTCTCTAAAAGTTTATCATAGCAGTCAATATCAGATGAAAGTTAGACAAAAGATGTGACGTGAGTCCAAAATATAAAGGAAAAGGCCAAACACGCAAAAGAAAAACAGAAATTAAAACAGAGGCAATTTAATTCAGACTTTAAATCAGCAGATTTCTGATCACTAAAAGACTGAAATTGTGTAATATATTCCAATAAGAACATTAGGAGCAATTTAGTGAATTATTGTTTTAAGGAGGAAGCAATAAAACTAAGAAAGTTATTCAATCACGTGCACTGGCAAGTCATTTGACTAGATGGACTGGAAGATTCTGTCTTTTTTCTCTATTTTACTCAGATTTCTGAGCTTCTTATACTGTTATTGTGTCCTCCTGTGCTGTATCAAGAACTATCCCCAGTCAAGTACCACCCATAGGGCCCATCATGTCCTGCAGTTACAGCTGCCATACTTCTGAACTGTTAAAAAGATACAAGGTCACCTTAGACCTGGGATCTGTCCACAGTTACCAAGGTCTCCTACCTTTCTTGCATTTTGAGATATTGGAATATATTGCTGCTAACTTTCCTAAGGAGGAGGGGGAAATCAAAGCTGCAGATATAAAATAAATAAAAAGACATTTAAACCAGAAAGAAAAACTTAAGAGGTAGGTACAGTCTACCTGAAGTGGCATTTATTTGATAAAAATTGTGTGCAAGTAAATACATGTACTGGTCTTATGTTACTTTTAAAAATGCTTTTATACTTGTATTTCTTTTTAAATTATTTATGACTGGAAACTAATTTGTCTCTGGACAGAATTTATGTAAGCATATTTGATTTGAATATAAAATTTGAATTTTGTTTCACAGTGTTATTTAAGGTATTCAGTTCTGTGTATATCAGTATGTTCAAAACCTACTGAAAATTATTTTTAAAACACTAGATTTTCATTTATAGAAACTTATAACTGAATTTTGTAGCAGTGAAGAAACCAAACAAGAACCCAAAGCAATATGTAGTAGTTCTCAGAGGAAAGGTATTATTATTATTATTATTATTGTACTGTTAGAGATGAGATGTGGCATGGTGAAATGACGGTCACCCTACAGTCGGGTGGAGGTGTAACCTTGAGTTTCTGACTGCTGTTGACACAAACAAAAATTACTTTCATAATGAAAGCTCATTTCCAGTATGCAGAAAATTGGTTAATAATGAATCATAAAACCATCTCTCAGTCAAGCATTGCTGGAAATCATTGCTGGTGGATTTCCAAGTTAATATGTAGGACTGTTGTTCTAAATGAAGAAAAAATACATAGAAATGAATATCTTAAATAAAAGCTATAATACAAATATGATTAGCCTGATCTAAGGACTGAAAATTAGTTCTAAAAGTCAAACACTCTGAACCTTTCCTTTAATGTTTTATGACAAACTCTTTGTCAGTTTTGTAAGTTTAGCAAGCATTCACCTGTTTCTACCAAGTGAATGTTGGCAAAAAGAGTTTTCTGTTTATTTCCTGTTTATTTCTCATATGAACATTTCTGAATACTGTACTGAACTGAGATCTAAGTAGAGGGAGACTATTGGTTGATCTGTGAAGTAATGGAAATAAACCAGGATTTACCCAGTAGATGGTTTGTTGTAATTTATTTGCTTAGTTATTAATATTTTTCTAAGTGATGTGTAGGCATTCGAAAATACAATATATGCATTCCTGAGAAGTATGTGTGGGAAGATTATAATTTTTAAACATAAGAGTAGCTAATAGTTTGCAATGTAACTATTAGCTTAATGAAATTTATAATGTTGAGTCATTTGATAGCAAGAAGGAAAATTTGAAAAAAATGGAGCCCTAAAAATAGTCATCCATGTTAAAATCCTGTTATAAACCTGCATGCTTGGATACTCTGAATTTTAAAAAGGTTTTGCAAGCCACACATTATGCTGCTTATATTTTTTCAAATATTAAGTAGTAAATCCTTTTGGAGATACTGTATTTTCCATATGGATATTGTTCTTTTGAAATTCTATTGAAATTCAAATTTGAAAACAAATGTCTGAGATACATCTTATCTGTTTGCCATACTTCACCATCCTTCTTCAAAAAGATTCAAAAGATAGATGGTGAAATATTACATAGATATGTAGCCTTTCAGTGAAGCTCTCTTAATGTAAATTTGACTTCTGATTTATCTTGAATCCACAGAAAGCTAGAAGTTCTGTGCAACAGAATAATGGAAAGTAAAGAAAGCGAATATAATCCAGATCACAGTGTAATTGTACCAAGGCAAATGTCTTGCCATGATGTGAATTTAAAATTCCAAATCAGCTGAAGGTCTTTTTTAAGTTCTAGGCATTTCCCAAAAATTTCACAGTCTTAATGGAATGGATAATTTAGTGAAACATATAATTCTGTGATTTTCTTTATTCAATGGTATTTTTAGCTTTAGCTAAATGCTGAAGTTCGCTAAACTCTAAATATTCTCTACAATATTTTTTTAGCCTTATTTGACTTCTAGTTTCTTAACAAACTTGAAGACTACATTTATTTAAGTTCATTCAGGAAACAATTAAGTAAAATAAAGTTGTATTATGTTTATATATTTCCATCACTCTAAAGAAAAAAAAAAATACAGTTTATAGACATTTAAAGAACAATTACGTTTTAGTGTTTTATAAAATAAATGGAGTGGTAGATGTTTGATTTATTATTATTTATTGCCATTATTTTCCAGTGCAAAAGATACCCTTCAGAGAATGATAAAATTATATGCTTTAGATGGTGTTTGAACAGGTTACATCAGGTTATAGGTGAAATAATACTTAATTTGTGAATAAATGTAAATAGATGAACAGGTTTCCATTATGGATAAAGCACAGATAACTAAGATAATTTCTTGAAGTGCAAAGCATAATTTTCAAGCAAATGTCACATTGTACTACTGGATAAAGACAGCTACATCCTGTGCTATCACCCAGTGGGACTACACAATAAACAGAAAGTTTAATACTGAAGAAAGGCAGCTTGAGAGCATGTAACATTAGATATTTTGGCAATAAAAAAAGCATTTGCAATATACTGTGAAGTATAGCTATGTTAGAATTTGAGTCTAAAAACACAAGAAACAAGAGAGGCAGCAATAACTGACACAGCTGAAGAATTACAGTGCATGCAATTTTATCTGATAATGAAGAATTCATTATCCAAATGAGACAAGAATTTAATTGTCAGTTTAATTAGAAAGTTTTGACAATATATATATAAATTCCTTTGTTCTGGAATAAAATAAAATAAAAAAGTTACTGCTTTATAACATTAATTTATGGTTTCTGAAAATAAATTATCCATTACATAATTTAGTTTCTGAAAAATCTATTCAGACACTCACAAGAATAATTGACATGACCTGATTTTATTAGTTCATTTAAACTTCACTTGAAATTAAAAGTGGTTTGGATTTTAAAAAATACTAATAGACCAAAAACTTGACATATAAACTGTCTTCCCTCAGCTTCACACAGGAGTCTGCATAAATGTACAGTTCCAATAATGCTGCATTAGTAAATTCATTAGCAGTTGCTAAATGGCATGAGGATTGAAACAGCAAAGGTAAAAACTCCCAGCAGATTTATTTTTTTAATTATAAAAATAACTTATTATAGAAAGTGCATTTTCTTTTTCTGCTTTACATACAGTAGGCTATAGTGGGAATGTTCATAATTTGTCACAGGTGATCTGTGAGATGTCTATGCAGTTGCTATACAAATTGTCACCTGAGAAAGGTTGTCATTAGGTTTTTCTACCAGCCTTTTTTGCAACAAACTGCGTTTTGATATTGATTGCCTTGTGTATCTTTTTTGATGGAAGAAAGACTAAATTTGTTTAAAAACAAGACAGCTGTCCCACAAGAGACAAGAAACTATAAACTTCTAAACACTTGAAAATAATGTGTGACCTTTGCAGATGTATTGTTAAAAATGTGTGGATATTTGTCTTGTGAAATGTTTCAGCTTCTTTTAGACTAAAACAAGGTTAGCATGTATCTGAGATTTTTATATAAATTTGGAAAAATATAAATCCATATGCTTTCTAAGAAAAGACACTTTACTACAGAAAAGAAAAATGTGTTGATCTACACTGTAGTAATTAGACCATTTGTCAAATGGTGTTACTGTTTGTGATAACATTTACAGGTCACACAAAAGTTTTCTGCCCCTCCATTGCAATCAGATCTGTGAAATGGATTTTATCTCCATGAATTCAGGAGATTGATAGAAATTATTAATTTTGGCGATTTATTTAAACCTTTCTAAATCCTCTCCCTTTGCTCCACCTTTCAAAGTACAATATTCTGTTTTGGAAAAAAAAAAATGAAGAAAGATTAGAATAGAATAATGACACAACACATCTGCTTTCCCTGACATTTCTTTATAAAACTGATGCCTCCTTTAAAGTTTGAATGTCTCAAGAAGAGCTTTATTACTTTTCCATGTTAGATTCAGACTGCAGAATGGTGCATTATGGAAAGCTTATTTTGCATCTGCTCTTTTTCACAGTTCTTCTTATTCATTTCATCCTAATGTACAGAAATACAAGTTTTGAACTTCTTCAACAACATGTATTTCTGTACATTAGGATGAAATTATTTGGATCAAAATATTATACTGTCCTTGTTGAAACAGACTACATCTATGGAGAATAGTAATGCTGTGTATTATATACCACTCACTCTAAGCTATTCCTTGTACAATCTCAACTACCTGGTTTATGTATTATCTCTTGAACATCAATTCCATTAGGCAAGGTTATCCACTCACTACCACTGATTGTATTTCATTTGTTTTTCAGGGCAACGCGAGGTTTGCTAATACTCTATTTCTCTTTCACCGTCTTTGCTCTTTGAATCAGGAAAAAAATATGAGTAGGCGTGTCCAAAGCAGACACCACTTATCTAAAACATTAAATTAGCTGCATCACATCTACCTTCAACCTCTTTAACTACATTCGGGAGAACAAATTAGAAAGTCAGGATGATGAATCTTGATGCTTAACTTTTTAACTCTTCAGCATCAGGTGTCACAAAATCTAAAATTCATGTTGGATTTAGACCATGACCTTTAGAAAATCAAATGTTCTTACAGTCTCTGCTGCTGAGGGCATAAGTGTAAGATCACTGATGAAAATGTGGTTGCCTGTGGTCCAGGGTAAAACCTGACCTCAAATTTGAAAGTGACAAGCCCGATGCTCAGTTCCAAAATGTCCCTGTGAGACTGCTGGATTGATTAGCTTGTTAGCTTTAACAAGAGGCAAACTGGCTGCTTCAGAAAAATAGGGGTTTTGTCTCTGTGCTAGAGTAGGAATATGTCAGATACCTTATGAGCAAGGAATTAAAATAATTGATAGAATTATATTAAAACAAACAAACCAAAGTGTTTTATTAATATATAAAATATCCATCTCACAAGGAGTGAAAATTAATCATTATACAATGACAGTAGATACTTGAAACAACAGAATGAATGAAAGAATACAAAACATGAAGCATTAAAATCTGTTTTGAAGCTTGATCTCCTATTTATTCTTACTCTTCTTTAAAAACCCCAACTCCCCTGCCCCCAAAATAAAAAACAAACAAACAAACAAAACAAAACCAAAAAGCAAACAACAAAACTAACCAACCAACCAAACAAAAAAGAGCTAAATATGCTCCTGATATTGGGTGCCTGTATTCCATGTTACTTTAGTTTGATGACCAAATCTAGAACAGGTTTTGACTTTGGAAAATTACCCGACATGTTTGCTAATTATAAAGATTATAAACACTAACGTTTATCAATTTAGACAATAGACTGCATAAGTATACAAAAACTGTAAAATGCTAAGACTTCAAAGACTGAGAACAATCAGTAAATACTTAATTTACATGGGAGTTTTCTTGTCCAGCTGGAGACATTTCAACGCAGGAATCTCTGCCAGACGTATGCACTTAATTTTCTATAGAAGTAAATTTGCCTTACATTTTTTAAGTATTTTTTTTTCACATTCAATCAACGTATTTTAGATGTCTTCTTTAAAATTAAGCATTTTATGCTCTGGAAGTATCTGTTTCCCCCAATTCCTGAAGAAGTATCCAGGGGTATTAGCTCAGATGTCAAAATCTATGTACGATCTGTGAATTCCTAACAGCACTTATTTTAGGAAAGCAAATACATGGACTTATTTAAGGAAATCAGTTTCCCTTCCTCTCTATCTTTTGCCCCAGGGAAGAAGCTGATTAAATGAATATTTTTAAAGTTTTTTACACACTGGCCATTGTCCAGTGTGTCCATTTTGGACAATACTATGAGATTTCTACATATCTGAAAGACTAGTGCTCGGAAACTGTAGACAATTAGGTACAGCCTCTGCATAGAACAATTCTTTATCATATTTACAAACTCTGAGAATCTCATCAAACCACACCAACGTAATAATCATCCTGTGTATTCACAGTGAAATCAATATATCAGGGACATACTTATAATTTTTGACTTTGCACAGTACAATTAGGCTTCTGGAATGTCAAGATACTACAGTTTTTGCAAAGATATAATATGGTCACTTTGAGTTTTGTGAAAGAGTTATATAGGTTTGATCCTTGATGGACAAAAGCTAACTTTTTTGCCTTTTGAAATTATGATTTATTTTGTACTGTGCTCCAGATGTTAAGACACCCACACTTTTCTTCCAAGCTTTTCCCAATATGAGTCAGAATTTGATGATGATAAAGATAAGAACCAGTCTGCAAGGAAAAATAAATTGTTATAGCAAGCAAAATTTATGCTTTAATCAGCATCTCCTTCATCTGCTGTGATTCACACATTTCGTTTCTGCAAAGTGCAAGTCAGTTTCAGTGAAAAAGAAAATGACTGTTTTTCACAAGCTGAAAAAGGAACGGGGAAGCACTGCTGAAAAACATCCCTCCCTTTCCCCGGCTATTTTATGACACCAGATAAATAAAACAAAATAGAAGAGGAAAAGGAACACTTATAAGCTTCCTATCTTTCCTTTAGATAACAATTCTGCGTAGCACCAGCCATGCTCCATGGATTATTCCCTATTTCACATGAATTGCACTTCTGTGCTATCTTAAATTGTGCTTAATGAAGTTAACAAGAAATTAATTTTTTTGAGTTAAAACCAAAACAGAAGACTCAGATAATCTGTGTTTACACAAACACATATTCAGCTAGTTTAAAGATTAATATGACATCAAATGAGAAGAAGTACATTTATCTATGTAGAGTTGGGGTTTCTTTTCAAGATGCACACAAAAACAAAGTGTAACTTGCATAAAAAAAAAAAATATGGAGAGTAGAGAAATACTAACACTATTTTGTAATAATGATGACATTATTCACAAATATAATAAATTAAAGGTAGAAGTGTTTTAACTTTTTGTTTTCTACTGCTTGCAGAACAGGAAAAATGTTTTCTGTAAGAAGCAATGTTCTGTTCACCAATCCACTCAATCCAATCTGATTTAACAGATCTCAGTCCATTGGAGACAAAGGTAAATTGAACATGTATGGAATAAAAAGTAAAATCTATGTGAGAAACTGTACCTTTTTTAACAACTTGAAATCTGCTTTGGAAAAGAAAAAAGAAAAAGATAGAAATTATCCTTCTTCAGACTGATTCAGGAAGATAGACAGCATGATGGATTAGTATGTAGAAGATAATGAGACTTTCTGCAATGCTATTTTAAGTGATAAAGTCCTGGATTATTAACCCAGAATTTTGGTGGGTTCATTTTTTGTCTTTAGAGTGTTGGAGAGAGGGAAGAAGGAGTCAATGAAGCTTAATAGTTATAAATCCAAAAAGCTGACAAGATAGTAAAATAATGATAGTATCTAGCTGCTGTAGTTAATAACGATGACACTAATAATAACCCATACATCTCTTAAAGTGAAAAAAAGCTATATGTGGCATGATTTTCTTTGTAACTGTCAGATAAGTAGGTTAAGACAGTTACTGAGCCAAGCCTTGTTTGATTTCCCACAATTTCTGTTCAAATGGAGAATTATACATCCAGAAGAACTGTATAAGGGTTAAGACTTAAAGATAATTTTGAAGTCAGATTACAAATGAATAAAACTTTTATTTCTCAAATCTAACCGTGGAACAATAGTCTTTCTTATGACAATAGTCACCATGAGAATTTCGTGTTAATATGAAAAATACTACTGAATGGTTGGAAACATAAGTTAGTCAATATTTTACTGAAGTGGGACAAAGCTGAGTTATTGTTTAACTGGAATACACTAAGTTCAAAGAAATAGAAAATAAATGTAATGCCTAATTAATATTACCATTCCTTTGCATGAGGTACTCCTTCACAGGTAGATTTTGCCGTATATCAACAAATCCAAGTGCCAGGTGCTGCACTTTGGCCACAACAACCCCATGCAGAGCTACAGGCTGGGGTCGGAGTGGCTGGAGAGCAGCCAAACAGAAAAGGATCTGGGGGTACTGATTGACACCTGCCTAAACATGAGCCAGCAGTGTGCCCAGGTGGCCAAGAAGGCCAATGGCATCCTGGCCTGCATCAGGAATAGTGTGGCCAGCAGGAGCAGGGAGGTCATTCTCCCCCTGTACTCTGCACTGGTTAGGCCACACCTTGAGTACTGTGTCCAGTTCTGGGCCCCTCAATTTAAGAAGGACATTGAGGTGCTTGAGCGTGTCCAGAGAAGGGCAACGAGGCTGGTGAGAGGCCTCGAGCACAAGCCCTATGAGGAGAGGCTGAGGGAGCTGGGATTGTTTAGCCTGGTGAAGAGGAGGCTCAGGGGAGACCTTCTTGCTGTCTACAACTACCTGAAGGGTGGTTGTGGCCAGCAGGAGGTTGCTTTCTTCTCTCAGGCAACCAGCACCAGAACAAGAGGACACAGTCTCAAGCTATGCCAGGGGAGGTTTAGGCTGGAGGTGAGGAGAAAGTTCTTCACCGAGAGAGTCATTCCCCACTGGAATGGGTTGCCCAGGGAGGTGGTGGAGTCACTGTCCCTGGAGGTGTTCAAGGTACATTTGGATGTGGCACTTGGTGCCATGGTCTAGTCTTGAGGTCTGTGGTAGTGGGTTGGACTTGATGATCTTTGAGGTCTCTTCCGACCTTGCTATACCGTGATACTGTGTGATACTGTATAGCCCAAACCACTTTTCCAAAATACTAGAATTTGATTTTTATTTATATTTTCTTTCTTAGGAAAGTGAGAGGCACCCTGTTGTGGCACTAATCTCTCATGAAACTGGTCGAGGCACTCAGCAATATTGAAGGCAATATTCTATGTTGTACCCAAGAAATGGTATTGTTTGGAGAGGAGGGAATTATTATAAGAAGGACAAAATTAAAATCAGATCAAGGAAATGTTGATAAACGCCTAAAAGTCCACCTGTTGTAGTTGTGCTTTGTCTAAATTGTAGTACTGCAAACAATTAATCTGAAAATGCTAATATCATTTTAGCTTTCCTGATCAACAGCATTTATATGAAAGTCGCAAAATTTTAAACTATCTTAACTGTATTACCAAAGTAACACTTCGAGTCATAGAATAATTCCAAAAAGGCATTGTAATGGTAGTTGTCCTTCACTGCAGTTTGTTTCTGGTGGTCTCAAAGGTACTCTTGAGGTAATTGGCCCCTTCACTCCTTAGCTGCCTCTGCTTGTTCATTTAAGCCTGTTAGAAGTGCAACACTGAATCTCATATTTTACACATACAAGGTCAACAGAATTGCTCTCATATAGCCAGTTTGCTGAACACTTGCAAAAAGTATTTCAGAATGCACTTCAAGTTAATTTCACTAATACAGAAAGCTAGGGTTCATGGGAGAATGAAAATATGTAAGAGATGGTAGCATAAAATATATGCCATGGGACAAAGTTGCTTACAGGCCCATCTAGCCATCATCTGGGGTGATGACCTCTAAACATGTAAAGGACAAATGGAGAATAAGGGGACATTTATATAAATTCATTATTAGTTAAAAAAGAAATCATTGCAAATATTTTAAAAACTGATGCGATGCAGTTTCTTCAAGTAAGGAAAAGCTGCTTATGTAGTTCTTCATGTTTTTCTATAATTATATAACACCTCTAAAATGTTTCTTAGAGAAAACCTCTAAGCAACATCTTTAATCTCACTCTTCTGTATAAAATCAGTGCTAACCAAAATGTCCATTCTTATGCATTCTAGATTTATTAACTTTAGGAAGTTATGCAAAGTTAATTTTTTGGAGGAACTTGAAATAAATCCACTTACTATTTCTATTTAGTATCCAGGGGGAAAAAATCAATTATTTTGAAAATATTAGATTATCGTTGTTAAATTTTTAGCAGATCACTGAATGGATTGTACTGATGTCTCCTTTCTGAGCTGTAACTTTCACTTTTTTTTGGTTTGCTGAAGAAGGTTAGCTTAGTTTCACAGAAGTACTTGATCTTAGGACCTTTCTAAAGCATAATTCATTTTATGTACTCTAAGAAATATCTTTATAACAAAGTAACATTTAAGAATTATTTTTTCTATATACAGACTCCAAAGATCTTACTAGCATTATCTAATTAAAATCCTGCAATTCCCTTGTGAGAGGCATTAGTATTCTAATTTCTGAGACGCAGAGGAGCACAAAAACCTTCGCTTTTGCCCAAGGTCACTGATTCAAAGAAACAGAAGAATATTCAGAAGTTTCTGGGTTTCAATTAAGCATTTTTGCTTCATCCTAGTAACATGTTGGGTTTTGTAAGGTAAGGTTTTTGGTTGCTTGGTTGGTTGGTTGTTGTTGTTATTTTTAATTAAACTGCTTAATTTATGGAGGGCCATGAAGATGATCAGACGGCTGGAGCAGCTCTCCTATGAGGACAGACTGAGAGAGTTGGGGCTCTTCAGCCTGGAGAAGAGAAGGCTTCGAGGAGACCTTAGAGTAGCCTTCCGGTATCTGAAGGGGGCCTACAGGAAGGCTGGGGAGGGACTATTTATAAGGTCTTGCAATGACAGGACTAGGGGCAATGAGTTTGAACTGGCAGAGGGAAGATTTAGACTGGATGTCAGGAGGAAGTTCTTTCAGTGAGGGTGGTGAGGCACTGGCACAGGTTGCCCAGGGAGGTTGTGGCTGCTCCCTCCCTGGAGGTGTTCAAGGCCAGGTTGGACGAGGCCTTGAGTAACCTGTACTAGTGGGAGGTGTCCCTGCCTATGGCAGGGGGTTGGAACTAGATGATCCTTGAGGTCCCTTCCAACCTTACCATTCTATGATTCTATGATTCTATAATAGGACTTACACTCATTTTACAGGATGTTCCTTGGAAACTTGTAATTTACATGACTAGTGTATATGCTTCCCCACAGTTTCAAATTTCACTTTGTTGCAAAATTTCTTTGTCTTCAATGGGGAGGAAAAGATTAATTTTTACTAACTGAGCACATTGGAACGAAAAATGATGAAATAGTCTGAATTGTATATTACCAGTATACCACTCAGTCTGCCACATTACTCTATCGTTCCTTGTGAGGTTTATATCTCACACCTCCATGCTTGAAATTCTGCACAGAAAAGATATCAGGAAAAGGAAAAAAGAACGATGAGAAGTAACTATAGCATATGTATCCTTCTGGGTTTTGCTCCTAGTTCCACTTAAAAATAGAGACAGTGACAGATCATAAGAAAAGCAATCTGGGCTATGTTCATGAACTTGCTAGAAAATCAAAAATACTAGGAAGCTGGAAAGATATTCTTCAACAGTTCCATTTTGCAGGTTATATGCTTTTGAGTAGCTTGCATAAGACTCAAAGAAACATACAGTCTTTTATACAGGTCAATTAAAAAAAAGAAAAAAAAAATCCAAGTCAAAATCTTTATATCCAGGACCTGTCTGGCAAAACAGACCTTCGCAGTTTTGGTCTGACCAAAACACATTGCGGTCTGATCATTAGTTGGCTTCACTGTAGAAGAAACAGCCTATTCAGAGAAAGGGACATGAAAAAGCTGAAGCAACCGTGTCTCCAGTTCAGGAATTACCTTATACCTGCAGATGGCATTGTTGATCTTTCAGAATTTTGCACATTGCCTGAGTAACCTGATATGAAAATGCACATCTATACACACACACACACACACACACACACAGAGGCAGCTGGGCAAAGGTACTAATACATAGATTAAAATAAAGATCTAAAAAAACAGTGATAATGGCTAGGAAAAAAAAAAAGGCACTGAAAATCTGATTGGCATGTTAGTTAATTAAAATTAACAAGAAGGAAGAGCTTAAGGTCACATTAGGGATTACTTTCTGTGACAACTTTTCCAGAGTATTTCATTGTGGGAGGAGGTTAACACCCAATTTATTCATAGTCAAATAATTGTATTTAATCTATTAATGACACAAGCTAATGAAGGACAGTGTGACACAGCAAACTGATGAATGCATAAATCAGGTAAATGCTCAAATCTGAAGGGCTCAAGTTTAAAGGGCTTTTGTATAACTGTATACCTGCTTAGTGAGTACAGCCCACTAATAGTTTGTCTAAGTTTAACCCTGATTACTTTTTGAGGTCTGCAGTGAGGAAGATGTTGAATTGTATGAAGTTTAAAACCTGTTATATTCCACTTTTTAACAGTAATGTGTTGAAGGGAAGGGAAAAAAGAAAAGAAAAGAAAAGAAAAGAAAAGAAAAGAAAAGAAAAGAAAAGAAAAGAAAAGAAAAGAAAAGAAAAGAAAAGAAAAGAAAAGAAAAGAAAAGAAAAGAAAAGAAAAGAAAAAAGAAAAGAACCCAAACCAACACAACCAACCAATCAAAAAAAAACTCAACAAACTGACTGGATCCAACTATTCATTATTTTACAGCTTGTTTCACTTTCACACTACATTTTCCACTACAGGGCAGTTACAGTCTGATAAAAGATCAATTGATACTTTATGTAGCTTTAACTGACTATATCGTGAGAAAAAATGTGCTAAGATATATCTCTCATGCTGAAAGAATCAAAGAATCTTATCTAGATTTTGCTAAAATATTCAGTTAGCAATTTGTGCTATTTTTTAATAATACCTCAAAATTTAAATACTGAGTAGGCTTTTTTGTAGCAACTTTTGAAAAGAAAATTATTTCCCTGACAGAAGGAACAAGTTCTGGATTTGCATTTAGTCTTATGATTCAGGATTTTTTTTTTTTTCCCCCTCCCATGTTTTATTCTGGATGAGCTCTCACTGCTTTCTAGAAGAGGGAGAGTTTTGCACTTCAAAACTAATTTTTTTTTTATACATGTTTCAAATATTTGTATTATACTGATATTGAGAAGGAGGTTAATCATACACAGCAGAGATATTTAAACAGTACCAATATTCGGACATATGACTAAAACAAAGAATAAATACTATTTTATTATACAGTACAATACAAGAATTACAAGAATGCAATTTAGAAAAAGTAAGTTTTGAACCAATAGCAATTTAATTTTAAGAGATAATTTTGCAGAAGAGTGATTAGAAGAGTCAATTATGAAGTAGTATCAGCTACAGAATAAGTGTCTTTGAAAGTCCCTTATTTCTTGCAGTTGTTGACATATACTACAGAATTTGCCAGGTTTTACTTTTTAGGTAAAAAGGGGGAAATGTTAAGTCTACAAAAAAGAAAATTTGCATGAATGAACTCAGCATTTGAAAATAGCTTCTCCAATGATCTAGTCATTTTCACAGATACATAGATGATGAAGGTGCAGGGTAGTACTATTATAAATCCCTGCGTTAGATCAGTTCCAGAATATATACATAGACTGCATACAGGTGGTCTGAATTTTCAGTGAACTGTAGAGGTACCTGTGATACTCACTGTTTTCAGCTGTGTGTATTTTTTACAGTCCTAGGAAGGAATACTATGTGAGAAGGGAGGAAGAGGTTCTATGCTGGAAATACAGGAATTTTTATCTTGAGAGAGTCTCACAAACTTATTTCTAGAAATTGCAGTAAAAATATAATGAAGAAACTCATCAGATTGTCCATGCTCTGCTAGTTGTCAGAGAATTATACCTACCTTTTGTTCTATTCAGCCTGCCACTACCCAAAGGGTTAATTTGTACAATATTTTTTTTAACTGGACTTTATTCTCCATTTTATACATGGTTATGTAGCACTAAAATAAATCAAGCTAATGAAGTGACTCATGTTTCAGATGCTTTTTGAGATTATTTAGGCATTTAAATCAACATCCTTGTTGCCTCATAGGTGAAAACTTAGAGCACATGTTTTAATTTTGTATGCAAACTGAAGGATCCAGGTGTGGCAATCCCCACAACTTCTACAAGATAGTATTGGGAGAAAAGGTTAGACTTCTTCATATATCTTAACATGACACAGTCACTCCTAAAATAATCTGAAAAGGCTTTAGCTTAACAACACAGAATTTGAAATGCACATTTAAAATGCACTGCAGTACTTTGTAAATTCACTTCTGAAGCATAGTGACAAAAGGGAGAGAGTGAAGAAATTAGAGCAGTGTAGATTGTTTTATTTTTGTCACTTCAGTTGAAACAACAGCACATCTGCCATGAATTTGGACATGAAATAAACTAAGTGCTGCATTGCTCAGCTGTGTGAGGAAGAAGTAGAGCTCTCATATGAGAAGCAGATATCGTAATTTAAGAACATATGATGTCATTATGAAGGAAAGCAAGCAAAGAAGCTGCATGGTACAGAGGCTGCTGCTGGAACAGAGTACATGTTGCCAGAATGTTACTCTAAACTGAAGGTCTATAAATGAGCATATTTACTTCTTGTTTTTTCCTTGTACACTTAGGTTCATTAGCTGTCATTTATGCAGTCAAATAATATAAACATATGAACAACTATTCAATTAACCATCTGAGTAGAGTCTTCTCATTGTGTAGCTCAGCAACCGTGTTGTCCTGTGCTGCCTGGACATATTGATGTTCGCTGGATGTCTCATTTAAGAGACAAGTCCAAATAGGAAATTCCTGCTGTTCCACTTAATGCTGTATTTCTTTATTGTTAACAGGACCTTATTTTGTACTAAAAGACTGTGATTGTCTTGCAAATAAGAAACAGAAGAGGAATGGTAATAAGGAACTAGAAATCCAGTTTCAGAACTATGTGTAAGAAAGTTTCAGCAGTGCAATTTTGAATGCCCAGTTATTCATGATTTACATTTCCAAGGGTTTCAGGCTTTCTACAGTGCCTGTCCACACAGTCTCAAAAAACATTGGTGTTTCTCAGTGATATGAACTATATATGGCTGATTTCACATATTTTCTTGAGTGGATTATTTAGTTTGGAGAAAGCAGGTACAGAACTTGTTTTTCTGGTGCCTTCGCATTTGTGACATAACCTGATTGTGGTTCATCCTATCAAATGTGCAGCAAACCATGGCACAACAACAAAATATGTAGGTGAAATTTTAAATATGTTCTTTGGTGATTATGAGCAGGACAGAGGTATTGAGTCCCAAATAGTTTTGATAGAAATGCTTCTTTATAGTCACTGCAGTACTTTTATGAATACTTTGCCTGAATTATTTTAAAATAAATTAGATATGTTCTGTAGAATTGGTATCTCTTGTTTATCAAGGTAACAGACAAAGTGTCAGTATTTCCTAAGATTTCTTTTTAGTATTCTATATTATATGGAACTGCTGAAACAGATTATGAGTTTTAAAGCTAAAGTATTCTACTGGCCAATGCATATGGGAAACGGTGACAGTCCTATGTCAATGACTATTTTGTAGTACTACCTACTCTGGGCAAATTATAATCAGAGAAATAAAGAACACACTCCTCTACCTTCCTAAACCCCTCCTATTCCCCCGACTCCAAACAAGTACACAAGCAATTGATCAAACAAAAATGAACTGAAACCCAACCAACCAACCAAAAAACCCCAGCAAAACAAGCCCAGATCTTCTCAATGAGCCCATCCCCCCACACTCCCCCCCCNCAACAAAACCCAAAACAGTCGAAAAAAATTACCTAAATTTATTATCAAAATCAGTAATTAATTGTTAGAAAATAATTGCTTGAACACATCCTCTAATCACTGTGGAGGATTTTCTGTGAATTCTGAACCTCACAACTGCCTGAATTTATTTTGTTTCAAACATCAGATCTAAACTAGTAGCACAGTATTCCAGGACTTAAAAAACTATTGGTCTGAATCATTAGAAAGATTACTGTATTCAGAACATTCTGAAATTACATAGTCAGAAATTGCAGTTATCCTCCCTTCTTGCTGCCTGGAGGAGAGAAAATGATTTTGTAAAGCTTAATCTTTCATTTTTAATTGTTTTCCCCCCTACTGTTTCTTAAATATTTTTCATAGATTTGGACTTAGATCTATCTTTAATAGAATAGCACGCAGTGTTCTTTTCACCTGAAGACAATGATCCCATAAAACCTTTTCTATAATTATGTCAGGATACCTCAAAGGAACGCTACACTAATTTAAATATCTGTACATCATAGATTCAATTTTCACATGGAAAAAAAAATAGCTGTTTGCAAAATTTCTTTCCAGCTTTACTCCCCATAAAGTAATGTTATCTAGTCTAAATTACTTCTTCATTCCATACAAATTCTCTAAGCAACATCCCTGATTTCTAGTGAAAGTGAATAGCTTTTGGAAAGCTTATCCAATCTCTACTCATGCCTGATATGAATATTCAATGTTATTTTCTCCTATAATGAGCTTGGCACACATTAGTTGTCAAAACTTTATATTTACATACTTGCTAGAACATTCTTTTCTCTATTGTTCTCTTTTTTCAAGGTTAGTAGCTTGATTCCCTCACAGTCTATTTTCTCAATGCTGGCACCATATCCCAATGCTTATTTAATTTGCCATAAATTCACAGAAGCTATAGAAAGAGAAGACCTATTAGGTTATCTAGTCTGCCTCCCTGTCCATTCGGGATTGATCCTTATTGTTCATTCACAAATGTTTTGATCAGTTTAGGATCAGTTAAAATGTTCCATTCACTGGGGTTTTTGGCTTTTATTAGCTTTGGGAGGCTTTTTCCTGCATTCTGATAGATTTTTCTTTCAGGAAGTTTTATTAAATGTTCTTGGCTTCAAATTGGCATATTCCCTTTCACTGAAATGTGGTCTTATTTTTCTCTCTAGCTTTAGCAGTCTGAGTTTAAATCAAGCCAAAGACTCTGAGTCACCTCATTTCCATTTAAACTCTCTGTTTCCTTTGAACATTTGATAGTCTGAATTACAAAGCCTAGATTCAATGGCTTTCATTTTTTATTTTGTAATAGAATACTATCTCATACTTTCTTGTATTGTCAGTTGCTCCAGTTATATTCTTTACAAATGTGCTGTCCTTTATTTTCACTGATTTTACAACCACTTTATCTCCTATGCCCTCTGCAACAGTTTTGAGTTACTCAGATTCACACCTCTCAACTGGACTCTGAGAGTAAGCACTTTTGCAGTCAGTCTTAAAAGGAAAAGAATGGAGTTCAAAATTCCAGAAGGTGCTAATAGGACTTTCCAAAAGTCTCATGCTGAGTACTCTTCAAAGGCTTTAAGTAGTTAGTAAAGAAAGCTGAAAACCTGGGGAAATTTTGACAGCAGAATATAAGGGATATTTGTCTGTTGAAAATGAGCATTTATTACAATCTCTAATGCTGCTTCAGCCAGGTAATGTTAAACTGCAAAACCTCCTATCTTCCTCTGCTTAGTCTGTGGTCCTTAAACTGGATGTATTTTGAAAGACATCAAACAGTTATTCCTCATGAAAAATAGAGTAACCTTGATAGAATTAAGATCTGAGACAACAGAAACCTCTACTGTTTGAAAAGGGTATGCAGGGGGCACTTTGCACCATGCTTTAGAAATAGGCTATGTACCAATTAGCTGAGTGCTACTACTGGTGATAGTACTCAGGGATGGTTTAGGTGCATACCAGCCTGAATATTAGCTAACAGTGACCTCTTATTGCAAATAAGACAAACCACAAATTATAGTAGTGTTGGAGGGTTGTGTCCAGCAGATCTAAATAAGATATCATCCTCCTTTGGTCAGTGATAGTGAGACTGGAACAGGAAAAATGTATTCAGTTGTAAGTTCACAGCTAACGAGAGATGAAAACTGGGAAGTATTCCATGAAGGAATGCTAAGATATACAAGAACCTAGAGCATATGTCTGATGGAGACAGGATGAGAGGAATAGTCTCATTTAGTCTGACAGGGAACAGGAACTCTTACAATCATCTGAAGAATTGTTACGATGGTGGTGAAGTAAACATTTTCTCAGTAGTAATAGGCAAGAGACAGGAATCACAAAGTATTGCTTAGGAGATTCCAAGTGGACATGATGAAAAAGCTCTCTATCAGGAGGATAATGATGTAGAAATTGTTATTCTGACAGACTAGGGAATCAGTCTCTAGAGTTTTTCAAGGCTTATCTAGACAAAGCTGTAGCTGACCTGATCCATTGCTGGCAACAGGTCTCCGTAAAGCAAGAAAGGGCCTCCATATGTCATTTTCCAACTAACATTTTATTTTTGTGATCATGAGAAGTTGAAAGTTTTGCAGTTCTGAGAAAACGAGAAATCAGAATGCTGGCAGAAAGAAACTTCCTGAGTTGTTGGGGTCTGAGGTTTTTGGTTTTGGTTTGTTTTCTTTGTTGAGTTTTGGGAGTTTTAGTGTATGAATTGTTTGTTTGCTTGTTGTGGGGTGTGTGTGTTCTGTTTGTTTTCTTTTGTTTAGGGTTTGTTTTTTTTCATTGGGTAGAATTTTCAGTGTGTTATCCTGACTTACATCCTCCTGCCCTAAAGTATTGTCCTTAAGCCACTATATTGCTAGAGTGATGGTCTGTCTTGTGGAGCAATGTGTGTGAAACTATTTCTGCTTATTTGGTGCAGAGGATTAGACTTAATACTCAGCAAATCATTGCTGCCAGGGTGGACCCCAAACTGTGAACCTAACCTAGCTGTTCCTGATGGTAACATCATATTTCTGCATAGTTGTACAGGAAGCTGTCATAATTTGAGATCATAGTAAGTATTGATGCTCAAAACCAGACTAATTATGGAGTCAACTTTACTCAGTAATGTATTTTAATGAACAGAACTCTGCTCGCTCAAACATCCATTTTTACTATATCCATAAATAACAAAATTTCCATTAGTTTCAATGGTTTAAGATCAAGCTCTTAGAGGGATTCATTATAAAACAATAATAACAGAAGAAAAACAGGTCAGCTTCCCAGTACTGCATTTTGCCCTTTAAATTTCTCAACCTCTCTTTCTTTTTAGCAATAAACGCCATTGAATTTCCTAAACATAAAATAACCCCAGATGCCAATTTATTTTTAAGAAGAGGAATTTGCATGTTTTAAATCAGGACAAAAAGTAAAGAAAGTATATGTGATTTTCTCATTTGAAGTAGGCAAAAACTTGTACTGAGCACTGCAAAAACAACAGCAAGTGTGCCACAGACCAACAGAGAAGTCATATGCTTAATTACAGATTATCCGACACATATATTTAGAACCCAAAGTCTGGAGAAGGTTCTGTGATGAGTCTAGAATAATTAAATGAAAGTACTGACCTCTTCAATGTCACACACAGATGTGGTATATACAAGTAGCAGATATTTATTTGTTCAAGAGCAAAACAAAAGCTTTGCATTTGGTAAGGAGTACTTTTTGTGGTGAGTTAGCAGGGTTTTAACACTGTCTGTAGAGATGAAGTGGTCATGTAACTTGCTAATTTCTCTGATTAGTGGAAGTATTATATCCTTGGTTCACATCTGGAAATGTAAGTTTTACTGTTGAGCATCCTATCATATAATGAAATTATGGTTTCACCAGGTAATGAAAATATAGAGTATTCAATAGTCTTAAAACATTCATAGATCTCAGCTGATTAATACTAAGAAGAAACTTGTGAGGTAGTAGGAGAATGTAAATCCAGTGAGATAGAGACTCTAAGTAATTTGTCAAAAGCTATACAGAAAGTAATTTAATGAACCAAGATTAAAATTCAGAAATTTCTGGCTTTTTGCCCTACACTCAGTGCACAGTGTGAACTAGATTTGAAATTCAATTGGTATTTCTCCTAAGAATGCAGTTGTCATGGTTTAACATTAGGGTTTGAAATTACATTGATTAAAAATATAACAAAAATATTTTGATCATCATGTTTATTTTGAGAATAATAACTATCAGAAATGTTTCCATGTTGGTTTCTTTGTTGTTGTTTTTGTATTTTGTTTTTTGCCTTTTTTTTTTTTTTTTTTTTTTTAAAGTATTTTTCACCCTTTCTTTTTTTTTTTCCTTTTTCATTCTGTTTTTCATTTTTTTTTTCATTTTCTCTTTTGCTTTTTTTCATTNTTTGTGTCTTTCAAGCTCTTACATAATAGACTTCCTTCTAAGTAACCTTTTAGGTTACAATGAGGGGCATTATAATGAATTTGAAAAATATTATTTTTCAGCTTTTTATACTTATTAATGTTGCTGAACATGCAAATGACATCTTGTTTAGAAAATACTCATATTCATATCTCCCTTCATGCTTGTTGTGGAAAAGATGTGGATGAGAAATTCCAAGAAACATTTACAGAGTAGAACCTGGGTAATACTTACACAGAACTGAGGCATATAGCTTACAAATTAAGATTAAAAGCATTAAGAATTCTTATCCATTTAGATAATACTCAGGCATTTATTCAGATATGTATGTCACCACTATGTGCTAAGGGCAACCCAACTGGAAAGCAACTTGACAGAAAATGACCTGAGAGTTCTGATGGACACCAATTTGAACATGAGCCAGCAAAATGCCCTTACAGAAACAATGTTAATGATATCCTGGGCTGCATTAGGAGGAACATTGATAGCAGGCTGAGGGAACTTACCCTTCCCCTCTAATCAGCAATAGAGTGTCCAGTTCTGGGCTCTCTATTATAAAGCAAAAATCAGCGAACTTGGGAGGCTCTAGAAGAGAGACACTAAAATGTCTAAGGGTCTGAAACTGAGTGAATTGAGACTGTTCAGCTTAGAGAAGAGAAGGCTTAGCAAAGATCTTGTCAGTGCATACAAATTCCTGAAGGGATGGTTCAAAGAAGATGGTAAGTAGGGTCTTTTCAGTGGTGTCAAGTGAACAGTTTTTCTGTATAAGAAAAACCTTTTTCTGTGAGGGTGGATGAGTACTGTCACAAGTTGCCCACAGTGATTGTGGAGTTTCTCTCATTGGAAGCATTCCAAACTCATCTGGACACAACCCTGAGCAACCAGCTCTACTTGAGGAGGGAACTTGGACCACATTATCTCTAGAGTCCTTTTCAAACTGTCACTCTGTTTCTGAGATTTTTGTAATAGTGCAAGTTTTTGGCCTTTAATGAAAAATAATAGCAAACAGCCTTTGGAGTTTTGGAGGAAAGATCATTATCATCTGAATTTTAAGACTGATTGCACTATCACTGAAGATAAACATTTTGTTTGTAAAGATTACATTTCATGCATGTGCAGAGGAAGCAAGGAGCTGTTTTGTTTGGGGTTTTGGGTTTTTGTTTTTTTTTTTTCTTGGTGAAGAGATGTGTAAAATACAGCATTTTCATATGGATATAGTGTGAAAGGTTCTAAGATAATTGACAAATCTCAAAGGAAGAGAACATTGGAATGGTTCCATTGTGGAATCAGTAACAAATCACAGATTTCTGTGAAAGAAGTCAGTCACTGACTTGGATCTTTGCCTGTCCTAACGTCCTGGGGGAAGAGAGTATGAAATAAAAATCAATCCACATCCATTGGTAGAAGAGACCACTTAAAAAGTGGGATAACAGAAAGTAACATTCGTCTTTTCTTAGAACTATATAGCATATAGATTTTTCACTTGTTGCCATAGAATCAAATATTAATTTAATCAATAGAAAAATATTATTCAGTTTTTCAAAATTCACCACTCCAAACTGTATCCAGAACTATTCTATTAATATTTAAAAGGTTCGTCTTTCTTTATGTCTTTCATTTCTGATCAAATGGCTTAAATGAAACATCATTTGTTCAGCTATGATAACGGATTAAAGCTTATGTTCCAAGATACAAAATTACAGTCTTTGCTTTAGAACAAAACAACACTGTGGAATTCCCATTATATATTAGCTTACATCGTTCATAGTTTTTACATAAATAATGTATTTACCTATTGGATGCTTTTTTAATAACAGGTTTTACTTTTTCTGTCACTTTACTGGCCTCAATGAAAAATCAAAGACAGTACTTAAAAGTGCAGTTAACTCTTCTAATTATCTTGTTTTTGTCAGGCCACTTTCTAAATTTGTCAGATCGATTTCTTTCCATATTCCTATTTACGAACCTACTCACTCCAAAAGTCTGCAAACTCTTTGAATTATAAACATTTCCAGTCTAGTTTACTGTCGTTTTGATACCTATTTTATGAGCTCTTGACACTGCATTCTCAGCAAAATTTACATGTTGCCTATGCTATCTGCAGTTTAGATTCTCTGTGTGAAAAGTACCTTCCACTAGCTTTTATATCAGAATTCCCACACCAGTTTTTATATCAGAATTCCCACCAGTGTCAAATTCCTGGCAATCAAGGCAATCCAATTATTTCCTGTTAGCAGAATGACATATTCTCCTGACTGCTTTTATTAAATACTTAAAAGGTATAAATCCCAGCAATTTGTCATTCTTCTGGATAACAATCTATAGTGTATCAAAAAGCTTTTAGTCTTTTGTTATAATAATAACCATATATATTGTTCAGTACTTCATAGTTAATGATCTATATATAATGCACTCCAACACAAAGACTGAGACTTGCTGCAGTATAATTGTAGCTGCCTTGTATTACTTACGCACTTTCATAATTATCAATTTCTATTCAAAACATCTATCTGTAATAATGTGCCTCAAAGACTGCTGTGGTAAACTTCCCACATTGATGAGAGTAGTAGTGAATGTTAGTTTGAGAAGCTAAGAATTCTGCTTTAATGCATGGTGCTTTTTCTTGGCAGCACTGAACCTAAAACCCCGACTAGTGCTACTTACTGGTTTGGTCCTTTCACCTATGTGTTTTGCAGATAAATCATTATCTTTTCTGTTTTTCCACTGTGGGAAATGAAATATCTGGGCCAAAACTAGATTGTGTCTCAAACAATTTACAAAACATAGGAAATCCTATTATAGTCAAGTATTAATAACTGTTATAGTCAAGTATAACAGGCAAGTTCTTCTCCAGAAGGCCCTCTCATTCTGTGATTACTGTATTTATGTGTGATATTTTATTTAGCAATTAAATGTTCTCAATATTTTATCCAGACATCTGATCTTAGTAACTACTTCGAGAAATGTTACTCTTTAAATTTCAATAACAGCCTACTTTATTATTTTTTTTTCCCTGAAACCCTGTGCTTGACAGTGAAATGTTCTTAATTTGCTCATTTGTTCTACTTCTCCCACAGAATTGTAATTCACCTCCCATGGATTGTCAGCAGAAAACTATTTGTTAGCTGCATCTTATTCAAAATACCATTGCAGCATTACTAAACAACAAACCAAAATCACATCTCATTCCATTCTATCAGACCTTCATTGGCTCCCAGATAGCAACAGAACTGATCATATGAAGTTTTATGTGACTTTCTCTTCTTTCACTTTTACTACCGTATGTTTTTACTTGTTCTGTTTTAATCAACCTCACAGCACACTCTGAATAATCAAAATTCAAATTTCAGTATGACTGTTCAATGCCTACAGATTATTAGGTAAATTTTGCCCTATATTTATTTTTTTTTGTTTGTTTTTTTCTATAGCTTGGCTGTAGGGGAGTAGTATATAGCACGCATACAGAAATGCATTGTGCTGTCAATTCATGTAGTTAAATCATGCAGGAAAGGTGAAAAGAAGGTGAGGAAGTGCTTGAACTGGGGAGGAAAGCCTGCAGGAGAAAACAAACAAATCAAAACAAAATTTTAAAAAGGGACAAAAAAAGACCAAGGTAAGTACTTAGTATAAGACTTTGAATGTGACTCATAAAGTCATTAAAGTGATCTGAGTTACATTACCTCTGTCACCAAAAAATATGCAAATAAAGAAAGTAGAAAGCCACATAAAATAGAATGACGGTGTTAAAAAGAACAGAAAGTTATAATTGGCACATTTAATCAATGCTTCTGAGTATATTTGCAAGCAAGGACACTAACAGCTTACTATTTGGCTCTGTCAGTAAGAATACTTTATCCTAGATGACTACAGGGTCTGTGTAGTAAAAGGATTAACTTAATTGTGGAGATTCTAAAGTAGCAAATCTCTACGATCAGACAGAATTCAGGCCAAGTTGTTTAAAGGACAGGAGAACCAATGTCACTCGCAATGGAGAGAAATCCAAAATAAAGGTCTCTAAAGGCTCAGAATGTGAAATGAGGGAGAAAGAAATGACGTATCTTCTGGACACTGAAATACGAGCATGCTGCACCTGCAAAAAATGTCTGAAAGAAAGTTTAGTAAAGAAAATGAAAAAACATTGAGACTGGAGATCTGACTTTTAAGTAATGCACTTAAAAATTTAAAAGACATCACTTAATGTATTCTGTCTGCTTAATATAAGTTGGATGATTTGCCTTCTGGTGATGTCAGTACTAGTGTGCACAGAGTGACACTAAAATTTTCTGCAGGAGACCTTCCATTCATGAAAAAACCCAGAAAGACTCTTGGATGTGATGGTTATCTCAAACTTTCTATCACGTAGGGTCAAGATCTATATCTTTTAGGTTTTCAATATAATTTCATAAAAAGTAGTATACACATTTTTTAAATTCCAAACCATTTGATGGAATTATTCCTCAAGGAAATCAGCTGCTGTCACTATGTATCATCTTTTTATTTCAAATTCATAAATGTGTATTGATTTTCTGTGGCATATAATATTTGGGTAATAGCTCAAACAAAACCCATCTGGCACAATCAGCTGGGGATGCTGAACTTAATGAATCAGACTGAAAATTTGCAATGTGCTGCGTCAGTAACAGTATATCAGTTGCTCAAGAGGCAACAATTACAGCCACAAAAGGAAAAATAATTAAACAATGTTAAATTTAAAATTATTTAAAAAAATAAAGCAACAACACAACGTACTTTAAGAGCTTATTCCACAAAGGAACATACACAATAAAGATCTAGATTGATGAAGACAAACATTTAATAATTAATAAACTTTTAGACTGAAACTTGATTTACACAGCCAAAGAAAGCATTCATTACATTACTTAGAGAAAGGAGATACTACTTGCTTTTTTTAACCCGTAATCTAAGTCACAAAGTGAGTGTTGCACATATCTGATATTCATAAATTTCCTGCACAATAAAATAAAAATGCATTTAGGGCACAGAACTTTCTATTGGAACACACAAAAATACATTTGAAAAGTATTATTTGAAGAATCAGTCAATATATACTGTTTAATTCCTAGATAGTTCTCATGTAAATGAAATTCAGTGAAATTGACTTATTAATAAGCAATGAGTAAATAAAACTAAAGAAACTTTGGTTTTGTTTGTTTGGGTTTTGTTTTGGTTTTGGTTTGTTTTTTGTTTGTTTCTTTGTTCCCCCCCAAAATCATAGAATCATAGAATGGTCTAAGCTGGAAGGGACCTCAAAGATCATCTAGTTCCAACCCCCCACCATAGGCAGGGGCTCCTCCCACTAGAACAGGTCTCTCAAAGCCTCATCCAACCTAGCCTTGAACACTGCTCCAGGGAGGGAGTAGCCACAATCTCCCTGGGCAACCTGTTCCAGTGTTTCACCACCCTTACTGTAAAGAACTTCTTCCTAGTTTAAATCTCCCCTCTTCCAGTTTAAACCCATTACTTCTCATCTTGTCATTACAAGACCTTGTAAATAGTCCCTCCTCAGCCTTCTTGTAGGCCCCCTTCAAATACTGGAAGGCTACTATAAGGTCTCCTCAAAGCCTTCTCTTCTCCAGGCTGAAGAACCCCAAATCTCATAGGCTGTCCTCTTATCAGAGCTGCTCCAGCCCTCTGATAATCTTCGTGGCCCTCCTCTGGACTCACTTCAACAGTTCAATGTCCTTCTTGTGTTGGGGGCTCCAGAACTGTACATAATATTGAAGCTAGGGTCTCATGAGAGCAGAGTAGGAGGGGAGAATCACCTTCCTTGTCCTGTTGGCAACGCTTCTCTTGGTGCAGCCCAGGACATGGTTGGCTGTCTGAGCTTCGCGTTGGCTGTCTGGGCTGCATGCACACACTGCCGGCTCATGTTAAGCTTTTCATCAACCAAGATCCCCAGGTCCTTTTCCTCAAGGCTGCCGATCCAGGTGTAGGATCTTACACTTGGCCTTGTTGAATCCCATGAAGTTGGCCTGGGCCCACCTCTCCAGCCCATCCGGGTCACTCTAGATGGAATCTTTTCCCTCTAGCAAGTCGACTGTGCCACACGGCTTGGTGTCATCTGCAAACTTGCTGAGGGTGCACTCGATTCCTCTGTCCATGTCACTGACAAAGATGTTAAATAGCCCTGGTCCCAGCACTGACCTCTGAGGGACGCCACTTGTCACTGATCAAAATCAGGTGAAACATTCTCAATAATAAACTAAGGAGCCTGCTTCTACAGAAATAAGTTGGTGTGTTATGGTTTTGGAAAGATATCAAACACCCACTGACAGATCAGTCTTTTGAGCTGGAATAGGACATGTGTGCAACAACTACTGCTGTATTTGTAGTGTGGAGAGTACCTTGAAATGTGGAGGTTTTTGAGGTTACAGAGGGAAAGGAAAGAACTACTTGGGAAAAAAGTTATAATTTTGTTCCTCCTCAGATCAGGCCTTATCTGTCAGTAATGTAGGTATAATACATTCATGCATAACAAATTTCGTTGGTTTTGGGTTTTTTTTAAATTTCTTTTCATTGAATGGATGATAAAATAGAGCAGTGAATTTACAGAGGATGGGACCTTTTCAAGAGCTATTATTTGAGTAGAAGGAATATGTGGCATACATTTTAAAAAAAATTAAAAATTAAAAGGCAGATTGCTTTACGTGCCAAGACTGGACCTTAGGAAGGGCAATTGTTTTCTTAGTATAGGAAATTCCAGTAACCTTGATAAGCTACAAAGGACTATATTTTCCTGTAAATAACACTTGGGACTGAAATAGATTATTCATAACATTAACAAAGGTAAATAGATACATGAAGAGAAAATAAAACCACAATCTACTAAGCATAACACTAAACAATTACACATAAAATTCAAAGGCTATTTCACAACTTTTCCATGTAGAGACAAGCATATATATCATTTTCTTTTT
This sequence comes from Ramphastos sulfuratus, assembly GCA_013399055.1. NCBI lineage: Eukaryota > Metazoa > Chordata > Aves > Piciformes > Ramphastidae > Ramphastos > Ramphastos sulfuratus. Next base: position 29,913 of record WBNM01024679.1, read on the forward strand.
CTTTTTTTAAATTTCTCCTATTAGCTCACTTAAAATTCCCTCCTAGAGATGGGCAATTGGAAAATACCAAAGCAAGCTATTAAATGTGTTTGAAAATATCCTCTTATATCAAGGATACATTACTAATTTCCAGTTTTGCTGAAATCAGTGAGTAATAGGACATGGAAACAGGAAAAAATTCAAAGTTATTCAGATTCATATGGTTATTTTTGGGTTTAATTCTAAGTCAGATGCTTTGTAAATAATTATTATTTAAATAATTTTCCTGCTTCTTGTGTATATTACTGTTATAGTGTCAGGGAGATTTCTCTGCTACCAGATTAGACAGCACACTAAACTAATTAAATAAAATGAAATAGAGATTTCAACTCTAATAAATCTGACTCTGTATTAGGATACTCTGTAACTTTTGTAGCTCTTTCAATGAAGCCAAGAGGGATTGATCCTAAAGACTTTTTAATTATCATGTGTGACATTAGAAATATTTTTTCAATCTTATCCTGTCAAACTGATTGCTCAAACATGAAAATCTACATACTCTGCTTTAGCTGGTATGAGTTTGTTAGTGAAAAAGACAATTGACAGACTATCACATAAAATTCATGTTATTTTCTTCTTTGAAGCAGTATCACAGAAGAGACTGAATTTCACTGCTGCAATATGCAACAGATCATTAAATATAATCATAGTATGTAATACAAAGAGTAGTACCACAAAAATCATGTACACTGATTTTCTTCCTGCTGATTTTGCAAAATGCCATTCAAGACGTGCTTGAAAAGTCTCTCCTGTGAATTTTAACTTTTATTTCCAGTGTTGATTAGCATCACACTACATTCTATTTAACTTCCACTTGATAAGGAAAAGCAAACTATGATGCATTTTCACGTAGCAAACAGCAGGAACTGAAAGCCAGCATGTAGCAGGATAGCTATAGCAGCTGCCGTCACAGAAACATTGTGGGATGACTCTCACAACTATCAGAAGAGATAGGCAAGTAAGGAGACTCAGTGGGGTGTTATAGAACATCCAGTCAGAATGGAAGCAGACAAAGCATTCTACAAGTGGCTTGCAGAAGTCTCACAATTGCTAGCCCTTGTTCTCATGGGAGGCTTCGACTTACCGTACATTTGCTGGAAATAACAACACAGCAGAAAGGAAGCAGTCGCAGAGGTTTCTGGAGTGTGTGTGAAGGGCAAAGGAGTCCAAGAAAGCTGGACATTCTTCAAGAAGGAATTCTTAAAGGTGCAAGAGCAGGCAGTTTCCATGTACTGTAAGACAAACTGGTGGCGAAGATGAGTGGCCTGACTGAACAGGGAGCTTTTATTGGAACTCATGAAAAAAAGGAGTGTATCACTTTCAGAAGGAAAAAAAAAAAAAAAAAAGGCAGGCAATTTAGGAAGAGTACAGGGTTCTAGTTAGGTCATGCAGAGAGAATATTAGAAAGGCAAAAGCCCAGCTAGAATTCAATTTGACCACTGTCGTTAAGAGATTAAAAAAACTAATTTTGCAAATATTCTAACAATAGAAAGAGAGACAAAGAGAATGTCTGTCCTTTAATGGATGGGGGAAGATGATCATGTCCACCAAGGATAAGGAAAAAAGCTGAGGTTCTTAATGCTTTTTTTACCCCAGTGTTACAATAGTCAGACCAATTGTCCTCAGGGTATTCAGCCCTGACAGGGATGGAGAGCAGAATCCTCATAATCCAGGAGGAAGCAGTAAACAACCTGCTATTTTACCTGGACACTCACAAGCCTTTGAGGCTGGATGGGACTCACACAAAAGAGCTGAGTGAGCTGGCAGAAAAGTCCTGATTAACAGGGAAGGTCTCAGACGACTAGAGGCTCACCAATGGGATGGGATTACCACCTACAAGAAGAACCAGAAGGAGGATGTGGGGAACTTGAGCTCAGTAGCTTAAGCTCAGTCTTGGAAAATACTGTGGAGAGATTGATCTGGAGTACACTCACATGCCATGGGAAGGACAACCAAGGATCAGGCCCAAACAGCACAGGTTCATGAAAGGCAGATCTTGCTTGAGCAACCTGATCTCCTTCTATGACAAGGTGATACATCTGCAAATACAGCTGCAGATGCTGTATACCTGAACTTTAGTAAAACCTTTAACATATTATCCCACAGCATTCTCCAAGAGAAGCTGGCAGCTCATGGCTTAGACAGGTGTACACTTTGCTTTGTACAAAAATGGCCAGAAGGCTGAACCCAGAGAGTTGTGGCGAATAGAATTAACTCGTGCTGGAAGCTAGTCACAAGCTTCCAGCTTCTCCAGGGCTCAGTATTGGGGACAGTTGTCTTTAATATATTTGTGAATGGTCTGGATGAGGAGGTTGAATGCACATTCTATACGTTTGTAGATGACACTAAACTGGGAGGGACTGTTGATCTCTCTGAAGGTAGGAAGGCTCTGCAGAGGAATGCTGGATTAATGGATTGTGGTCAACTGTATGAGGTTTAACAAGATCAAATGCCAGGTCCAGCACCCCAGGCAACACTACAGGCTTGGGAACAGAAAATGGAAAGCTGTCTGCCAGAAAAATACTTGGAAGTGTTGGCCGATGGTTGTCTGAACTTGATCCAGCAATGTGCTCAGGTAGCCAAGAAGATTAACAGCATCTTGAAATGTATAAGGAATAGCATGGCCAGCAGGAGTAGGGAAGTGATTGTGACAGTGCACTTGGCATTGTTGAGATTGCACCTTTACTATTATGTGCAGTTTTGGGCCCCTTGCAACAAGAACATTGAATTGCTGGACCGTGTCCAAAGGATAATGAAGCTTGTGAAGAATCTAGAAAGTAAATCTTGTGAGGAGCAGCTGAGGGAACTCTGTTTAGAAAGTAGGAGGCTGAGGGGAGACCTTATTACAACTACTTGAAAGAAGTTTGTAGTGAGGATGGTGTTGGTTTATTTTCTCTAGTAGCTAGCAATAGGGCAAGAGGAAATGGTTTCAAGTTGTGCCAAGAGAGGTTTAGGTTAGTGTAATGAAGGTATTCAAAATTAATAATGATATAAATTTTGNCTATACCTGGAGTTCTTCAGAAAACATGAAGACATGGCACTTTGAAACATGGTGGGCATAGTGTTGTTGGGTTGATAGTTGGACTTGATGATTGTAGAGGTCTTTTCCAGCCTTAATGATTCCATGACTCTATGATTTTATGATTCACGAAACCAGAGAGAGTTCAATGTTCAGCATCTAAATATCCTAAAAATTGTAATGGGTACATTAAATGTTTTTATTAATTAATATTTTTTAGAACTAGGAATTAATTCTATACATTTTCTTACAATAGTCATTATAACTTAGTGATGTCATCACCATATCTGGAACAAAGCAACTAACAGAAATCTATGTTATTTCTTTTTTTTTTTTTTTCTTGTTAAGGTTGCCCATCTGTACAAAGTGACTGTTCCTTAATATAGGTCTTGTAAAGATTTTAGTCTGTAAAATCAAGCACTGCTCCACGTGCCTGTAAGCTATAGTGGCCAGAAGGTTGGGATGATATTCACGCTGCTGAATTGATGTTATTAACAGTTCTTCTGTATCCTGTAGGTCACCTGCTACAGAGGACAAAGTTGTAAATCTAGTGAGGATCCTTCAGACACTAAGTCAAAGGTTAAAACAGGCTATAGAAAATAAATGGCTAAACTATTCCTATGGGAGCTTTCTATGTGCAGTATGTTGGCACAGTATGAGTTTCCACAGCAACCACAGATTTGATGTCAGAGTGTAACCCTCCTACATTATGCTATATTACCTGTGAGTCCTTATGTCTACATAGTGTATCTGTATGACCTTCTCACCTATTATGGTACTAAATATGCATTAATTTATACTTGCTTTACTTTAAAACTGGATTCCTAAGGTACTTCATAAACCACAAGCACTGGAGAAATTATGTAAATGACTGACATGTACACATCAAAATAACACATACACGACAATGACAATTTTAGGAACAGTTGTCTTTACATGAGAATTAATTGATTTTGAATAATTTCTACAAGGCGACATTTTGTAAATAATGAGAAGATCTGTGAAAGGTTTTTTTTCCTTTATTCTTATTTATTTATTCTTATTTATTTTTGCACACAAAACAAATTATGTCTGTGTTACTAGAGAAATTGGTTTGTCCTGGTAATGTACTTTCACTTATTTCTCAATAGGGTTGCTTTCTATAACAGAGTAATCTGCTTGGTTGCTGCAGAATGAGTGGCAGACATTATCTACTAGGAATTCACCATGACCTTAGATACAGGTCCCCAGTTTCCATCAGCTGGATAAACTAGGATCTACAGCTTAGACAAGTGACCCATAGGTGGGTATTAATATAGGGCCTAATACTGGTTTTGTTAGTGATCTAAATGAAGAGAAAATGTGTGCCATAATGAAGTTTGCTTGAGACACCAAAATAAGTGAGAAAGACACTCTGCAACAGAGATCCATGCTGCAGAAAGACTTGAATAGGCTGGAAGTGTGAGATGAGGAAAAAACTTACATGTAAAAACTGACAAATATAAGGAAGGGAAGGGAAGGTGTGTGTGAAAACGACACAGGTTGGGATCTATATGTCTGGAAGGCAGCTCTGTGGAAAGGGACATGGGGGTTCTGATGGATAACAAGCTTAATATGAGTGAATATTGTGCTTCTGCAGCAAGGAAAGCCAACTGGATGCTGAACTGCATCAACAAGGACATCAGCAGTAGACATAAAGAAATCATTATCCCACTCTGCTCAGAACTTGTCAGGCCATGCCTGAAGTATTGTGTTCAATTTTGGTCCCCATTCTACAATAAGGACATGGACAGGCTGGAGAGGATCACAAAGGTGATCCTTTCACCTTAGCCTTACTGATTATCATATGAGGAAAGTCTGACATAACTCCATGTTTTCAGCCTTGAGGAAAAAAAAAAAA